>ML685852.1:2170548-2394582 GCA_007922175.1 Pelusios castaneus
CGTCTTGACTGTGTTTTGACAGGTGGCCTAAACTCCATGCTTGTTCCAGGGCAGAATCTTCCCTGCAGAATTAGAAGAGTTCATTTCAATTCAGTCCTCAGAATCTGCAGTAGTTAGCCCTGGTCTCCACTGACACTCATGTTCGACATAATGCTGCTTATCTTGACCTTCTGCAGCCCGTGTCTCCACCGTCAGAGCATGAAGTTTGAATTAAATGGAGCGGTAATTCCTGCAAGTGGTGTAGCACTGAGGTCGAAATCTACACTTCGAATTTAGGTCCCTCTAGCCAGAGAGTCGCTCTAATCTTGCTTTTCCGGTTTCTCTAGTCTGTTTCACCGTAGCAACACAGCTCCTCCCCTGCCCCCAGCCCCAGGAAGTTTTCAATTAATTCCTCTCTGCATGCAGACAGCAAGGAGAGCTTTCCTGCTTTTTTTTCCCTTAGAGAAGAGGGAAGGGGGAGTGAGCAGAGGACAACTGCTTCCCCACCAGCCACTGTGCCTTCTACCCACAGGGCAATGCATTTCAGGAAGTAATGTGAGCAATGGGGACGTTAGACCCTGAATGACCAATTTGCTGTGATCACTCACCTTCGCCTTCTGTAATTCAACAGCCTAAAATCGAATTACAATCCCACCCCCATTGTAGACAAGCCCTCAGTGTCAAATCAGCCTCCTGGTTTCAAACTCCCTCTTTAAGGTTGTGAACACTGGTCTGCATCTGTTTAGTGGAAAAAACCCCTAACACTGTGGCTAGGAATTATACAGGGAGCTGAAGGAGGGTTACTAGAGACAGGTACCCCATTTGATGATGATAACTGAATTAGCATTTCACATTTGAGTAAAGCATAAGCTATTTCTACAGGACAACTGCTAAACTATCTGCAAAGTTCAAAGAGCGTGTATAATGTATTTATTTTTAGTGTCACGTTCTTTAGATTTCTGTTTAAGCTGTTTACGAAAGGCCACGTCAGCTGTTGAAGACTGAAGATTATAATGGACTGTAAACGTAGTGGTGGAGGTATTTAAAGTTATTAATATTATTTATTCTATTTACTCTTATTTGGACATGGCGAATTCAATGCTGGAAGGGGTTAAGGAGGGGAAGGAAACGATGCAAGTTGTTGAACAGGTGTCCTTGAACAGTACCCAAGGACAGGGAGATTGCTAATCCTGTATTCCACAGCATGATCAAATCACCAGGCAACAGATATAAATAAAAAAGGCAGGAAATGAGGAATTTAGATACAAGTGTGTCAGAGAGAAAATGAAGATTCATTGTGAAGAGGCTGGGAAGAGAAGAAGAAGGAACAATATGACAAACGCCTCAAGTGATAAGCCAGAAGGGAAAAAACCTCTAAGAAACGCACGTCCGTGACAGCAGCTTTCTAATCAAAGATGTTCCTAGATTATAGGTTTTCTTGCATACGATGCATTCTGTTTCCCAGGCTGTGTTTGTCTTTCAGTTAGAGCAGGGAAAGGAAAAACATATTTGAAAGGAGACGTAAGCAACCTTTATTTTGCTTATTTCATCAGCAGAAGAAAGCAAATTTGCTTTGAGGGAGCAACAGCACCTGTTCAATGGCAAATAAATGGCTCCAGCTTTGCTGTTGCTGTGCATATAATCATTAGCAACCCAGAGGAGAGGATTAACCCTTTGCTTGCTGTCAGAGGGACATGGCAAACAGTAGCATCTCACGTCAATATGTAGAGTCACCGTACGTAGTGTCTCAAATTAACACACACTGCCAATCAGTCAGCTGTGAGGAGTGCTTGGAGGACTGGCAGAAGGCCACCACTCTAACGGGAAGGACTGGACACACTGTGTGGTGACGCACAAGCAGGGAATTTATGCACCATCCTTCACCTGCACAGAGATGGTGGCTGGGTTCAATCAATGCCATATATAACGATTAAATGCAGCACGTAGGGACAGACTAATCAATGGATTTGTGATACTTAATGGGCACAAGCTGTGAAACAGTCAGCATGTATTAGAAACATGTAAATCAATAATGTAATGGCTCTGGTCAGAAATGAATGGACTTATCAGAAAACCAGATTCAACCCCCTTCCCTTGGTCTTCCCCTTCTGCCTCATCCTGGCCACTCTCTGAAAGTGCTGGCACCAAAACACGCTTGCCAGGAGAGCTCTGAGACCATCTGAGAACAAGAAATAATACGGTCTGCAATCTTTCTCCCAGTGAAATAGAGCCAAGGGTCTGTGGTAACTGATCATCTCCAGCATCCTCTTACAAGAAGAGGAAAGCTCAATGAGGTATTTGATGCATAAAAATATTGACCTGGGAACACTTCTGCCTTCTTTAAAACCACAGAAACGTTGAGGAGCTGGAGAGAACCTTGAGAAGTCACCACATCCAGTCCCTCGTGCCGAGGGAGGACCAAGAAACCCTAGATCGTCCCTGAGACGTGTTTCTCCAACCTGTCCTTAAAAACCTCTGATGATGGGAACTCGACAAGCTCCCTTGGAAGCCTGTTGCAGAGGTTAGCCACCTATGCAGTTAGAAAGTTTAGCCTAAGATCCAACCTAAATCTACACGGCTGCAGATTAGGTCTATTGCTTCTTGTCCTACTTGCAGGGGACATGAGAACAACCGGTTACAGTACGATTTATAACGGCCCTTTACAAATCTGGAAGCTGTTACCAGCCCCACCCCCAGTTTTCTTTTCTCAGGATTAAACATGCCCCACTTTATAACCTTTCCTTAGTCTGCTTTCCCAAATCTTTTGTCATTTTTGTAGGGCTCTTATGGACTTGCTTTAATTTGTGCACATCTTTCCTAAAGTGTGAGGCCCAGACCTGGACGACACTCCAGCTGGGGCTCACCAGCACTGAGTAGAGTGGGAGAGTCACCTCCCATGTCTTGCCTGTAACATTCCTGTTAATAAACCTCAGAATATTAGCCTTTTTTCACAACTGCATCGCATTGGTGACTCATTACATTTGTGATTCACCACAACCCCCAGATCCTTTTAAGCCGTATTGCCACCCAGCCAGTTACTTCTCCTTTTGTATTTGTACATTTGATATTTCCTTCCTAAGTGAAATACTTGCACTTCTCCTGGCTGAATTTCATCTTGTTGATTTCATACCAACTCTCCAATTTATTGAGGTCATTTTTAATTCCAATCCTGTTCTTCAAACCACCCCAATTTGGTGTCATCTGCACATTTTATAAGCATAACTCTCCACTCCATTATCCAAATCACCAATGAAAATACTGAATAGCAGTGGATTGAGGACTGACTTTTGTGAGACCCTGCTGGATATAACCTCCCAGTTTGTTATCAATTCATTGACAGCTACTCTCTAAATATGGTCTTTTAACCATTTTTCTACCCACCTTACACTCATTTCATCTAGATCGCCTTTCCCTAGTTTGCATATGAGAACATCAGCTCACTCCAGTCTTGATCTGCCATTCCTTGCAGATCCTAAGCAACTGATGTCATCAATGGGAGTTCTGTGTGTGCAGGGAATGCAAGGTTGGGGTCTCCATGTCATAGAATCATCGAAACTGGAAGGGACCGTGAGAGGTCATCGAGTCCAGTCCCCCGCACTTATGGCAGGACCAAGTACCCTCTTAAATCATCCCTGACAGGTGTTAGTCTAACTGCCTCTTAAAAACCACAGCTATACCAGTTATAGTAATGTTCTGGGGACATATCCCATAATCCATCATTTCTATGCAGGAAAAACCTTGTTGTAAATGGGAGTTTTGCTTGCTCAAGCAAGAACGCAGTAAAAATTGAGTAAGGCATTCAGAATTTGGGTCATTGCTTGTTAGCCTTTAATTGTTTACGGAATCCTTTACTATGGAGCCAAAGTTACACCCGTCTGAATACGGGGTTGTGTGGCACACTGCAATCTCGTCATGCATACTTTACATGGGCCGTACTGAGAGATCAACCCCCTGAGTGAAGTAGGAATATTTTGAATAATGTCATTGAAATTTCTTTCAGCTACTTTACAGACATTTAAAAACCAGCCATATCTCTAGATCTAGCAATGTACTAGAACCAGCAGGAAACACTAAAGAGTCTTTTCAGACCATGTATTGAACTGTAGTCTAGTAAAGCAAGTGACAATTCCTGGATTTGATTTGATTTTGGTCAAGAACTCACTGTGCGTCTATCCTAGCCATTCACCTTCTCTGTCCCTCACTTTACCCATCTGTTAAGCTGCGATAATGATGCTTACCTATCTATTTACCAAGGAATGGCTGAGTTAATACATTAATCATAGAAATGTGGGCCTGGAATGGACCTTGATAGAACAGGCCCCTGCACTCTTGGCAGGACCAGGTATCCTCTTAAACCATCCCTGACAGGTGTTTGTCTAACCGGCTCTTAAAAACCTCCAGCGACGGAGATTCCACAACCTGCCTAGGTCATTTGTTCCAGTGCTTACCTATCTTTACAGTTAGGAAGACCATACCATGCGTTGAGACCTTTAGAAGAAACGCCCTATGTATTGCATGCTGTAATTATCCATCACTGTTCTCACATGTCAAAGAAATGGTGTTAATCTAGTATGTCTTAGCATTGGCTTAGGAATGTAAACGAAAGAGACTGGAAATACTGGCAGGTTGGCCGAGAAAGCAAACAGGGACTAAACAAACCAGAACCCAGCCAAACACTTCAAGAGCAAACGTGCCCCATCTCACAAACCACCAGCGCAACCCGGGAGTCAAAGATAAACAGTGTCCTCATGGCCAGAGCCTCGGGCGGTGGAGGTAATTGTAGCAGGAGAAATGTATACAGATGGAGACAAAGCCAGGAAGTTAATATTTAAGCATTCAAACAAGGAACAAATGACTTAATTAAATCAATTAGAAAGCAAGAGAAATCGAGCCACTTATAAAGCATGTGTAAAGAAAGAGAGAGTGCCACTGCTATCTTGTAAAAGAAAATAAGGGAGAATTAGCAGCAGGGAAGAAAAATGGGCTGGTTGAATTCATTCTTTTAATTAGAGCTGAGCACTCGCCCCTTCCTGAGTCAGGGGCTGGACCAGAGCTGCCATTATGCAAACCCAATTTTCAGCTGGGCAGAGCTGAAGGTTGGTCTCCCAACCACAGATATGTCTTTAAGTGTCAGGAATAAAGGCAGAGAAAGCATAGGCTGGGTTTCTTCTGTGCATCTATAGCTCAGATATGCTTTGGTTTTGTACACGGGAAGGGACGGACACTGAGGCAGTCAACCCCTGCTCTGCAGAGGTCCCTTGGCAGCAGAACTAGTGCCGCTCTGCTGTGCAAGAGGAAGGAGGAAGGAGTACAGGGCACGGAGCCTAAACGTGGGAGGTGGGCATGGGTGGGCTGGATGAACCACAGTTTTATGGATCCTCTTGTCCTCCTCTTCCACCTGATGCTGCAGAAGGGAGGGACAATGGGGGCTACTCCAGCTGTTGAGCCAGAAGAGCCTTGAGCTGCTGCTCCATAGCTGCTGTATAGTCTGGGAAGGCAGTTTCCTCTCTCATGGCTCCCTGGAGTTAAAGGAGTTATATATGGGGTAATTTTAGCCCATTACACTCCTAGAGGATCCTAAATCATAGAGTGTCATAGGACAATTTACTGTGAGAGTCAATTATAAGCTACAGGGGAAGTCAGATTTTAAATTGGATATTAATGACTAGAAATAGCTCCGTGGCTTAGACATGGGAGGAAGCACAGATTTCTAGATGAAGGGAGCAACCTAAGGAAAGGCACCAACTGCTGTGGACAGCATGCACCAGGGGGACAGAGAGAACATCCCAGACTTGAGATGTGGAGTCTTTGGGCTTGATGTTTGTCTTGCTTTCACTGACCAGGGTTACTTCTTCCCTACCCCAGTGTAACTGAGATCAGACCCAAAGTCAGGAGCAGATGGGTATGAGATCAGAGGTGGAATAAGGTCCTGGGCAGCTCTGAAATGTAGGAGACCCATTCTGAATTTTTTTAGTAGCAATATAGGAGAGGAGCCAGAGTGAAGGTGACAGTGAGGAAAAGACTGATATCATCCCCATACCTGGAAAAAAAGAACCTTCATGGTAACCATGGGAATTGCCAGACCAGATACAACCCGGGGTCCATCTAGCTCAGTAGCCTGTCCCCAACAATAATCAGTAAAGATGCTTCAAAGACAGGTGCAAGAGTTCCTGCAATAAGCAGTTGTGGGATAGCTTGCTGCCCGCAAAATTTCTTTCTGCCTCCTTTATTAGTGGTTGGCTCATGCTCTGAAGCATGAGGGTTTATACACTTTCCAAAATAACTCTGTTTATTTAAAAAGTCTTAATATAATATCTCTAGGTATTGTCATTTTCCATACAAATGTTCAACCATTTTTGAAGTCCTGCTAAGTTCCTGGCTTCAATGATATCCTGTGGCAATGAGTTCCACAGGCCAATTGTGTGTCGTATTAAAACAGCCTTCAGGACTTGCTGAAATACAGAGTGCAATAATTTAGGAAGACTAGCACTCTAGAATTTCAGCAGTAATTAGGTCAAGGCCAAGATGCGTCCTAACATGAGGATGTTGCTGGCCACGCTCAGAGAGGTAAGATGGAAGAGGACAGAGAAGGTGTGAGGTCAAGAGGAATTCCAGGGTGGTTAGCTGTGGAAGCAAAGCAGAGGTGAATCTATTAAGTGAAAACAAGGTCAGAGGAATGGAACAAAGTACTTTTTACCTAGAGGGCGGACTTCAGTCTTGGGGCTGTTTAATAATAAGCAGCTTGGTATGTTCAGGAGACAAGACTCCGCAGCAGAGAAGTGAGAGAATCAGCAAACAATCAGAAGGCTCATTGGACAGAAAGGGTTAGGCAAGACCAGGCCCACCATACCCTAGCCATTAAAGTCCATTAAACTAGAGCTGTCAAACCACTGACCACTGGGCTGGCAATCTGGCTGAAGTACTCTGCAGGAATGAACACTCAGCGATATGTCTGCCTGAGGGTCATCGCAGCACTGAGTCCTGTGAAAAGGCCAGTGCACATACTGTGTTAGACAGACATGTGAAAGACAGGAAACATGACAAATCTTATCCTCCACAATTTGGAAGTGAGTTGCATACTCATTTTCTCAACTGATGCTGGGTATCTGAGGTCATTTTGCAGTCTCTCAGGGTGAAGGGTGTACTTTTCTCAGTCAGCATTTCTATATTTACACACATTATAGATTTCTTTAGAACATAAGAAAACAAAATTAGCTGAATAACCATTTCAATGAGCGGTATGGAAGATGGCGCAGGGGCCTCCTGCAGCCTGGTGAACAACATTAGTATGGATCTTCTCAGTCAATTCAAATGGGTTTTGCGCCACTAGAGTGAAAAACATCCACATTGCTTGAGTCGGACCCAAAGTGACAGGAAACGTGGGGCTATTTCCCAGCACAACTTCCAATTCCGTTAGCTCTATCTATCTGTTGCTCCTGTGTAGCCACTTGGCATCTGGGCAGTGGGACCACTGGGACAGAGGACTCAGGCTCTAAGTTGTCAGCAAGCCTTTAAAATAAGGGGTCTGTGCTTCAGGGGAGAATTGTGAATTTCCATACGGTTGGCTGGATCGCAGAGAATGTCAGATCTCTCTCTTCCTCTGAGAAAAAGACAGCTTTGCTACCCAAAAAGGGTGCCCTGGGGTCTTTGCAATAGGCAATGGGCAATTACAGGGCTTCTGTGACTGACTCATAAGCAGCAAGAGTAGCTAAACTGAGCACAGAAATCTCTGCGTGAAGCAGACTGAGGGCTGTGTGATGGCTGCAGAGCAGAGAAGTTTCCTATGTGATGTTACACTGAAGATCTGATTTCAGGGCTTTTGAGGCCTTGACACAAGATTTCAAGCTACTGATATGGGGAGAAGCCATTGTAGTTTATAGGCACTCCCTGAAATGATGAATTAGCACATACAAAATTGTCTAGGTATATTTTACTTGACTGGCTGGAAAGGCAAGAGCAGAAATAATGAATGAGCCCTGAGAATTCTCCAGCTTTTGTGAGTGTACAAGGGATTTCTGTTGCTTACATGTTTATTATTATTAAGATGAAATTATTTCCCAAAGAAAAGTCATCCCCCTCCTTCCCAAAGGCATTAAGGGTCTCTCTGTCAAGGATAAAGGCCAAGCAGACCAGCGCTAAGACTCAAGCTGTCTGCCATCAGACACTACAATGTTAAGAGCTTGATCGTATGCCCCTGACTTGCATGTGTGTGGTTCATATCCCTTCCCTTTGTTCGGAGACTCAGCTACCTCCAGGCACCTGTCTGGAGAGGCTGCCCTCTGAGGATCAATGCAGGGAAAGAGGAGGTTCCCCCCCCCCTGGCAGGCGGATCCCCCCCCCCCCCCCATGCCAGCTGTATGGAAATCAGAGCAACAATCCAGCCAGTACTACCGTAGACCTAATTTGACCTGACACCACCACTCTAACTCACCCCGGTACCTGCTCCCAGTGAACTCCGTTCTAGTCAATATCACTGATCACTGCCTTTCCTACATACTCATTTAGGCCACTCACAAACCCTGCAGCAAGGGCTAACTACTTGTGAACTGCAGCAGTAAAGATCTGGCTTGTGGGCGCACTGTGTCACAGCTGATCACCTGGCAGGTCTCAGACATAGCAAGGGGGATGCGAACAGCAGTGTTAGCTTTGACAGGTCAGGCTCTGAATACAGATCGGTTGCATGCAGTCATGGAAGTGGCCCGAGCAGCTCAGAAGCACTGCTTTACGATTGCACCGTAAGTTCCCAGCCCTGAGACTGTGTGTGGAGAGAACATCGCTCCACTGGCCTCTCCTAGGGCCAGGTCACAGTTACTGGGCAGAATTAGGAGCGTAAAGCTGTGTACGCAAACCACTAATGCAGTGTTTCTAGTGGCAATGGGTGCTTCAATAAAACTGCTGAAAACAGTTTTTTGCACACACACCTTTGCCTGCCTAACTTCCACACTGTGCTTCTAATCCGCTTGCCAAGAATCTAACTGGCTAGCTGGAGAAAAACAAACCCAATTCAACATCAGTGATAAATCAGATCAGAAACTCACCTGCTTCTGTTCTTCTCCCAAACTGTCCCACATGGATGCAACGATCTTTGAAACATCTCCAAATGTAGCATTTGGGTTTTGCCCTTTAATAGCTGCTTGCGTGTCTCTGAAAAACAGGGCATAAGCAGACACAGGCTTCTGGGGCTCATTGGGGTCCTTCTTTTTCTTCTTCTTTTGGCTTTTGGGTTTCTTGCCCAGGTCTGTTGATGGTCTCTTCTCTCCAGTAACCTGTAAAACCAAAAAGGTACAGTAATGACCAGTTCTCTCTGCTTGCAGTTAATGGAGAAGTGACGAGAGAGGAAGCCAGTGAAGGAAAAGCTCTCATGACAGGCACAGAAAGGCACCTGCCACTGCAATGACCTGACTCTCCCCCTTCAATATCATCCCTTTCACTTGTACAAACAGCTTGTGAAGTGAGGAACTAGTAACCGTGGCCAGGGGCAGACCTAATGCAGGTGTTTGCTGGGCTTTCCTCTAGCTCCCCAGACCTCCCCTCCCACACAGGTATCCCGTTACTGCCATGCTGAACCATTCCAGCATGAGGGTCCTGATGTATTTGCTGTGTATAGCAGGAACAAGACTGGGCCAGTATGTTCTGCTTTTCAACTCCCTCCCACCTGATCTCTCGCCAGTACCTCTCTGATCTCCGCAAGGGGCCAGCTGCTCTGGAAACTGAGGATTTTGCCACGGAATCTAGCGTAGATCAGTCTTTTAAGCAGCAGTGTATTAAAGCCCTTTGGAAAGTCCAATTAATGGGTCTATTTCAGCCCTTGCTGCTCTGACTGGCACTTCTCCAGAGACATTAACCAGGTGAGTTAAGCAGGCCCTCCCTAGGGGTAGCCTGCGGAACATCTCTCTGCATGCTTGATCCGTCACTCAGGGATCTGCCCCAGTTTGTACGTCAGACGTACTGAGCTGAATTTTCCAGCTCTTCTGCTGGCCCCTTTGAATATGTTGGCGGGGAGGGGGGGTGTCATTTTAGGTTCTCTCTCATTTTGCATTCTGCTCCCTTCCAGCTGCAGGAAATCATATATTTTCTATTTACCACCTCTTTCCGCACTGTGGGGTACTGGGTGTACAATTCTGGAGCTACAAACAAGGAGTCTGGTGGCATTTACAACATCGATTTCAACAATTTCCACTCCACAGTCAAACTTAGCCTGGATCACTCCACACAGGAGATCCACTTTCTGGACACTACAGTAAACTTAGTGATGGGCACATAAAAACCAGCCTATACAGTAAACCTACTGACCTCTTTAGTTACCTTCATTCCTCGAGCTTCCACCCAGGACACACCACTCAATCCATTGTCTACAGCCAAGCCCATAGATATAACCACATTTGCTCCGATCCCTCAGACAGAGACAGACACCTTCAGGATCTCTATTAAGCATTCTTTAAACTACAGTACCCACCCGGAGTAGTGAAGAAACAGATTGACAGAGCCAGATGGGAACCCAGAAGTCAACTACTACAGGAGAAGCCCAAGAAAGTAAACAACAAAGTGCCATTGGTCACCACCTACAACCCCAAGTCAGAGCTCTACAGCACATCATGAAGGATCTACATCCTATACTACACGATGATCCCTCACTCTCTCAAGCCTTGAGAGACAGACCTCTCCTCACTTACAGTCAGCTCCCAACCTAAACAGATACTCACCAGAAACTACAGACCAAACAACAGAAACATTAAAACAGGAACATATCCCTGCAACAAATCACACTTCCAACTTTGCCCTCATAACCACACTAAAGACACCATCACAGGACCTAATCAAGTCACCTACTCCATCAACGGCTCATTCACCTGCTCTCCACCAATGTGATTTGTGCCATCATGTGCCAAAAATGCCCCTCTGCCTTATATATTGGACAAACTGGACAGTCTCTGCGCCAAAGAATAAATGGACACAAATCTGACATCAGAAATCGCAACATTCAAAAACCAATAGGGGAACACTTCAATCTCCCTGCTCACTCCGCTAACGACCTGTTAATACCTGTGCTCAAAGAAATGAGTAACAAATTGCAGCTTCAAAGAGAAACTGCAGAATTGGAATTCATATGTAGATTTGACACCATCAACTCAGGACTGAATAGAGACGATGGGTTTTTTCCCCCGTTACAACAGGTCATTTTGCTTTTCTCCCCCCCCCCCATGGTAATTGCTGTACTTCACTATTTGAATCCAAACAACTGCTTTGATTCGCTGTAACAGTCCGACCTGATCCTGCGACTTACACTCCCTCCATTTGTTTCGTTCCCATTCTGTAAGTTCCCCATCTTCAAGCATCTGACAAAGTGGGATTTTCGCTTCTCATTCCTGTCCCCGCGTACATTCCTCTCTGCATGGCACAGTCCCCCCTTCTCTTTTGCGAGCACTAAGACTACAGTGACAGCCTGATGTACCCAGCATTCCTCACACTCTGTCTTGGGACATGCCAATTCCCTCCTGGCTTGACCCTCTCTCCAGATACTTTCTCTTGTTCTTGCTAATTTCCCCTAACCCCATGGCCTGCAGGTGCACATGCACCCTTCTCTGTGTGCTCCCTGTTCATTTTGCCTTCTACCTGGTTTCACTGAGCAGCGCACACGTTTTTCTAAAATTCACCCCCACGGTTTTCTTCCCCCTTACTCAGACTGGCCCTGGGCATGATTTCAGCGTAATGAAGTCACGGCCTCCAACTTTTCTCATTGTGACTGGGTGTGCTGGTTCCTTTCTAGAAGGTCCACCTCCCCCCATCGCACTACCGGCACTAGAGAAACAACGCAGACACTGGAGCACCATGCTCTCCTGGGGACATCTTGACTTCTGCACCTCGGGGGAAATTCACAACTCAACTGTTGGATATCTTGATGAAACTACTTTATGTACAGTGTTGATCCTTGAAAACATGCCGATTTTGTGTTGAATAAGTCGACTCAGCTATCTGACTGCATTCAGCATTCCATGAACCTCGGGAGCACTGATGTGCGGTACCCAGCAAGATTTTAAGGGAGCACAGGTCTTTTCCTGCAGCCCTTGCTCACCTAAACATCCACCAAAGCCTATGGGCATTTCGAGTGCATAAGGACTGCAGGATTAGGGCTGCATTTTACCACCTGTGATTACTAAATCTCAGCAGACCACTGTGCTGGGCACGCCACTGAGTTCATTCCCTGGCCTGTACATGACAAAACTGAATTTATTCTCCCTAAATTCTTCTTGAAGAGAGTCTAAGACTCAGCCTCCAATGAGGCAGAATCCATAGCTTTAGTTTGCATCACTTTGTCTTCTTACAGGGTCTGATCTTTAGCTCTGGTACTGTTTCAAAGGTCCAACTGCTGATATGTTTTGCAGGCTGCTGGCCCATGCTGGCACTTCCAGTATTCCCCAGCACTAACGTAGAGTATGCCACAGCTGCTAAGCAGAACACACAAGCACAGGGCTAAAAAATAGTACATTGAACCTGAAAACAGAAAGTAAATTTTCAAGTGGAAGGCATTAGTTAAAGAAGACAGTAAGGTGCAGTATGTGTAGGTGAAAGAAAAACCCCTGAATACTGACGAGTACATGTTCATCTGTAGGAGATACTTTGAAACCAGTTTGAACTCACAGGCTGAGGATCTCTAAGGGTTAATATCAATTAGTTAGGTAGGTAGGGGAGTATTACTACCCCATTTTACAGAAGGAAAAACAGAGACAGAAAGGTTCGTTGATTTGTCCTGTGTCAACAGCAGAGCCAGGAGCAGAACCCAGAGCCAATGGCTGCCAGTTCTGCGCTCTGACCACTAGAAACACTTGCTCCAGGGCAGAAAGATAGCTGGCATGTGACACTTCTCAGACTGCTCAGCAATTATATTATTTAAAGAGTTTCCCACTTTATCAGGAAGATGCTTTGAAAGGAGGAAGTTACTTTCCTAACTGGAAGTTCTTTGAGATGTGTGGGCCTGACATGTGCTCCCCAGTGGGTATGCACGTGCTAAGAGTTGGAGCATTTTGAAAGCAATGTCCGTTGGCCTGCACCTCCACCTTTATTCTCCTCCTGCCTCCAACTGAGGAGAGAAAGGGCAGGGCGGACTGACAGATCTCCAACTCCTGCCCTCCCGGGACTCAAAGGAGGACCCAAAGCAGGAAGGAGAGTGGGTAGTGAAATAGAGATTAGGACAGCACATCTTGAAGAACCTCCAGTTACAAAGGTAAGTAGCTTCCTCCTCTTTGGCGTAAGGAGGAGGCGCAAGGATGCAGATGGCAGAATGGAGGAGTCCTGCACTGAAGCATACTGCTCTGTGACGTGTGGCTGGAACACCCTAAATGCCAATGAGAGTTGCTTCTTGAAGTGAGGCCTTAGATGTTGATTTTGCTCTCATGGAGCGAGTCTCACCTCAGGAGATTAGATAGCTGACAGCAGAGCAAAATAAAGACTGGTCTTTTACAGATCAATGGATAAGGACCACAAAGCCCTGGACACAGGAGGTTCTGACCTGGCTCACGCAGTGGGGAGAAGAAACTGGGAAAGTGGCTGGTCCGCCTCACCCTTTATCTCATTGTTTGGAGGTATGGGAAGAGTGAGGGTGCACGCATGGATCAATGGACATTGCTTTCCACACTCCCTGTCTCTGGGTGAATGGGGCACAGGCATATCCACAGTTGAGTACACACGGGGACCAGAAATCGAAGATGAAAACATTTGATGATAGAAACAAACCTTTATTAGGCATAAAGTGTGACTAGCTATGGCTGAGTGGCTGCCTAAAGAAGGCCTTTGTTGTAATGGCTTTGCTGATTTGATTGCAAGCCTCAGAAGTGTTTGGAAACCACAGAGTTGAAGAGGATACATTTCAGCGAGCACTGTTCTAATGTCCTCTGTTCATCAGTTCTTGCCTGGCCAGTAAGCTTGATCTCGGTGTAGTGGCATTTGTCAAATGGTCGGTTAAAAAAAGCAAATGTGACAAAAAACAAATGAATTTAAAACTGCCAGTTGGGTTTGAATGGGACTCCTGGAGGTGAAAGGCCACCTTGTTAGGAGGAAATAATTCATAATAAGATATCATTCTGTGGTTTAGCTGGATGGCATTTTATCTCATCTTAATCTCGGTTCATCTACTTTGTACTAATGGGAAAAAAACAAACCCTCCGGCATTACTGGCCAGAGTGTGGTGTCAATCGAGGAGCCGAGAACACGAAGCAGCAATTCTCAGCAGCATTAGGACTTCATAATCATTCTTATTTCTCCAGAACCATAAGTGTGCCTCACAAACAACGCGAGTCCTGGGGCACCTTAGAGACTAACGGATTTCTTCGGGCATAAGCTGTCGTGGGCTATAACCCACTTCGTGTGCCTGAGACTCTACAGACAAATGGCAGACCACGTCCTGGCCCCAGAGAACTGAAGGTCAGGCCCCACAAGGTATTTAGGCTCCTGACTTCTGCTGGAATATTTTGGTGGATCTGGGTATTATGATGGGACTACGCGGCTCTCACGCCCCATGTAGGGAGCAGAGCTGTCCACTGTTTTGAGGCCATTTTCCGCTGGACTGTGAATTTAGTGCAGTGCAATACCAAATAGTCCCGACTACAGGGAGGTGTCTGGTGGGGGGGTATTAAGCAGGCTCCCCACATGCAGCTCAACAGACACCGCCTGAAGAACAGCCTGATCTTCATTTGGGGTACCCTACACCAGGCCTGGGTCACACAATCACAGTGGGTGGAGGTGGAAAGACCCGTGCGACCATGTGACTCTCCTGCCCCACCAATGTGGAATGGGTTTATTCCCCACAATGGAGTAAATTGTCCCTGGCCATTAAGTCTCTTCCAACCTCCCATCCGCTCCACCTTCACACTTTGCACAAACGTCAGAGACAGTCACAGCCCTGCAATCAGGGAAGCACAGGGCGCTCCCTCCAACCACCACGGGGGGGCATCTGACTGCAGTCACAACCCCTCCCTTCCCTCTGTGCAGCCCACTGAGCATGCTGCCGGGGCCTGGGCTGCAGCCCCCAAAGGGCTGGTGCACTGAGCATGCTCCCTGCCAGTTCCCCTGGGCTAGGCTGGCTCCACACAGTCCCCAAAGGGAGCCAGTGCTTCCTAGCACAATCCGGCTCCCAGTCTTCCCCCAACCGGTGCTAGTTCCCCTCACTGTCACTCCCGCTGAGAATAACTGTTAAAGTACCGTGCCGTGTTGTTTATCCAGGCATGATGCACATTGCTAGTAGTGACACCCAAAGAAGGCTGTAACATTAGGAACAGATTGCTTTGCTCTCACCTAGACTACCCCCGAAGGAGCTGGGGAATCACTGGTCAAAGTTGGATTGTATAAAACCCACAGGGAGATTTCGAAAGCAATGGTAATGGGGCTGATGGAGACTCCCATGGCTGGAAGGGTAAGAGTTTGAACGCTCATGCCTTGGAAAAAGCAGGCTCAGAAAGACACTAAGCTCCTAGGCTGGGGTATTCAAAGGAACCTAAGGGAGTTAAGTCCCCAAACGCCACCGACATTCCCACTGGACCTCCCGGCCTCACTGCTGTAGTGGCTACGTCGTGCTGATGAGGCAGGGAGCCGAGAACGTCTGTAAGTTGCTTAGGTCCCCCCCCCCCTCCCATCTCCCAGGCTTTGAAAGTTCTCCAATGAAGCGACCTCTCATGACACTTCTTTCAGGGACACGACTCTTCCAATACAAGTCACAATTTATTTGGCGTTTGACAACTAGCCTCTTTTCCCAGATTACTAGCTTTGGTGGGACTAGAAAAACCATCACCGACATAAGGACCATTTCTGACATGTCAACGTGATTTTCTTGGTAGATAGTTTATAATTCCTGTTCGTTAGAAACGTTTTTATGACTTCTTGTACAAAGGTCTTTAAATGGTCATAAAATACATGATGGATTGGTCCCTTTAAATATTTCCAACAGCTGAGTATATAGAGAAAGCAAACAAAAGCGCAAAGGCCATAGTTTCTCCAGTGCTCCCTTTATACTGTGGTTTCTTTCCTCTAGGAAATGTACCATTGATTATTGCTGCATCTAACTTGCCATGTGATAAAGGACAGACAAAGCAAACATTTACGGCCAGAAAAAATACAGGGCTTTGTACATTGTCTTAGCTACCATGCTCCAAGAATCTGGCACAGCCCCAAATTCTTTCTCCTAACATTCAGCACACTGTCACTGGACTTGTAAGAAATGTATCAGTACAAAATGAGTGACCTTAGAAGTAACTCCTGCACTATCATATTGTCAGGCTGAAACCCTGAATATGACTGATAAAGGGACAATGAAAAAAGCTGAATCAGACTTTGGGTATACTTAGTCTAAAACTCACTGCACCAGAACAAGAAGGGTTTTAGTCGCATAGCAAATGCATTTGCCTTCTGCAACCCCAGAGCTCTCGGTGATTCAGTCTCTTCTAGAAAGCAGATCACTGAATAGCTTAGAGGTCTGCCGAATAGTCACAACCGAATTTTAAAATGGCAGAATCTGGAGGATTTAAATCTGTCTATTTTCAAGAAAAGTTTTTTTGGGTTATTTTTTTTAGCAATTTAGTTCTAATGAATACCACACAAATTTTGAAATGTCCCGGTTTGAGCTGGAAACTTCCATTTTATGAAAAATGAAATGAAAACAAAGACTATTTTTTCCTGAAGTCTCACGAGAAAGTATTTGCTGGTTTTGCTCAGCCTTTGTTCTAGAGCTAAACTGTCCCTCTATTACTTGTTACTTTGGGACAGATACACACAGCTTGTCACAATCTGATCTTCAGGAGGCCTTTTTTCTGGGAATGGGGTTAAGTGGCCAGCAAACGAGTGATTCTGGTGATATATCGTCATCCTTAGAAGTAGCATCTTTCAGGCTTAAAATATGGGTCAGCATCATCCCCCAAAGTTACAGTTCTAAACATCAAAGGAGCAGTGATCAGTGAATGCCCGTGTACTCAGGTACACAAGGCATTATGGCCACACCGCAATCATCCTGCCGCCTGCCCACATGTGCCGAGAGTCAGGGAAGATGTGTGGACACCACTAAGAGCATTTCTTCAGTTAGTGCGTTTGCTGAGAATGATGCCGGGTGATTAAGGTGGCCCTCAAGCTTACCGTTAACCCTTCCTCCCCCAAAGTCCTAATGGGGCAGGTGGTTTTTATTTTACATTTCATCTCTCTGTTTATCAGTTCTCTTCATCCACTCAGGACAACTGGCACCCTAATGGGTTCTGATCACTAGCTAAACAAGAATGGCAAGAAGTTTCACTATATCCCGTGTCACCATCGATTTATTAACTGTCTTAGGTAATAACTGATTGCTAAAACATTACCCACGTGAATTAAAAGACAAGGAAGCTTTCTTTGTTATTTGACACGGGTGCTGATGCGGTTAACTAATACATACCACTTCCTACGGACTCAGCTAAATCACACTCTGGAGTTCTGTTTCTCTCCCAACACAAAATCTAGTTTTACATATACAGTCTTTGAAACTGGAAAAAAATTGAGCGCTGAACCATGTATTTATTGTCAAAATCCTAATTTGAAAGAACAATGTAGCATGATGTATCTGGCAACTGCATCAGGAAAGAAAAGACGTAGGGGAACAAACTTCACTCAGAATTAGAGACTTTCATTCCCTTAGTTGTTACATGCACCAATATAGCACAGCAATGTTGGATACGATTTGCAAATCTGCCATGCTTTCCCGAGTCCTAGCCCAGAAATGTTCTCTGTAAACAATCTCCCTGTTACCGAGAAAGTCTCTCTCCCTAGGCAAAGGAAAAACCAAGTCTGTTCTCTTATTATTGTGAATTATTTCTGTCACTGCAAATACTGTCTGTCATTCTCGTACTGTCTGTCTGTCAAAACAGGCATGGCTGCACGTACCTTATAATGTGAGTCTGTCTCCTCTTCCTGAGTAGAGCTGGAGGGAGATGGTGTAGCAGATTTACTTCCTGGGGGTGATGGGGAACCATGGGCAAGACCGCTCCTCATCCCCATCTGAGAAATCAGCTGTGACTGGCTGAGGGCACTCATGTGACCGGCTAACATCCCTGGTCGATTGATCAGGGGGACTTGACGGTTGGAATCATAGGAAGTGGCGTCTGAGTGGACCATCTCCTGGATATGAGTTAGGAGAATATTACTTTTTAATTCAAAAATGTATTTTATTTATTGTCTTATAAAATCACTTTCCGATGAACTGTTACTGACTGATTTAGAAATTCTATGACAGAACTGACAGAAAAATGTTCTTCCCTGCCCCTTTCCAGAACGAGAGAAAAAAGCAAGTTGGACAATGTGCGCTTGGAGTTTCTCCTCGCCGTAACTGCCTGGCAGGAAAATAAGGGGCGCGTCTACACTGCAGACAGAAGGTGTGATTCCCAGCTCGGGCCAACACAGACATGCGAGGTGTACGAATAGCAAAGCGGGGGACTACGGCTGCAAGGCCAGCTGCCCAAGTATATCCTTGGAGTTTGGATGGGACCGTGCTGAGCCCAGCTGACCCGGCCATCCCATTATGCTATTTTTAGCCTACTAGCTCAGTCAGAACTAGCATGTGTACCTCCAGCTGATCTGGGAATTGCTTCTCCCCGTTGCCGGGAAGACAGACCCTACAGAATTACGAGATCAGGCCTTAAACCGTGCCAGCAACGTGTGTGAACAAGCACCAGCAGAGAGAGGCTTCAGACTATGATACCAGGCAAAACCTCCCCCAGGGGCACACAATGGCACAGCTGTGCAAAGTGGGGGTTTTACGCCCTCCTCTGACGCACCTGGCCTGGCCACAGGGCATCAGACTGGCTGGGCCAACCGTTTGAGCACACACCCATTTTCACAGACACGTGTGGGCCCCTGCCGTGCTCAGTCCACACGAGTTGCATACGGACAAACACCATGTGCTCTCGGTTAGAAAACTGGGAGGCTAAAAACATTAACTTCTTCAAGTCTTACAAGTTGCCCCAACGTCTCAGTTTCCCTGCTCGCTGGTGTAAAGGGAAACGTACAGGCAGAGCTAAATAAATCCTGGAGCGTAACAAACAGAAGTCCCTGGCCTTCACTAACCAGGCCTGGGTCTCACACACAGTTTGCTCCCCTGTGCTGTACAGACTGACCCAGGCACACAACGGGGCGTGCTAAGAATGACGCCTTAGTGCCCAGCCTCCTTACCTGACGCTGCTCAGAGTGCAGCATCCCTTTCACAGAGGTCTAATTGTCCAAACAGCAATAAACCAATGAATGCAAATTCTCCCACGGTCATCAGGGCCCTTGTCTGAGCCACCCTAACTGGCAGAGAAGTCAAGGACTTGCTTCCGTATTTACATATTTAAAATGTGCCACTCTGTGTGCCTGACAATGGAATTACCAGCACGAAACAACGAACCGACATCTAGCTCCCCCATGGATGCCGGACCCCAGTCAACCCTTCACCCCATCAGCCCCTACTCCAGGAGAAAGCCTGGAAGAACAGAAGTGCCTGCCCCATCTCCTGAAGGTCAGCAGAGTCTGCCTCTGGCAGAGTGAGGCAATACGCAAGCTGCACGGCCAAGAGAGCCACGGTTTTCAGATGTGCCTATTGATTTTGGGTACCTGATGTGAGGCACCTTACAGGGCCCTGGCAGAGACAGGTAAGCCTAGCTTCCCAACAGAATGGTGACGACCCGCTCGGGCCAACGGACACCTTACAGTGTAAACCCCAGACTGGGAGCAAATTCCATGCCGCTGCCTGACCCCAAGGGGGAGCAACCCCTCGCCATTCCGGGGCAATTTCTGCCCCCATTGGTCAATAGCAAAGCTGACACTGGTTTCTGTGGGAGCAGACTGGGCCGGTTTACAAGGACTGGGCCCGTACACAAGGGATCGGGTTTGTTTTGCATGCTTCCACCACTCGGCCTTTCCCAGCTCCCGAAGACAGCGCATGCAGAGGCTTCAACCAACGCTGAAAGCAGAACAGGCAGAGTCTGCAAATTTCAGCGTTAGCCATGTCTGGAAAGTAACAGGAAACAAGAGACAGAGCCTGCTGGAAGGGCTTCAGTTCAAACTGCCTGCGGGCCAACGGTGGGAAGAGATGAAAAAATGAGCATTATTCTTTAGGGCAGAGAATCTGTACAGCCGGCTCGTAGGGCAGATTGTGTGGACGTCAGGCTTCCCTTGTAGCCACCAGCAACGAAAGGTGCCACATAAATCATTAAAATGCAGAAAGAGACGTAGTAAAATGCCCAGAGCTTGTTAAATACAACCCGCCGGGTAGGGAACGTTACTGCAGAGTAGAGCTAAACCGCCCTGTTCACCAAGAGAACTGTTCATTGTCCAGCCACTTCCATCGGGCCACCCACCTCCAAACAGGGCCCAAGACATACAGTCGATCCAGCCTCACACTGGACCTGGACAATCTTCTGCGCTAGAGTCCACCTAGTGGGTACTTCAGCACCATGGCGGTGGGCACAGTATGGGAACAGACCCCAGGGAGAGACGACAGAGAAAAGAGAGTTATCAGAACAGACCCAACTGATGTGAATCATGGCACCGCAATTAAAGTCAATGGAAGGAGGTTGATTTACACCCTCTGACAATCTGGCCCACCCTCTGTCTATCAAAGGTGCTTGTGGATCAGCCCGTCACACAGCAGCCGAGCCCGTTCGCACTGCAATCAGCCGTGTTCGTGACAGAGACAGCCTGGGGAGGGTTGCTGCACCTGCTTGGATCAGCCCCCAAATAACCCCCCTCCCTGCTGAGAACGAGCCGGTCTATTAGAAACATCCGGCAAACTTCAAACATGATGTAAGCGGCTGCAGCTCCACTGCAGTGGTATGGGCTTCAAATACTTACATCGGGGCTGAATTTTACCCAACATGTCTGATTCCAACTGGCTTTTCACACCTTCCTTCAGGCTCTGCGAATTCTGCTTAACAAGTGGCCGTCATTTGCAACCATAAGGGAACCAGCACAGAGGCTGTAAACCAGCTCCCACTCTGCTTTATCACTCTCTCAGCCCTTGCCTACACCATCACAGTAAAGCGCAGCTTCTGAACTGCGCTTTAAAAAGCACGTGATGTGTATTGCGCTGGAGCGCTCACACACGTCGCTCCTTGCTCCGTAGCAGGATTTTTCTCTGGAATGCGCATTAGCGCACTGCATTCTGGGCACGTATCCCAGCGTTCCATTTTCCCTGAGTACGCGCTTGGAGTCAGTCTGCAGCTTCTCTGGGTCTTTCTTGTAACCAACTGCTGACAGCCACTCCCCTCACTGTCCTGTTCTGTGAGTCTCTTCGCTGTAACCTGAGCCAGGGAGGGTATTAGCATTCCCTTTGTCATGTAAACCTCCAGGCACTGTGCTACAGACAGTTCTGAGAGTCTGAACGCTGTATCATGCTTCACATCTGAGCATTCACAAAGGAACATGGTATACCATAATTGGCATCAAATCACACAATTATACTGCAAAACTGAACAGAAAAGTTATATAGGTCATGCCATAGGGCTGCACGGATGTGCATGCCGTCACATCTCCCCTCTGTAGGCGGGGACAGTTTCGTCACTGCCATAGAGAGGGTGAGGGGAAGTCCAGAGAGGACGACTGGGGAATGATGGGACATTGCCTGACTCCGATCAATGCGCGGAAACAGTACAGACGAGCACAAACGCGCAGCAGATGATCCGCAGCAGCGGATACCACTCTCGTCGGAGTGGTTGTTGGAATGCGCTGCAACAAGGCGCTTAGTGCGCAGCAACAACTTATCACGTCTGTACAGTTTGCTTGTTAACGCGCGGTAATGATTTTTAATGCGGAATACGGTGCTCGTGTAGGCAAGCCCTTAGAAGCTCTTTTTTGTGGACTTTGCTGCCTGAAGTTTTCAGATCCAACTTCCAAAGGGCAGAGGGCCATGTGCACACAGACACGAACAATACACCATCTTATTTAGGCATGTAAATACTATGGTTGTGTGTGTAAATTTGGCAACGCATTGACCCAATGTGCATCTGCAGTTGCATGCACAGACAAAAGCACAGAGTTCCCTTTGCACTTTTGCATGGGGATCTCATTCTTCAATAGTGAAACTCTGGCCCGTTAATAAATGCAGCATTTTCTACTGGATGTCCTGTATTCTAATCCTCACTTCCTTTTGTATTCTTCGTAGGGATGACATCTCTGTCACCTGATTATCCACTATCCAGATCGTAATTTCTGACAGGGGTTAGTCATTCCAAGAGTTGAACAGTGAGGGGTTCCCAAAGGTCCTGACTTGATGTCATAGCAGAGTAAGAATGCTACTGCGACATATTGCTTGTTTGGACAGAAGATGGTAGAAAAATGGAGTGAGGTTGCATGTGCGATTGCAACCCTTAAACCAGATGGCTTCCACAGCTAGTGAGTTCAGAAATAACGCTGTAAATTAACTTTCGAATACAATTCACAGTGAATTCATGGCAAGAGATACTCCTCCCACATCCGATGGTTGAAAAACATGGTCTCAGTTTTCCTTGGAGCTGGCTCTCCACAATTTACATACCGCATTCAGTTTCAGCTCAAAAAGTAGGCAGCACAAATAAATGGTGTCCAGAAAAGGAAAACAAAAATTATTAGAGGAATGAAAAAACCCCAGATATGTGAAAAAAAGAGTTTAAGGGGTATAAATCATCAGGTATCATGGGATAAATCAATCTCTAACAGGCTGGGATTATGAATAAACTTGCCCTTCTGTCCTTATCCATTACAGGATCCTTGCATTGCCTCCTGAAGCATCAGGATCTAACCAGACACACTGAATACTTTTCTATATGGACTACTCGTCTGATCACCTTGGGAAACACCCAGTCTCCACGCTGATCTTCTCCACCACAAAATCTACTCTCTTGTGTATATAGGACTTTGCGGAGTCCTCACTACACTGCCTGGTATTGAATGAAGCTGGCAAATCAGCAGAAAAAGGAAACTAGTTTGCATTCCTCTCCTTCATTTAATCCACTCTGACCGCTACAGTTTCATCCAAGCACTCCGTGGCCCAGATTTTGGGAAGACCTAGACATGCACTGTATTTTACAGATAGGAGTCACTTTTGTCTTCAATGGGATTATCCATGTGCGTAAAGTTAAGCACATCTCTAAACGTTCGCAGATCTGGGACCTAATCCCTGATATCACAGCAGGCCCAATCCCACAAATATTTACTCACATACACGGAGTCCAATCAATCCAACTGGACTAATCACACGAATGAAGAATATTCCTGTGAGTGAGGCTTGTCAATCAGAACCTAGAACCGAGTTTACTCCCAGGAACTAGTCAAATGACAGCAGACTCAGAAGTGCCCAGAAAAGACCAAGCGACCAAACTCTTGCTGCTTCTCCCAGAGAAAACCGCACCAGGCTTCACCTCCGGCTCTTTATCACCTCCCCTCGCCCACATACAGATAAAACAATTACCCTCCCGCCTATAAACAAGGCCTATGCACATGTCTATGGCAGTGCTGGAGTTCTTTTACTAATTTCAGAGAGAGAGTTAAGCCAGCTACTTACGTACAATCTGATTCAGCCACGGAAGAAGCCAGCAGGAGGGAAATCAAACACAGCCTTAAATATTTTCCAGACTTTTTGCTTTTTTATATTAATCTGATTAATGTGAACGTGAGTTTAAAGACCTAGGGCTTTATTTAGTAACAATCTTCCTTTGCGATAAGCACGCTGAGGTGCAATCTCTCATTAACACGGGAGTCCTGCAAACTCCATTAGCTGCACATACAGCAAGAAATGCAGGGAAGATCTGTTAGAGCTCAGTGTGGTTCAGTGGAAATAAATCTAAATACTTGAGCAGATTTACTGCAGCAGGTCAGGAATCGAGAGTTTTTCCACAACACCAGACCACACACTTTGCTCTTGCACTCAAATCATACATGTGGGGGAAGAACAGATTTTGAGAAGAGAAACTCTTTTCTGGATTAATTACTTAGTGCTTGAATTTAATCTCCAAACACAAAATATGCCCCGCCCAGAAATAACGGAGAATTTGACTTCATCTGATTATGTTTTGTGCCCATTAGGGTCAGGCTGCGGCACTGTCCTCACCTCACATCATGGTGAAAAGATATGATACAAGGAGAAACACTGAAATTAATGCCGGAATGATGGTAATGGCTCGCGTTCTCAATCTGCAAGGAATTTCGGTGCATGGGGTTACTCTGTCCGGCTCAGACATTCCCAAAGTGTGGAATACCTTGGTGAAGCTCCCTGGACAGCTGATTGGTCACATGGCGATATCTGCTCCTCCTTATTTCTAAACACTACATTGAACGGAGACAACTACAAACGCACACCCAGTACTTGCCTGCTAGAACCTTTCCAGGTAAGCATTTGCTGCAGGAAGGGTGTATGATCAGGAATGGGGGAGGAGGGGCAATGAGACAATTTTTGTATGAAAGATGGGGTCCAAGTTATGAAAACGTTTGTGAAAGGCAGGTTTTGCACCTTCCTTCTGGAGTCCTGGGCTCAACAGCTATCTCAGGACACAAGTACGAGAGAGATGGGTGGGACTGTCTGTGTAGCTGGTAAAATGAAATACCGAATGACAGCCAGCGCCTGTTCACGGGAGGCCCAGCAAGGGATTTAAGCACATGTCTGGCTGCAAGCACCACTAACTATAGGGACACCACTTGTGGGACAAACCAGGCACACATCTGAGCACCCTTTCGAACTGGGGCCGAGTCGTGGGGCTCCCAGAAACGGAGTGTACCTGTCACGCAGTGTTTCATTTTACATTTGGCTTTTTACCCAGGAGGGTGGTTAACTGTTGAAACAACCTGGAGAAGGAAGTGCTGGAGTCTCCAGCTCTTGGAGGGTTCGTGGGAAGACACCTTAGCCAACAGAAGTCATCGCGCTCACTACAGGAGCAGCCAATGAAATCCCCAGCCTGCGTTTTACGGAGGGCTGGATTAAAGGATCTAATAGTCACTTCTGGCATCAAAACCTATTCATCTTTTCACCTAAATGGCGGAGAGGACAGTCATCCAAAACCGGTGCAGTGAGAGCTACTGGAGGTCAGAAATGGAGTGTATTGGCACTCGGTGAAATATTCAGGAGAGAACTGGACTAACAAGGAGGGCTGAGGAGAGCGGCGGGGGGAGAGGGAGGATACAGGACCCATCTGATTCCCACCCAGTGAGTTCACTTGCAAATTTCAAAGGTGAAAACAGTAAATTTTTTCTTGGATTTTGTCAGTTTAATCCAGACCTTTCCTTTCATGTTCAAGATGATTTGCCAGCTGTCAAGGAAAAGAATAATTTATTGTCCTTATTTTAAATTTAAATGAAGAAAAGTTTATAAGATGTGCATTTTATAAATGGAGAAGGCTTTAAAATGTGGTTTAAAAACCCCATAAAGCTAAAATAGCTCATTCTCATTTGCAACCATCCCAGTCTCTTGGGTAAATACTGTATTAAGACAATTTTTAAAACTCATATTATGTGGGCAATAGACCACAACGGCTCCATTTATCCATTAAATATGTAATCATACATTTTTCCTTTAAAGTGCATATTATTTATGCAGCAGAGCAGAACAAGTCCAGGAGGGTAATTACAAACGTGGGACACGTGCTGCAAATTCTTATGAAAATTGGTGGGAGTGAATTAGGGCCTGAGCTAGTGCCCAAGGACGACAATGGAAAGACTCCCGTAACGGATTTTAGAAAGGTCCCAGAGAGCTTTTCCGGCAGGCAGGGTAGAAATTTCAGCAGCTCTACCTTTTCATTGTCTTTCAAAATCTGAATATGATTTTCTCCACGAAGCCCCAAGGAATCTGGGAGAAACTGGAATTCCAGAAGTAACATGAAACTGCAAACCTCCGTGACAATAAGTTGGCAAAATCCCCTCACAAAGGGAACTGGCACATTCCTTGCCACGCTCCCAATCTGCTCCTTACAACCGCCAGGATTGCCTTCGTCTTCTTTAGATTAAATTTCAGTCAAGTTCACTCCCATCCGGCTCCCGGCCTCAGCCAAGGGCTGAGAAAGATAAGACACGGCTCCATCTGCATCCAAAGGAAAGGGGCAGTGCTGCGTGGTACCATTGCCCCAGGAGTTAAAGTATAATTTCATGGGCCCCGGAACCCCCCCTAATCTCTGGGCCCCCCTTCCCGTATTGTCTGGGCCCCCTTCGTGCATGTGGGGGCCCCAACCCAGGTAGGCATTTGTAACCACTTCTCAGTACGACATGCATCGGTTATTGCTGCATAAAAATATTTATAATTTTATATGGTGTTTATGTCTATAGCAATTATTGTCACAAACTAGCAAACACTGCATCACACAATAAATATTGTGATTAACAATGGTGGGGCGTAGGACCTACCAGCAGCCAGCGCAGGGTGGAACATGCGTTCCGCCGGATTTTTCTATTTTTAGGGGCCCTGGAACTCCAGCCCCTCAAATTTGTGGGCCCCGGAACTGCATTCCAGTGCATTCCCCCTTACTTTAACCCCTGATTGCCACGCAAAGCACAGCACAACTGCCACCAGCAGTCTACGACACACACTGGCAACACTGATTGTCACCGGACCACTGAGGTCTCACAGTGCTTTGCAGACGCTGATCAGCCCTCACAGCTTCCCAGGGCCTGCACCACCATTTGCTTCTTCTACACATGTGGAAACAGAGGCACAGAGCAGGAAAGTGATTGACCCAGGATCACCCAGTGAATCAGAGGGAGAGCTAGGAATAACTCCACAGTCATTTATTCTAACCTCTGCACATGCCTCCTCTCTAAAACAAAGGACTCCAGTGGTATTGGTTAGTAGAGAGAGGTAAACACTGCCGTGAGCACTCACTGGTCCACACTTGGAAGGCCAGCCAGGCAACATGACAAAGCAGTGAAGAATACATTTTGAAATAATCCTGATACACAATGTGGGGGAGCAGGTTCCAAAGGTGAGAGGGGCAGGTGCGCTTCCGATTGAGTCTGCCCACCTGCTGAGCCCTGTCACCATTAGCACACACACCCAGGCAACATCAACCGCTGCAACAAAACATTGGGTGGCAACTTCTTATTTAAATAAGCATCTCCCAGCCTCTGCAGAATTTAAAGCTGGTCTCTTGCAAGCAGTCAGAGAACCACATGGAGGCCAGGAGCATGCTCTACGAGGTTGCATTTCAGCAACCCGAGCTGGAGGGGAAGAGGCACAAGTAACTGGGTGGATGGTAGAATGGGCTCCTCTCATCATGGAGATAATGACCCAGAGGCATAATGATCGCTCGGGGGAATTCTTCTGCTTCCAGAAGTTTCCAATCAACAGTACATCCGACCAACTCCAAGAAGGCATGTCTGCATTATCTCTCTCCCCAGACACTGCCATTTCTCCTCACCCTCCTCTCTCTTTGCTGCTTGCTCCTGCTTCTTCTCTCCTTCATGCAATCCTCCAACTCAACCTCCAAGCAACCACTCGGGTACCTCTCTGAACCACAATGAACTCAGAGTGTCAACAGCATGTTCATTTCCACAGAGCGAATGAAGTGTGTCTGCAGCCAGCGGGCCCAGCCCTGCCACCCCTTACTGAGAGCAATCCAGTGGGCTACTCACGTCTGCCCTGATTTTCTCACTCACTGGCATCTGTTCTTTTTCTAAAAGACATCTTGCAAACAGCCAGCTCTGCAGCCATCCCCTGAATGACCACTTCTCTTCACTGTGTACAGCTTACTTTTATATTCATTTACCACAGTTACGGCTTTTGAACGTAGGCCGGGAGGAACAGTAGTCAACAGGAAACAGGTGATTTGGGGGATGTGAATTCCAGCCTTTCCCTTTTGGAGACCTCCTTCCAAGTTCTGCTCATTTCATAAACACTAGTGACTGATGGTGCTGCCTCAGCTTTAAGCCAATAACACCGTGAGCAGCTTTGGCAAAGGAGGATCCCTTTACTCAGGAAAGCAAAATTCCAAGACTCCATTCCTTCCAGGCTCTAAAAAGGGCCCCCTTGCTTGCCCCAGCTTAAATAGCTAACTGAACAAAACAACAATTAGTGTCCCTCGAGCAAACAAGGGAACTAGTGTAGACTCAGACTCTCAGGTCAGACGGGGCCAACAGGATCATCTAGTCTGACCTCCTGCACAACGCAGGCCACAGAACCTCACCCACCCACTCCTGCAATGATGTGTTCCCCTTCCAAAAGAGTCCCCCTTCACCTTCCAAAGCGTAAGCATCCTACGCCCAGTGTAAACTCTCTCTGCTTCCCGTAACGCTGGATATAACCTGCAGTGTAGGCTCACTGAGGCAGGCTGTGCCTTCATCCTCTGGAACGCTCCATATTCAAATACATTCGTAATTAAATAATCACCATGAGCATACCATTCAAAAGCCAAGGAAGAGAGGGTGGACTAGTGACTAAAGCACAGATTTGGGTCCCAAGGATTCTTAGATCTGCTACAAACTCCCTGGGTGAGCCAGGGCAATTCGTTTCCCCCTTCTTGGACCTCAGTTCCCCCATCATGGAAGTGGAGACAATGATCTGAATTCTGCTCTCCTGTGTGTGCTTGCGGCTCCCACAGATTGCAAGAGAAGTTGCACATGAATGTATGAGAGTGCGAATTTGGTCCTTTCGGTTCATTGAGTGCACTAGCATCCTTGGTACAAGGCACTATGGAAATGCAAACATCTAGTCTCCAAAGGACACATTTGCCGCCTCTGTTTATAAGATGTTATGCAGCTCAGAGGAACACGAGTAAAATGTGATGTAGTAGTTACTAAAGTAATTAAATGCATCTTATTTAAAAGATTCCCAAAGGCTGCTCTAATTCAAAGCCAGTCTCTTTTTTCACAATATTTTAGTTTTTTTTAATGAATATGCATATCTGGCGTATAAACACTCCAGCTAATCCTCCAAAAGGAAAGAAAAATAGGTTGACAAACTGCATATGCTCTGAGCTCCTTGTTTATGGGGAAACAGTAATCTACACTTTTGCAGCATTTGTGGCAGAACACCATTAAAAATGAGCTAAAGATTCTGATTTGGGAATTGGACACTCTGGCAGCAAAGATAATGGTTTAAATACATCGAGTGCAGTTTTACGTTAACTCCCAGAAAATGCATTGGTAAAGGCAGCTCTTTTCAGCAGTAGGTAGCAGAGGAGTAGCCAGTTATTTGAGCAGACAATATGCTCTCATTCCAAGGAGCATCACGTTTTGGACAGCGCAGTCCCAAATTAATTCCTTCAAGATAGGAAGTAGAACTCAGGTTCTTCGAGCCATTCAAAAGCCTGTGGCTCCTTTCTGCAACACAAGATTTCATCTCCAGTGCCCTGGCTGAATTCCACCCTAGATAATTCTGCCTACCGAAAATTCCCTCTCTCTTTCATTCTGTAAGGTATTCTTCTCTTTCTCCACCTCCTGTCCCAGACTACTGTGCAGATGGCAGCTAGCTCTGCTGCGGTCATGTTGCATCTCAGATGCGGTTGTGTTTTGGTGGTAGAAGACTAGATCCTTATATATACGTAGGGATAGCAAAATTCTCCTCTGAAACCATTATCTCCACTTGCTGATCTGCACTGCGTATTTTGCCTTTGTGCTACATGTGGCCCTGCTACTCATGTTGACGAAAGCTTCTCAGGCAGAACAGGCTACAGTGGAGATAGAGAAGTTACTCTACAGCATCTATTTGTACAAAGCACCACGAGTTTGTCTAGACTAGGAAAGCTGATTGAGATGAGCTTGGGACCAGCTAACTCATTGTAGGGCAAAATCTAGGAGGGGTGAACACAAGCTAAATCCATGTAGAAAGTGTTTTCCCTGGGGAAGAAAGAAGTTAGGCCATGGATTGCTAAAACATGTTAACTAACCCTGACGTGACCCTCAACCACTTTCTCTAGTCTATACAAGTCCTATGAGTCTGGCGAAAAGGTTAAATAGTTCAAGACAACAGAAAATGAGATTGGCCATGGATATCAAGACCACAGCCCAACGCTACACACTAGGAAGTGAGGGGAGGCTCCAGTTACAAAGATCTTCTGAGGCTACTAAGCATTCTTGAGTGTATTTCGCTCCATCTCCAAGGATCAGCTCCTATAGCACGTCTCAAACAAGAGCTACATGCCTTTCAAATGTCATCCATAAGATTATATTCCTGCATCTCTGGCAAAGCAAAATCTTCAACCTGCTTAGATCATCCCATCAGAGGAGCAGCTATTTCAATGGCAGATTATTTGGGGGATCTGCTGGCAACCCCATCTCTGGTGTAGATTCTTAGGTTTGTTTCTAAAGAACAAGCCATTACAATCATAATCAGTTGGGAAGGGAAATTATCTGCTGAACAGCTTTGAAGCTAAGTTTTCCCAGAAGGCTTTTTCTGTACTGAAGTTTAAATGTAAACGCATCACCATGGCTGAAATGTGTAAAGATGATTTCCTTTAAAAAGAGACGGAGAGAGAGAAGCTGGTAAGAAAATATATCCCTACTTGCCACCCCTCCTCTTCCTGATTTGTAACTGCTCCTAATAAACTTTCATGGTCTATAGAAAATGCTCTAGTGCAGTGACAAATTTCTGCTGGAATTTGAGATGTCTTGTTCAGAGTAATAGCTATCTCACACAGGTGCCCAGCTGCTATGGTAAAATCAGTAAGCATTTAATTGAAACAAATGACTCTAATAATAGTACATTATCCCTGCAGGCTCATAGCCATAACAGTTTTAATTATTGAGTTAAGAGTCAAACTAATTTATCCTTTAAAGTAACAGCCACATCTTTGGTTCCACCGATCATCCTGTTATGAATATGAGAGGAACAGTAGGGAAGGATTTAAAAAGGAAGCAATTTATTTCGGTAGAGGCTGCATTTATTGTGGAGAAGAGGCCTCCGAGTGCAGTGGTTCCCAGCCACTGAGCTGCAGACCAGTTTTGCTATGCCACAGATCAGGCTTCCCTTCCCTGTCACAGGGACCAATCCTGAAAGGTGCTGATTGCCCTCAGTGCTTGTTGATTTCAGGGTGAGCTAAGGGTGCTTTGAACCTGATGAATCAGCCTCTTTGCTGGGCTCCAGTGCACCGCCATTACCATCTTTCAATCACTTGTACGTGATCCATCTTTCAATGGTGTCTGTGCTGCTTTAAAGCTCATTCTGGGATGTATAAGACTGGGGCTTGAATGTGGACAGGCTCCGTGGCAGCTCAGAACATGGAAAGCAATGGCCGGTGGCCGGCGTAGCAGTATCGGATTCCCACGCCAGACTGGGAGCAGCCTGCCAGCGACTTCTGGTGTCCCAACGTCAGAACCTGGAGGCGTGTGGCTGTAAGAATCTCAGACTTCCTGCACAATGAAAAAGTTTCTTCCTAAGCAAAGAGAAAGGCTGGAAGAGTGGTCTTTTCTGACCGCAGAGGAAGATGGAAGCACCAGCACAACACAGATAGGCATTTTACCACCCAGTGCAAGGGTCCTAGGGGGGCAGCAGACAGCGATGGGGGCTGCATGGGCAGTGTCCAGTGCTAAAAAACACACAGTCAACAGATTTGAGCCCTGATGTGAGGTATGAAAACAAATCTGGGTTTAGACCAAGATCATGAAAGATAGAATAGATAAATAATGTCTGATATGGGGAGGTTTTTAAGGTTTACCTTAAAGGTCAGTTACCTTAAATCCTGCTCATTTTAATTAACTCAGGTTTTGCAAATGTAATGTTTAATTTTCTTTGCCCCAGAACGTTATCAGCTGAAATCTCTCACAGGTTCTTCTAGCTCAGATAAATTTAATTTAATTCTGCATCTTCACCTGTAATGTTTTTGTTCGGTTTGGTTTTTTTACAAGGAAACATCAGGAATCTCTACTCTGGCCTCCCTTGGCTTTGCTCCAGGACTCAGTAGGTGTTTTAAAAGGCTGTTTACTGTTATTCTCATGCTTTAATTGAAGAAGGGATAATGGGAGCTTTTAAAAGAAGTTTCCTTTCCCTAAAACATTAATTCGTCATGAAAGATAATAGTTGTTAATAAAACAAGAGTTTTTTGCATAGGTCTCACTCATGTAGCATTTAGGGTGCCATCATTTCACTATCATCAATTCCCCATCTTCCAGCATCTTACAAAGTGGGATTTTCTCTGACGGACGCTCATGTGATAAATAAATTTGTTAGTCTTTAAAAGTGCCCCAGGACTCCTTGTTTGTGTTGCTGGCCTAGCCTAACACGGCTCCCCCTCTGGAACTTGGCATCATCAGGACAAGTGGGACCTGATTTTCTAATGTAAAAAGAACAAGAAGAAAAACAAAGAACTCAAACTTGAAACAAAGAACTTCAAAGTCTTTTACGTATTATGTATCCATTGCAAAGAAGCAAAAGCGGTACTAGCACATTTTTCTTCCTTTTGCAGGTCACCTTTAAAACACAATACAGAAAAACATAACATCCTGTAAGCAATATTATCCTTATACAGATCTCAGGTCTAGATTCTGCAAACACTTAAACAGATGCCGAGGTTTATTCATACAAACAGCCTCACTTGACTGGAGAGGGACAACTCACGTGCTGAAGAGTTTGCAGGAGTTAGCTCTTAATGCACTTGTGCGAGGAATAAATAAATGGGGCTATGTTCTGGTCTCATTTACAGTGGTGAAAAATGGAATAACTTCATTGGCTTCTATGGAGTTACCTCACTTTTAGCAGAATATTTCAACTTGGAACAGAATTTGTATCCGTGTGAGATAGGATGGTAAGAGGGTTAGCGGGGAGGAGACAAGGTGGGTGGGGAACAGAATAAAAGATAACACCTCACGTATCTTGTCTCTCTAATATCCTGAGACCAACACATCTACAACCATGAAAAATGGCCCCTACGGTTTTTCTAATACAGAAAGTTGTCCCCAGAGTCTAGAGGCTTTCTGCCATTCTGAAGGGGGAAATAGGAATTATATCTGAACAGTTTAAAGATTAAATAATCATTAAGGTATTAAATCTTTATATCATCAGACAGCACATTGTTATGGTCTTCATTAGAAATCTCAGCCTGCAGTCTTTATGCAGACTTCAGTGGGAGTTTTGCCTAAATATGGATTGGAAAACGGGGCCCTAGAGGGCATCTCAAACAGTTGCTAAGTTAATAATTAAAGTAAGCAAGTAACTGTACGTTTTTGATCAAAACAGGTGATATCATCAGTTTCCTCATTCACTGGCATTTCATAGACAAAGGGAACCTAATACTGTTTTTGGAACAGACCTGCCTGACAATATGAATTCAGACTTCTGACAGGCTCTGATCTAATATTACAATACCCTATTATTAGTGGGAAAAGAATCATCCAAACACAATTAACACTTCATTACGAAGATAAATCACTCCGACTTCCGTGTCAGGAAAGTGGCAGAAAACAGGATGGAGACGGCATTTAACAAATGAGGGGTGTCTCTCGTTAATATTTCTAGCGCTCTCAAACTGTCACAGCATGACCCAAAAGGGATATCCCAGGTTTCTAGTGGTGCCTAAATCTGGTTATTTTCATATTGTACAAGCATGTCAGCACGACCGTTTGCAAAGATGAAAGCCATGGTTTGCTAACGCAGCAGAATATTCAGTGAACCTAAATCGAATAACTGTCGACAACGGGATGGTGTCAGTCTCTTTTTAAGAGGGAAATTCCCTATCTCTGGGGCTAGCAGAGTTATTATACAGATCGTAACATTTTATCTTTCCTTAAAAGCCCTGCTAGTCCGTCACATGGAATAAAAGGTAGTAATGCGAAGTGCTAGCGTCAACTGTGGCATGACTTGCTGGTTAACAATCCACAGAGGAACTGGGGCCCCTCCTTCTCCAAGTACTCGAAACGAGGTGACCAAATTCCTAAATACCTGTCCTCTCTTTGCCACCTGTGTTCGACTCGGTGTGAAAGTTTTTCCATTACAAGGACAGGCAATGTTCTACCATACTGCAACATTAAACAATATTAGAACAAGGCTTAGGGTCACACCTGGCTCTCAGTGGAGGCTGGCACATGTTTGCTCCAGAATTTGGAAACTTGGTATCTCTGACAAGTTTCAGACTGCGTGTGCATGGGTACCCCAACGCAGCATGGGTTGGAGTCTTGGAGATCCAACCTGCTTCTGTCCCCAGCTCAATGGTTCACATGGGGAAGGGGGGATTTCTGTAAACATCTAGACATATACATTTATGTACTTAATTCTCATTAATGGTTGAGGAATTTTAGATTGTATATTACACTAGACTCTCTGGGAACAGAAAGTGTTGTGGGATTTACTGGGAGCCCTGCTGAGAGTGGCTTTTATATGAAACATCTGGAATGCCATGAAGGAAGCAAAGCTGACAGCACAGGATGGAGCTGGGGACAAGAGAGAAATTCTGAATGCTGGTGTGAGTCAGAGGCTCAGGTAAGAGGAATGCACAGCATCCCCTCTTCTGCTAAAAGCAGGGGGACTCTGCCTCCTCTTCCTGACTTGGGATAGCTGCCACGCCCCACAACTCCAGCTTCATTCCACTTTAATCAGTGGCTGGTGTCTCTCTTCTAAATTCACTTGGGAAAAGTCAAGTGACAGAACTGCCTGGATGTGGATTATCATAATGGAGTTTGGTTGCTGTATCTGCCTAGCCCTGAATTTGATTCATGATGAAAGTGGTGTGCCCGGAGGTACACTCGGAACAGCTGGCGCCTTTTCTGTACACTAGCCGGCATTAGGAACTTATTCGGAGATGTGAGTGAGTGGCCCTGGGTCCAGGCTAATGGGACAGAGTTAGGACATGAAGAATTTGATGTCTCTCGCACCCTGCACCTTGTAACATCCCACCTGAACAAAGGGCAAGTCTGTATGGCCATATTTTGCCCTTTGTCCGTCCAGCTGTAAGGACCCCGTAGGTTGCAAGGGAGGGCAGAACCAAGCCGCTAGGGATGAATGTTTTGTTCTCTACTCTGCCTCTGATTTGCTGGGAGACCATGAGCAGGATAGTCAACCCCGTTGTTTTTCTTTTGATCCAGCTTTGTAACAGGGAGAAGCAGCACAGACAGACTTCGGGGCAAGTCTACACTCCGGGGGTGTGAATAGCAGGGTGTACCAAAGTGCGGTGTTGTAATTCCCCTGTGTAGATGACGCAGGTCTGAACTGAACGGTACCAGGCTTGCACCCATGTACATGACCAAATCACCGTCTTTTTACTGACGGGCAGGGAAGGAAAGCTCTGCTGGTAAAGCAAAAGGATCAGCTATTGTTTCTCTCCGGTCACTCTTTGTGGAATTTCTGGGCGAACAGGTAAATCGTGATGCTGCACAGAAGGTCACCAAGCTCGGCCCTGAAGTGGGGGAGTGAACTTCAGAGTCAAAGACTCGCCATGAAGAAGGCCCTGCCCTCCGGTGGCTGGCATGGAAACCATCAACTCACCTGTCCGAGCCGACTCAGATATCAGGGTATGGGAAGGGGAAGGAACTGGTAGCCAAGATGCCAGAGATTTTGCCATAAAGCGCTTTGGTAAGGCAAACCCTAACTACTCCTGGACAAGACAGGAAACCAGTCTCTCCCTGGGGTGCCAGGCATAACCTAGGCTCCTCCTGAGAAGCCTACAGAAGCAAACAGACGACTGCATTCCACAGCAGCTGAAGAGCAAGGTTTGCCCAAAGCAGAGAGGACTGCAGGAATCATGGCTGGATGCGACAAAGCTAACTCTGCTCTTTCAGTGCACCTGTTCAAGACAGATGAACACAAACGGGAAGAGGTACAGAGAAGAGTCATTGGGGTGATTGGACAATAGAGGGCCTATCTTATGAGAGGAGATTTGAAGAACTTAGCAAGAGGAAGGCTGAGAGGGGATATGATTGCCCTCTCTGGGTACGCTGGGGAGGTAAATACCAGGAGAGTGAAGAGCTATTTAAGCGATGGGAAAATGTTGGCAGCAAAGCAAAGAGGTATAAACAAATTCACTCTGGAAGGTTTCTAACCATGAAAGAGGAAATGTTCTAGAACAGCCTCCCAGTAGGAGTGTGTGGGAAACCACTTAACTGGTTTTAAGAGAGCTGGACAAATTTATGAGTGCAACTGTATGACAGGGCTGCTTGTGATGAGTGGGGCATGGTTCCGACCTCATGCTTCAGGTATCAGGAAGGGATTTTTCCTCCCCAGTGTATTCTGGATTGGGTTTTGGGGTCTCCTTTCTCTGAAGCATCAGCTATGGCTGCAGATGACTCATTGGATGGGAAAGGTCAGGGCTCTAAGGTGGCACCCAACAGTCAGGTTTTTGATGTGGGTTGGGAAGGATTTTTCATCCAGGTCAGACAAACAGGACTACCGGATGTCCATCTGAAACTGTAGGAAGGATTTAGGGAGGCAGAATATAGATAAGGATCTTTAATTACCACCAGAAATACGAGCATATTTCCAAGGAATCAAAGATCTTGTTTTCCTGGCTATAACCAAAGGAATAAAAAACAAAAGCAGAAAATTATGAGATAGAGAACATCTTCCATTCGGTATCTCCAGCTTTAAGGAAGAGGTTGTTTGGTTGGTGGGCTGGCCCGTCCTTTACATTATTACAATGTGTTTATAGCTTGAATTATGGGTCACACTTCTCTTTGCAAGGTTTTGAATTGTTAAAATGGATCAATGTTCCTCTTTCTTCCCCAGACCTAGCTCCTGCAAACAATTATGCACACACTTAGCTTGAAGTATGTAAGTACCTCTGTTAAAAATACTCAGGCACATGTGTAAGGCTCGCAGTTTGGGGCTGAAATGGCAGTTCAACCCCATCTGGAGACAGGAAGAGAATTTGGGGAACATGGGGTTTCAGTGCTTGACTTTGCAGCTTTAGCATTCTTTTAACGCAGGCTGTTTTGGTCTGTAATATAACGGTACAGACAAAGAGACTCAGACCCCAGACCTGGAAAGACATATAGAATCATAGAATCATAGAATAATAGGGTTGGAAGGGACCTCACGAGGTCATCTAGTCCAACCCCCTGCTAAAAAGCAGGACCACTCCCCCTAAATCACCCCAGCCAGGGTTTTGTCTAACCGAGCCTTAAAAATCTCCAAAGATGAAGATTCTACCACCTCCCTAGGTAACCCATTCCAATGCTTCACCACCCTCCTAGTGAGAAAGTTTTTCCTAATATCCAACCTCGCTCCCCAGCTGTAATTTGAAACCATATCCACAGGCTTAACTTCATGCACTGGAAGTACTCCCACTAATGTTAATGTGATTACTCACTATGCACACGCCTAATCTTTGCTGAATCAGGGCCTATGTTATACTATGTTCAGGTGCCACAAGTACACATGAGGCAGGAGAACAGATCAAAAGAAAGTTGAATCCCTCAGTTAACTTGCATGGAAATAACAAGGAACAAGATAATGCTCTGGAGCCACCGTCGTAGGCATGAGAACACTGGACTAAACCGACCACTGGTGCGGAGTGGTCTGCTAACACCTGAGAAAACCTTCCTCAGTCTCCGAGCTGGACCGATTTCCTCCATGGAGAAGCCCACAGGAGGGAGAAACGCATGCAGAACACTCTGCAGGCTGACAGAGGGGTAAGAGTGGGGCAGAGCGTTTAGCTCACCGAACACTGCAAATCTTGCACACTGCTCTCCTCTCTCCGGAGCACTAAGGAGCAGTCAGAACTGCAGTTCTAATTCCCATGGGAATTTTCAAAGGACATTATGCGGGCCTGCTGGAAGAAGTCTTTATAGAGCGCTCCGACCCATCCACAGTCACACAGTCAGGGCCTGGCTCTAGCCCATGGCAGGAAATGAAGCCACGTTTGCTGCTTCCTCCATATATATGGGCCCCTTCTTGTCCAATTTCTGCGGCTTCCATTTCTTCCACACTACAGAAGACAGAGCGACCGGGACCATGATGTTTATCTAGCAGTAACATCTCTCCTCGTGAACATTTTGCCTTTTATTGAACCCTTTTTGCACAGTATCATCCACCTTGTTTTATGTCTCTCCTGGCCTTTCCCAGACGTTTCAGATATTGTGTTCCCATAAAGCAACAGGCTGAAAAGTAATGACAGGCCTCTAAGTTTTATTGCAAAGAGTATTAAAAAAAAGTGATTTTGGAACAGAAGAGAAAAAATGGGAAGACTACGGAAAGAATCACCCTTGTGGGATTGAGCTCTATGAATTAATTTTTGAAGCACTCTTTTTCATTGCAAAGTTTAACAGCTCACTTTTCAAACATCATAACAACTCATTCGGTTATGTGACAAGGAGGACTAAATATGAACCCCAGTATTTACATTGCAACAAAAGGGGGCACCCTACTATATAACACTCTTGTTACTCACATCGGAATAAACTCTACCTCCAGTTATGTCCCAGGCAACAAACTCAAAGGGTGTCTCAATCCTGGCAGAATTTAGCGCGCTCTGTTTCTCCCTGGTTTATCTGGAAATGCTCTAAATTACATTTGAATTGGTGAGATTTGTGCCACAGTGAAGAATGTTAGGGTTGTTAATTTGCAAGCTGTTTTTAGGACACCGTGAGAGTTACCAGGAACACTAGGATACAGGGACGGAGGATGGTTTTGTGGCAAAGGTACTGGCCTGGGGTTCTAAAGACAAGGTTTCAAATTCCAGCTCCAAGGCATGTCACTTAAGTTCTGTGCCTCAATTCCCCGTCTGTGAAATGGACGTAATGATATGTGCCTACTTCACAGAGTAAATTCACAAAACCCTCTGTGTGCATGAGCTTCCTCATGTTGGATAAAGAACAGCTGAAATTGTCTCTCTTTCTCTTATACAATCTAGAAAGCCTGAGTCTGCTTTTCATGGAATTTGAAATGCACTGGATCTAATGATGCCTAGGTCTGTCCTAGATCTACTTCAGAACAACAACAAAACCTGTGCTTTGCTCTGGTCTTTAATTAACCCAGATGGACCATCTGGGACTCAGGTAACCAGAAACATCTGCTTTGAACTTTCACTCTCCCAAATATTTAATCTCAATGGGAAAACCCAACATGTGACCTATTACAGGTTTGATTTTCCCCATCGGGAATTACATTTTTGGAAGGATGATCTTCATCAGCTGAGCCTCGTGAGCCAATCACTAAGTGTCAGCTACAACATCGTGCATGATGGTTCCATTATTATTTGTGTCATGTTAAGCAATCCCAAGCATCCAACATGAATGTACTACCAAGCTACCGGCTCAACCCTCTGTCATTCCAGTAATGGTGAAGTCACCCTCTGTCTAGCTCTTCAGAATGGGCCAAGACAGTCAGTATCTCGGGGTAGTGTGCAGACAGTATTTTAGAACTGAGTGTTCAAACCCATTAGGAATTAGCACGAGCATTAACGGACAGAATAACTATTTTTCAGTGCATCAGAAAGAGAATAGGAAAATTTCCATCTCAGTATCATCCATATTAGACATGAGAGAGAGCCATGAATTGACTAGATATGTTAGAACTTTAGGACGGTTACCCCTCTTTTTCTGACACATGATGTCGCCAGAATATTTCAGAAAGATTGGCACACTCAGCCATGCAATTGCATTTCCATCCAATCCGTTGTCAAGGACACATACCAAATCAGTGTTTACATTCCAGATCTAATCCTGTATCACAGATATCTCATTAACCTAATGACATGAAACTAAACAATAGCACGTGGAAGAAGCACTTCCATTCCCTATAAACCAAAGGCACATTCTGAAGCTGCATCCCAGGCCCTGAATATATTATGACTTATGCTGGCCTAAGGATCCAGGTTCTCTGGAATATCTCCCGAGTCTGCCCAGTCCACTGAATTTCAACGTGTGCTTTCAAAGTGGACGCAGTCCGTCAGAAGATATAGTTGCCTCCATACATATAAAGAGAGCCGGGCTTGATAGCTGGACAGAGGATACCCAGAACGAATGAGGTGATAAGAGGAGGTGAAGGGAAACAGTATTTTTGGCACATCGGATTGGACGGAGTGTGCCTGCATGGACAATGCTGGCCGATTTTAGACAGATCGTATGGCAGTAGTAACCCAGTCAGCTTTCTACCGTCTCTGTGTGATTATGTTCTCTCCTTCCCCTTTGGAGGCAGACATTGCTGCTGCTGTCCATGTTTGTTATCTCAGGCTCAGGCTACGGCAATGCACTATCCGAGGAGTTCCATCTTCAAACCATTCTGAGACTGAAGCCAGTGCAGAACGCACCAGCTCATTTCCTGGGAAAACGAGACATCAGTGCTCCGGGACCAGCGACTGTCCACTGGCCTCCAGCTGGAGGGTAAGGGGCTGATTCTGGCCTGAGTCCAGACCTGCTGAGGGATTGCCACAGGCTCAGCGACAGTCAGTCAGAAGCGGTGCCACAGCTGGCTTCCCCTCCGTACAGCAGAGAAGGGTGACTGGCAGAGCAAGCTCCACGTGGGCTCTGAGTCTCTGGAACTTGCTCCCGGCATCCTCTTCCAGAACAGCCCAAATGTGGTGACCTTCTGAGCATACGGCAAGAGACACCTGTTTGACAGGTCTTTTGCTGAGGGCTGATAGGGAGGTCCCCGGAAGAGAGGCGATGAGAAGGCGTTTCTGTGGGTGTCGGGCTGACTGAGCTCCCGTGAGATTATTACAGTAATGCTGCTGGGATCTGATTGGATCAACAATGAGTTCGGGCAGTTAGGGCCTTGGACAGGCATCTGTTTATTATTGAAAATGTAAATATATTAAATTAAAGACTTGCCCCCAAATTAACCAACTAAGTACATTCCCCAGGACGACAAGCACCGAAAACCACTGTACATTTGCTGGCTGGATCACTCTCTGTGCATATATCCTGATTGACAGGAGTTACTCATGCTCATGTAAGGACCACTAAGGCTGAGCTTTTTACATCTCTGCCCTTTGATTTCTCTGTCAGTGAATTTTACCAGGACCTCTGTGCCTTCCCACTGTCCACCGCAGCCCTCTGCCTGGATGGAGAAAATGGGGATTCTGGAAACTTGAGAGATTTTTGGCTTTTATAGTAAGTTCAGTCAACTGGGTTTCTCATGTACAGCTTTCGATTCTCTTCTTTCCCTACTACACTGCTGCTCTACCCTAAACAGGAAAGGGCCACTCTTTGGCATTGCTCAGCACCCTCCACTGCCATCACCTCCAACATTAGTGGAAGGTGCTCAGTACTGGCAAAGAAAAACTCAGCACCCTGGTGAATGCAACCCTCTGATGCAAAAACAATCACACCAGCTTCACTCCAGGATTTAAACCATCTCTGCTAAGACGTCAGTCCTCCAGTGAGACCACCTCTCACACGAACTGGGCGTCCAGGTGATCTGCTTCCACGACGGCGCTCATGGAACATCTTAGTGTAGAACCAAGAGTGAGACTGGCAAGTCTCCATAATAAACACAGCATGGATGTGCCCAAACCACCCGGCAAAGGGCCAGGTTCCACGACTCTGCTGTGCCAAGCCTCAAGGGCTCCTCTTTGGTGGCTTGCAGCTCAACAAGTCAACGGCATGGCAAGAGAAGAGCAGCAGGCATGGGTCCTTCCAGAAAAGAGAGAGCCCCTCTTACTTCAGACCAGTGAAATGAGAACGACAGACAGGGAGAGAGGAAGAAAAGAAAATCTACTAAAGAAACCTCACACCGATCTCTATCTCAGACACCACACCAACAAATGGAAAGTTACCTTGCACCAAGAGCGGCTCCTTATTTTTCGCTCTATTTTTAAAAGTCACCGAATATTAAAGTGAGTTTCTGTCTGTTTTCAACTATGCTTCAGGTTTCCTTTGAACAACCCGTATGCGTCAGTTTTCAGCACCAAAAAGCCTCACAGTTTTGGCAGAAAAAATTCATTTGGAGGTTTTGCTTTCTTCTCTTTGAAATATTTTGCAGTAGAAGAAAATATTTCTCAAACAGCAGTAATTGTACCAAAGAGGTACAAGTGGATATAATGTGGGACTAGGAATGGAGAAACAAGAATATTGATATCTATTCATATCTCTCCCACTGACTGGTGGTGTAACACTTTAGGCAAGTGACAATGTCACTTTGCCTCAGTTTCCCCAAACTATAAATAAAAAATAATTATGCTTATTTATCTTCTTTGAGATGGATGGATGAGAAGCATTGTAAAGTAAGTGCTGGTTATTATAACTATAAAAGATTTGCAGTTACTGCAGCCATTCTGAAGTTGGCAGTTGTATAGGAAAAGCAGAATGTCCAAAATTATTAGAAAATTAAAGGAGAGAAAAATATTATCTGGGAGAAATGGGTTACTTTTCAGTAAAAAATTAATGCACTGCATTCCAAATTAACATGCGGGATAATTAAAACCATCTTTCCAATGAATTTATTATAGGATATACAAAGCTAATTATAAATTCTCTGTTGCTAATCCCTTGCAGTTTGCTAATGCAGCGTTGAAATCTCTTTGGCCACACTTGTTTAAATTATTCATTAGACACAGCAACAGTTGTGAACTGTAATTTAAATTGGCATCTCATGAATATTCAATTAAAACAATAAATATTGGAGTGTTTTACTGCACACTGCTCAATATTTTGCGCTCTATCCTATGTTTTACACATTTTTATTAACCCTTTAGAAAAGGTGTAACCTATCTACGTGACTGATTACAAAGAAAATAAAATGTTCCGCTCGTACATATTTGTGTCCTTGCCTTAAGAGAGGCAATGTAATTAGGCAAAGCTTCAAAAGTTGTAATTAACATTGGGCAGATATTATTCCACCTGTTTTGCTTTGAACACGTGGACTGGCATCATTTCAAACACGGCTACATTTACACACGAGTCAGCTCCAGCAGGGTCATGTTCCCAAGCAGCCTGGGCCATATCTACCAATCCCCAAACCCTCGCTGCAGATGGACCTCAGTGAAGCCAAACCACACAGTCCTACTGCCTGCTAGACAGGGATGGCCTTACGAGGCGGTGGCAGATGCTCAGTGCCAGATCCCTTGGCCCCGAGGGTGTGTGTACATGGGTGACAGGCAAGTGCTGCAGGTCCTTAGCCCTAAATCCAACAGAGACATTGCAGCAGCAGGAATGGCTGCAGAGCGTCCATGCTGGAGCTCCACACCGCGGGTGGAAGTGCTATTACCACATGCCCTGCGGAGATCCTCTGAAGAAGGCCATACGAACTAGGACTAGGTACCTGTGCCCGGCATTTGGCTCTGAATGGACGTGCAGGATGAACACAAAAGCTCAGGGACGTAGGCAGGAATTTAAACGTAGCCGCTCTTGGGGGGATGTGTTCAGATCCCACATGGTCCAGGGCACTCTAGTCCTGATCCGACAAAGCACTTAAGCACAGAAATAGGCCCATTGACTTGTTATGTGCTTATCAAGTAAGCACATACTGTAGTGCTTTGCTGGAGCACGGCCTCACTGCTCAGTGACTTCCAAGATCAAGTGCTTAATGATTCGGGCCACAAGAAGATTTCCTGTAAGCTGCAACAGGGCTGGCTGGCTTGGCAGACTGGCTCTTTGCACAGACACAAAGGGTGAATTTCTGGGACCTGATCGGCTGAAGGACTGAGCACCTCCAGCTCCTTTGTCTTTGGCAGAAGCCACGGAGGCTCAGTGTTTCTGAACAGACTTGCCAGGAATTGATTTTCTCGGTAGAAAGAAGTCATCTGTTCTGGAAGGCAACACACAGGGGCAACAGGTGGTGTTTGCCTCTCACTGCTGCGTGCCAGCCACAATGAGGATAACGAGAAAGGTCTTGCCTTCAATTGAGAACATCCCAAAGATCTTGGCAAGTTGGCTGGCAAGGCATTAGCACATGCAGGAATGCGCACTTCCTAGTTGCTCACTTTGGTGGGTGGTGAGATGATAAATTCTTTGCTTGGCCCTCAGCAGGAACTAATTCACCGCACATATTTACGCCCCACACTGTAGACCTGGGCTAGCCAAACGAAGTAAATAAAATGCAGTTGGAAATAAAATCCTGGTCTGTGGCAACACACTGCCTTTTAATGGGGTGTTTTCGCAGTAGCACTAACAATAATTACTAGATACTGTATGAATCAGGATGCCTCTCCTTTTTAATTTAGACACTTTTTATTAGAAGTTTGGTTCTACTTTGAAAAATGTCTGTAAACATGGCATCACGGGAGGCTGTGTGTTTATTGCTTCGCAGTGGCACCATATAACAATTGCTCAATGTATAAATTAAATGATGTTTTCCCCCGAGCTTCCACCTCTGTAAACTCAGCCTGGGAGCTGATAATCAAACAGGCTTCTTTCACACTCAGTTATCATCACCGGTAGAAAACGTTCTGCAGTCAGGATGAAGGATGTGATTCATCAAAGTGGTGTTCAGAGATTGAACCTCCTGATCGGCTGAGCGGGTCTTCACAGATCCCGGCAGTCGATCAGGAATTTTTAACTGATGGTGGTGAATTTGCCACCGTCAATGAAGACAAGCCCTTCGTTAACAGTTCGGTTGATTCTGCACAGCACACACCAATTCACCATCCTTTAACTCTACCGGCTCTGATGGGTGAACAGGAGTAAAAAAGTCAGTGAAAGTTACTTTGGCAATGAAGGTGATAGCTGAACATACACAAGATGAAACTTAGCCCTCTATAAAGGGCTAGCATGAAACCTGCATATTACTCAGATCTCATTCAAGCTGTCTGATGCCGATCACCTAGGTCCCACCTTAAGCCTCCTGCTGTTCTTTGTACAGAAATGAATGATTCCCAGGGAGAGAGCAGAACTGCTGAGTAAGGAGGTGCTGTTTTCACAGTCATTTTCAGACCAGAATTTCACTTCAAATGGTTCATTCCCAGAGAAATAGGAGATTTTACAGCAAAACTCCATCTGTGCATCCCCATGTATATTAGAAAACGTGATTGGTTTGTTTAAGTGATAATATCGCTGGCCTGTTTTTTATGGGGTAAGCTGATTAGCAAATGGATAAACCAGGAGACCAGAGGCCAAGCAGTTTATCAGAACAATGAAATCTGTTGATTGCTGAGAGAAGGAGAAGCTATGATATTTCTGCTATTTTAGGGTGAATACAAGAAACACAACAATAAATCAGTAGATTAGGACTCAGGAGATTTAAGTCCGCTACCCAGCTCTGCCAGATTTCCCACGTGACCGTAGGCAAAAACGAGGTACATCTCTGCACCTCATGTCCCGCTCAATAAAGTAGCGAAAATAATTATTTCTCTGTCATAGGGATTCTCTGAGGAAGAGCTAATGAGTATTTGTGAGGCACAGAAACACTATCATGATAGACCATATACTTAGTTAGCACACCTTCCCTTTTCAAAGATGTTTGCTAAATTCCTTGACTCAACAAAATCAAATACAGTGAAAGAACATAATTAATGAAAGAATATAACTAACTTGATTACTATAGCCACAGGTTTCAATGAATCTTTTTGGCCACCTCAACAATCTTTTGGAATGACTGGAAAGCAAAGCGACTTTTAGACACAGCCATTCCTTTAACTGTCTATTCAGTCTCTTCCCCAGAGTCCTGAATAGTGTTGTCAGGCACCATTAGCAGACGTTTACAGTTCCTTTGCAAAATATTTCCATTTCTGTTATTAATAAATACAGTATGATGAGATCCTCTGTCTATAGTCTCCAGCCAGCAATTGTCTTCTCAAAAATCTAACAATCCTTGTTTTTTAACTGTGATAAAAGTCTTTCTCCTGTGTTATAATTTGGTGTCTGTTTGACTTGTCTAATCTCTGCCTAGACCACATTTCTCCTCCTCTGTTTTACCTTGTTATCAGGCATATATATGTCTACCACACTGAAGGCAGGATGGTCAGTTTTTCACAGTACAGCAATGTTGCTCTGTAGCTGAGTATTGCTAAATGTAGATTTTTCCCCCACCACCGTTACCTGCTTTTCTGAGCAAGTTCATCACAGGACACCACATTCTGCTGTGCTGCGTACCTGTGTATCTAGCATTAGATTTCTCATAATGAAATACCTAAATTTTTGCAATGCTCAGGCATTATCTGATTTTGAACTGTATGATCCATTATATGTAATTACAGCCCTCGGAATTCTACAACATCCAAACATGGAATTAAGAAGTCTATTTACAAGATCTTCATGTGTCGCTGTTAGTAATAAAAGTCCATTCGGATAAGGTGGTCATGTAGCAAACAAATCAATTATGACTCTGCCTCACTGGACTGAAACCTTTTCATGCTGTCTCACACTGCTGTCCGTGTTAGGACTTCTAAACTTCCTTACCATTCCCTCAATGTCACTCTTCATCTCTGACCAGAATTCAGCATCTTTTCAGCTTGACTTCTTCCTTCCAAGCTGTCCTTCATTTACAGTTTTCAATACTTTTCTTTCTGGCCATTGTGGGAAGTACTGCATCTTCCATGAGCGCTCATGGAATAAAGAAAGATGCGATTCTCTATTTTACATCCCTCTATTGTTTACTGTGCTTTAGCTCTGGCTCCCTGCAGTCCATCCCTGATTTCTGGTGATGCTCCTGTCATACTTTTCCGTAACAGCACTGCTTGTTCCAGTCACCTGGCTGTGGGGCCGCAGTGAAGCATATATTCTTGATAGCACAGTTGGAGTTCTGAGGTGACATCCTGACTTGAACTGCAGGGATCTTCCAAAAATGATCGCTGCTCCCCCGCTAGTGCTTCCTCGAGCCCTTGTTTATGCACCGCAATCAGTGGTTTCTGGTCAGTTACCATTTTCACCTACAACCATAGAGCAAATGACTGAGCTTTGTACGGATGTGTGTGGCTCATTTTTGGTCTGTGAGTAATTCTGTCTCCTCTTGTCATAGTTCTTGCACCATAAATTCCAGCCATCTGATCCCACATCTCCCACTAACACAGCTCTGACAGGGGGTCCAAGAACTGCAGCATTGGGGCTGGTGTCAGCACATCCTTCAAACATGTGACCTCCTTTTCAGGATGGAGCATCCATGGCCATTCTATGTCTCGGAGGAGGAGAGAGTCGTTTGACTTGTATAGTTGGGTATGAACTTATTGTATAATTCACTGTGGCCTGTGGTCTTGAATTCCCATTTTATCTTCTGATCTCTACTTGTCCAATATAAAAGTCATCTTAGAATCGTCAGGCATTATTTCCTTTGTGGTCACTTCCTCTCCTAAGCAGGTGATTTCAGTCATTTGAAATTGACGCAGTGCTTCAACTTAAGGTTTCTTCTTGCATTTTTAAATACACTTCTTGGTTGTTGCTTGGTGTCCTCCCAGGACTACTGTCATCAGAGTACTCTTTTCCTCCTGGAAGACCTTCTAGCATCAGGGATATGGTGTGAAGAAATGTTTTTGAGGGACTACCGTATTCCAGAAGGCAATCTATAGAAGCAGTGTCTGACAACATACATATTGAAAGTGCAGATGTTGATGCTGCCTCGACCTTGATGATGTATTCTAATTCACAAAAGAATTTGACTCTTGCCATCACTGCAAACATTTTGTTCCCAATGGCATGCACAAATGTTCCTCTCCAAAGCTCTTGTTTAGCTCCTTGGGGGTCCATAAAAAGTTTTAGTCTCCCTGTTATTTCCTCCAGTTACTAAGGACTGAACTAAGTCTACTAAGGAATGGCTCTCAGGCTAGTGATAACATTTGCTTGATCTTTTACAGCTCCTCCACAAGATTCTTGAGAGACATAACAGGTAGCGAGTATAATGGGTTCTGCGTTCTCCCATACCCAGATCTTGCATGTCACCAGAAGACACCCTTTATTTTTGAATGTAACTTCCTACTCTATCATTAGCCCATTCATGTCTGAATCGGATTTCTTACTAGAGTTATGGGACACACCCTGCTAACTAGGCTAAGCACGTCACACATATATATGGCTACGAGTGGTTATTTTCCTTGATGTATAACCACAGGCTCTTATTCTAAGGCTTTGACTTCATACTACAGAAACAGTTCACACACATTGCTCACTATTGGTGCTCATCTTTGACTTTTTCAACTTTTTTCTCTCTTTGAACCACTCGATGTCAGTTTGTTATTACATTCATCTGTGCTCTTGAGTTTATTTTCTGCCACATACCGAGCACTTGTGCATTATTTTATTCACCACTATTTTTAAACACGCAGCTTCTTTCTCCACTGTATTTATCACTAGTTTGTGACCCAGACACTCCCTTGCTTTAGCACATTTTTACAAAGTGGTTGAGTTGGTTGCAGTTTGCCTGAATGCGGGCATCCTTATACTCGTCACTGATGTTGCCCTTTACTTGGACATTTTATTCTTGGTCTTATCCAGAAAATCTCTCTCTTAAGTAAAATTTTGTCCTACAGACTCAACAATCTTCACATCTTTTCTTGAGTTCTTCATAGCTTTCCCTCTTCCTCCTCATCCTCTCCAGTTTGGAAGGCACTGTATATATTCAGCACTCCTGTAACAGCCACAAAACTGGTGACATACCTATGTGTGTTTTGCTAATTGTCTGTTTTCCTACCACTATGGCCTTCATACACCATGCAAATGGCTGGCTGGACCACTCCTAGATCTCCAGAGAATTCCTTGTGGCTGTGGAGGAGGAAACTCATGTTGCACTAGCCATGGTCATAGTTTATTGTTCTCCTTGCCGAAACCACGGACATGGGAATTATAGTTGATCTCTTCCTAGATTCACCAGTCCTTTGGGCCTTCCTCTCCTGGTGCCATGTGGTATTTCTTTGGAGACCGAGGCAGTGTTTTGAGTAATTCATTTACTCAGCTAACAACAGAGAATAATTTGTATAGTAAATAGTACTGCTCCTGCTGTACTCTAGCCTGTCTGCATTCGCTGTCTCCAGCTGCAGCTGGTGAGCATGTCTGTGAGACTCAAACAACCGTGGCATTGAACATGGTCCTGCAGGATCAATTTTACACTTCCTGCTGAGACACTGCCTTGGAAAAGTGCACTCACTCAGTTCAGCCCAAGCATATGAAGAGCTTGGGTGGACTAGGTTTGGTGGGAGTATCTGAAGAAGCCTTTCAGAGTACAGCGCGTACAGATCACAATGCAATGGTGAGAGGCTAGAGAGCACACTTGATCTTAATATCAGCTTGGGAGTGCTCCCTGCAAATGTAGTAATGCAGCATGCTGGGTTAATAATGATCTCTGAGACCAAACCCTGAGTTTACTCGCAGACTACAGCTGAAACCCCATAAACTGGAAACACACTTGAGTTACCTTTCAAGTAATTTCATCACTGATTATAATTATTAATTATTTTTGCCTCCATTTCTGACCAGTGGAGCAGCCCACTGTGTGCGTGTTATATAATTAGACACACAGCCATTGGTAAATATAGGGAATAAATGCGTTAGGCAGGGGCTTTTAAGTTAAACATTAGACCTGATTCACATTTACATAATGCTATTTTGCATCACTCTGGCTGTGTAAAGAGGCTTTAAAGTGCAATTAAATGATATTTATACTTATATTAGCCTTTAGATTGCCAGAGTAGTGTAAAGCAGCCTTAGCATAAAGAAGAATCAGGCCCATCAAATCTAAAAGCAAAACATACTGATTTTAATGATCCACTATTTATAAATTATAGTAGGTTATATATTACAAAGGAACCTGCTTGCTCTTACATAGTTGGACTCACTTAATTTTTCTCTTATGAGCCATAATATCTAAGTATAGTCAAAGTTCAGTTACTAATAGAATCATAGAATCCTAGGGTTGGAAGGGACCTCATGAGGTCATCTAGTCCAACCCCCTGCTAAAAAGCAGGACCACTCCCCCTAAATCATCTCAGCCAGGGTTTTGTCTAACAGGGCCTTAAAAATCTCCAAAGATGGAGATTCTACCACCTCCCTAGGTAAACCATTCCAATGCTTCACCACGCTCCTAGTGAGAAAGTTTTTCCTAATATCCAACCTCGACCTCCCCAGCTGTAATTTGAAACCATTGCTCCTTGTCCTGTCCTCTGTCACCATTGAGAACAGCCTAGCTCCCTCCTCTTTGGAGCACCCCTTCAAGTAGTTGAAGGTTGCTATCAAATCTCCCCTCAGTCTTCTCTTCTGCAGACTAAATAAGCCTAGTTCCTTCAGTCTCTCCTCACAAGTCATGTGCCCCAACCCTCTAATACTATTTACTATTTGCATACTCCTAATGTGTGCCAAGTAAATGAGTATAAAGATGTAACTATGTGGGTACCTTCCCTACAACAGATCAGATCCTCTTTTTCCTTCAACCATACTGAAAAATTCCCAAGCAACATGATCAAATGGAAAAGGTAAAGGTGCCATGAAAAAATTCTGCTCTTGGATCTTGGTCTATGGATCTCAGGCTAGATATTCCACTCACTTTACATGTGGAATAGAGCTGATCACTGTGGTGCACCAGGTGGCAGGTGTTCTTATTGATGTGGTTATGCATCCGACAAGGATGCCTGCTTGGCTGCGTGTGTGAGTTTGTGTACGTGTGTTCCCTCAGGATTACCCTGGCTCAGATCTTTAAGTGGGGACTCGGTTAGCCCAGTGATCTAGAGCCTGGCTTGGATCTTAAGCAGGGACTGAGTTAGCCTGGTGAGCCTAAGCTGAGGTGCTCCTTTGGTTAACACTTTGGGTTACCTTTAGCTCAGGTCTCTAGAGAGGACTCAGTTAGCTCAGTGACCTTAAGCCTAGGCGTACCCTGTGTGCAAGATGTAAATTGAGGCAACACTCACAATCGAAGAAACCAACACAACCACAGATCCTTGTAGAAATGAAGGTGCCAGGTGAGGCTTTATTGCAACGTAGCACAATGACAAACAATCTCTCTCAACAGATTTGTTGGCAGCATTCGTGCTCTCAATGCAACGGAACAGCTCAACTGACAGCGGGACTTTCCGTCACCCTCTCGGGCTGCCCGAAATCTGGGCTCTCAGGCTCCTGCTTTTATACCCCACTTGGACCTACTGATTCGGCCCCCTTCGGGGTACACATTTACCTTGATTGGTTCACATGCCCCTTTTCTGATGCCACCCATAAATTTGATAGGTCCACGCATCACTGGACATTTCCATCCATCAAGGTGTCAGATTTGACCGTGACATTACCTTTAGACTTAGCCAGAACATTCCCTTCAGGTTTGACTGAAACATCACCTTTATCTCCTTGGTGCTAGGCTGACCCAATGCCTCCCACCTTTCGGGTACCATCCCACTCTTGCTGGAGCTGCGGCTGACTTCTTGCCAATTTCTGCGATATCAGACTACTCCTGTCAACTAGACCATTTATCCAGCTCAGGCCTGCTGGTTTGATCTGCTTCTCTAGGCCTTAAGCCTTATTCCTGATCACTTCTACTTGTCTTTTTAATTTAACCTTTTACTTTCTCCTACAATCAGCTGTGCCCAGCTCCACTCTGCGGATGTGAGAGCAGAAGTCTGGCTGTAATAATTGAAACCTTTTGACCATTCGTGGGCAACAGGCAAAGATCAACATAAAATTCAGATGGGTGCTACCATCTCAGTGTATTTCTCCTCTCTGAGTGGATTGAAATAAATCAGCATGGCTAGAGTGTTGCTGACTGAACTAAATTTACTGTACTATACATGACTTTTCTTCTTCAGTGAGAAAACAAAACAAAACAAAAGTGAATGAGAAAAACTGTCACTAAAAAAAAAATTCAGCTTCAACCAACTGTAATAGGTCTTGAGATCAAAATTTTCAAAGAGGCCTCACCCAGTCTCGGATTTTGAACGCAAACGGATACAAAGCATGAAATCACCTGCCCATGGAAAGGAAAGTATTTATATGGACAAATATTTTGCCTCAGCAAATTCTATCGTTTGCATACACAAGTGGCATTGTGTGTGTACTCATTCATTAGAGACTATGTTTTGAAAATGTGGTTTTATGTGACTGAACTGGATTCTTTCCTACTTTTATAAAAATTAAAGATAGAAAAGATCTGTGAGAGCTCATATAGTCAACTCTCTTAAAACCCCAGGGGCCTGGTTATCCAGTTCCAAAGGGGGAGCTGTGTCAGTCTATTGCAGAAAAAAAACCAGAGTCCTATGGCACTTTTAAAGTCTAACAGATAGTCTTTAAAAGTGCCACAGGACTCTGTTTGTTTTCTTGGTTATCCATGGCTTTTGCCCTGTCTAGTCTGAAATATCCCAAATGCTGAAGCTTCCATCTCTTTTTATAAGAGAATATTCAACAGACTGTCTAACAATAAATAGCTCCACTTCTAAACAAAATTTCACTAACCAATTAGTAAAGGAAATGTTTACAGGACATGGGACAGATCACTTTATGATTCTTGTTCTGTTCATTCCCTCTGAAGCATCTGGCATTGGCCACTGTTGGGAGACAAGTTACTGGGCTAGATGGAGCATTGGTTTGACCCAGTATGGTCGTTCTTATCTTTTTCTGACACCGTACAGGTCATGGACACATGCACGTGTGTCATATGCAACAGAGAAGCAATAACAACAGTGATGTACTTTTTTTTACTGGTATTAATGCAGTTCCCTCATCAGGACATATTGCTTGGCCTTCAGCTTTGGATTTCCTCCACTCAAGAACTGGATCACTGCCTCAGGAGGCAGTTTGACAGAACCACAACTGCCTAATGAAAAGATAGAGAGCTGCTGAATAAGCCAGAAAGCAGCAATGGGCCTGCATAGGAATCTATGGAAAACTGTGTTGCACACTTACTTCCTGCAGCTCCATATAGAGTTTCTTGACTCAGATAAGCACAGTATTTGCTTCAGGGGAGGGTCTAAAAATCTGTTAAAAGTTCACTTTGTCCCTGTCCAAACCACCACCATTTTGATTCTGTTTGTATGGCTAACCTGAGTCCCATCTCTGCCGCTGCGCCGTGCCCACTGGCCATGGAACTGCTGGGACTCTGCTGTGCAAAGGGGAAACAGGATCTGTGGAAATGATGGAGGGAGCAATGAATCCCTAGAAAGGACAAGGCCCAGCTCCGCACATGCTCATAGACTCAGAGACTCTAAGGTCAGAAGGGACCAGTACGATCATCTAGTCTGACCTCCTGTACAATGCAGGCCTCAAGACCCACCCACCCACTCCAGCAATAGGCCACCAACCTAGGACTGAGTTATTTATCTCCTTCAATCATGATTTAAGGACTTTAAGATACAGAGAATTCACTGGTAGATGAACCATGCCCTGTGCTACAGAGGAAGGCGAAAACCCCCCAGAGCCCGCTCCTTGAACTGCAATGCGTGAAGGCCAGAGAAGGCAGGAGCCAAAGGGGGCGAGGGGCAGTTGAGCACTTCCAAGTCTTCACCCTGTGGCAAGGGTGCACAGAGGGTGCAAAGGGCTACTTCTGCCAGCTAGCTAAGAAGCCCCCACAGAATGGCTCCAAAGCCAGTTTGCTGCCCACGAGGAGGATTCTCTGCTCACTGTCCACCAACAGGTATTCTGGCAAGGCCCGTTGACGAAGCTTTGGCCTGTAATGTCCTTAACACGTAGACTCCCCAGCACTGCTGGGTTCCTCAGCAAAATCAGTTTTACTTTCCATCTTTGCTGTTCTAAAAATAAATGCAAACTTTAGGATAATGATAAAGAGGAGGCCACGCCAAGGAAAGGGAAGAGGTTCAAACAGACACCACCTCGGATGCCAACATTAGGGCAGTCAAGAGTGGCAGGGAGATTGCAATACTCAACAACCAATGAGAGGGGGACCCTTGGAAAGTAACAGAGCTCCCCAAAAGAGAAGGCCTGAGCCTTAATGCATCTGTGCTAAGCTTATAGCCCAAATCAGCCTATAGTCAGTAAAGAGCAGAGATCTAGCTATGACCCTTCCCAGCAGCACTTTCAAATGGGAAGTCCCAAGCCTTTTCCTTCTCAGACGCTTGCCATGGAGCAGAACCATAGAAATTGGAGTGGACTCGCACTTGATTCTCAGTTACTTTGGTACCCTCCTCTGAATTTTGCTGGTTTGCACTGATTACATAAAGGAAGAATTTGTCCAGGTAAGTCACCTTTTGCCCATTCTCCCTTCCACCCAGAATAATTCTCTCATTCTCTGCTCAGCCTAACATGTATTCAACTCAGTTCAATCGTACTGCAAAAATAAACAGGTTTCTTCTTGAATAGGAAAGCCATGTTTGCAGACCATAGTGCCCACTAAGACATACACTGCTGAAGTGATCAGAAAGAGAATCCAGGACAGCCACAGAAAACCATGAAAAGCTCAAAACCCAAGACCAATGCCTTGAAAAGCTCATTTAGATAAGAGCTGAGAGCTTCCCACAGGGAATTTTCCAACCTGGGCAGAAGCATTCTGCAGTTAAGCAGGTGAGCTGGCAAAGGTAGAGGGAGAGCTAATTCTTGTCACTTCATCAGAATCCCAGGGGGCAGGAGACTGATCAGGTGGGGCTGCCACCTCTCTTGAATATGCAGGCAACATGAAGAGCTAACACACAGGAGAGCCAGGAAACAGGAGGGTTGCAGGACCTGTTGCCAGTAGAAGGCAGGTCTCCATATAGCTGCAGAGCTAGCTAGCCAGGAAGGAAACCCCCTGGCGATGCAAGGCAGCTGCACACCCCGAGAGTCTCCACAGTGTTGAGGGCACACTCAAGATTACAGTAGGTGTGAGCTGAGGGTCTCCTTGATAACCTCCAGAGGGCAGCCTAATGTCCAATCCCTGTGAAAGAAACTTGCAGGAGTTGGTGTGTGGTACTGTACAGGGCTCACACAAGCAGAAGTGAGGGTGGGGAGGGGAGATGTGACCCATGCTGAGCCTGCTCTAGTGAAGACTTCACTTGCCAGAGCTTCCAGTAAAAATCCAGGTTTTATTAGTAGTCACATGCTATGACAACTATTGCATAGACTCACAGAAACTGGAAGGGACCATGAGAGGTCATCGAGTCCAGTCCCCTGCACTCATGGCAGGACCAAGTACCCTCAAACCACCCCTGATAGGTGTTTGTCTGACCGGCTCTTAAAAACCTCCAATGATGGAGATTCCACAACCTGCCTAGGCAACTTACTCCAGTGGTTAATCATCCTGACACTTAGGAATTTTTTCTTAATGTCCAATCGAAACCTCCCTTACCGTGATTGCTTCTTGTCCTATCATCGGCAGTTAAGGAGAATAATCCACCCTTCCTTGTAACAACCTTTTAGGTATTTTAAAACTGTTATGTTCCCACTCAGTCTCCTCTTTTCTGGACTGAACAAACCCAGTTCTTTCATTCTCCCTTCATAAGTCAACTGTTCCACCTTTAATCATTTTTGTTGCTCTTCTCTGGACTTTCTCCAATTTGTCCTCATCTTTCCTGAAATGAGGTGCCCAGAACTGGACAGAATACTCCAGCTGAGACCTAATCAGCGTGGAGTAGAGTGGAAGAATTACTTCTCATATCTTCCTTTAGGGCCTCATCTCCACGACCACTGCATGGGTTGGCTGGCAGAAAATGCTGTGAAGAGCAACTCTCCTACCTAACCCCCAACCATGCAACATCTCTAATGGACTTCAGCAACACCAGAAGGAAAGACTGAGGGACAGGGATTCAACCGTATTACTTCCCCTTCGTCCCCATCCAGCGTGTGGGGGCTGGATCACTGGCTGCAGGGGAGGAAAGGAAATGAAGATTGTTACTTGCCTACAAAGGTGTTTAACAGCTAGCTACTGAATTGCCATTTACAATGAGAAATGCCCACAGCAGACAGGGATCAGTGAGAAGTATGCACTGGCAATTTTCATGGATGTTGAAGAAGTGCAGCAATACAATTCCACCTTCTCTGCAAGCCAGTTCTGAGAAACCAAACAATTTCCATGGTGTAAAAGGAAGGTTAATAATGGGATTCTGTAGAGCTGAGAGATAAATATAATAGCCAGATACAGCATTATGGAATGCTTATAACCAACAGAACCAGAGTGAAATATTCAGTTTCATAACATGCTTCCTGCCATGCATCCAATGTATAGAAAGATTTCTCTCTTCAGATGATGAGAGATACCTGTAGAAATCATTATAATTTCTCTCAAACACTTCACAGCACACTTTTTATTTTACAGGGGCAGGACTCAAATAGGATTCTTTATTTAAAAGTTAGCTTTGATTTTTCTGGTCCATATATTTAAGCCATTTTTTGCAATGATGCACAAAGTCAGATATTCAGGAACTGTATATTCTGGGAAGGTTGAGACCTGGCCTTCCATTTGGGAGCTGAATTTTTGGCATCTGCAGTCAAATACTTCGTTATAGATGAAAATACGCAAATTTACACTCAACTTAATTTCTGATACAAAATGCAGTACAGATTTGAGGGATTCATACTGCACTCACAGAAAAGGAAATCTGACTTGATATTTTCTGTGGGAGAAATCCTGATGTTCTTATTTGTTTATTCTCACTGTGGAAAGAGTAAAAAACTCCCACTGAGTTCATGGGCTGACTAAAAATGGAGTAAGGAGGTTAGGATTTAGTCCTTTATATTTACCAGCTGAGAAAAGTCTTACCTACCGATTAGAACCTATTTCTCAGTTCACCAAGAACATTTGCAGAGTGGCTCATGTAGCTCTCTGATCTACTCATTGCCTAACAAAGCATTTTACAGCCTATTATTTTTATTGTAAGCACTTTCTGTTATTTGCCTCTAAAAACGGTTCACATTTAAATTTAAAAAAAAAAAGCATTCAATGTGCATACACCTACATCACATTACAGTCATTCTAACCCCTATGTGTGAAACAAAGCCATGGAATTTTCCTTTCCTTTGTGTTCTTTACCCTAGAGAGTATATCTTAGAAGCAGGGCTTTTTTTGTGTGATGGTACTCAGAGGTACTCAGGGAGGGTACCTTTTGTTTATCATGATGTGGCCCCAGCTCCCGCCACTGCTGCTGGTGAGCCCAAATCCCTGGCCAAGTACGGGCACTTTTTAAAAGCAAAAAAAAACACTGCTTAGAAGCAATCCAACTGCAGGGATGGCACAGAAGTCCATGATTCCAGATCTTGTATAAACAAACCACTGCAAGAACATTTGTTCATTACCAATGAAATTTAGGTTAAAAGGGTGGAAGAAAGCAATTTAACACAACATATAGTTTGCTTAGAAACAAGTCTTAAAATAATTTTAAACCTGCTTTTTGGCACGTAAACTGAGACCATCTTCAGGAACAATGAGTAAATATTGTGAACAGTTCAATCCGACTTGACAAGATGCTAAGAAGAGGCAATCATGAGCAAGGAGAGAAATAATTTTCAGATGGAATAATAAAAGATCAGCTACTACATTTGCAGAGCAGATTTTCAGGAGTGTCATTGAAGACTACCCACAGTTACACTGTGGGGTTATTTACAAAAGCACAGCTCTTTCTGGGTCTGTGAGATCATGCTGTTTGAAGTTAGTAAAAATTATTCTACTCCAACTGCCCATTGCAGTTAAAAGAAGATTTTATGTTGACTTACAAATGCACAAATGAAAAAGGGAATATAAAGTACTATCTTCATACCATAGATGAGGTCATGACACAAATCAAAATAATTACTTACATTGACTTTATATGGCATTTGTGCATGGCCCAGATCTCCACCCATAAAATAACATCATTTCCATGGCAACTCAGGTATATCCAGGGGCAAGAGAGTGGTATAAAACTTAAAGGACAACCAACAAAGAGAATATGTGACAGACAGACAGACAGACTGTGGGATGGACCAGGAGCACCATGCAGGTGGGAAAACCCAGCTGCCGCCGACAAGTGGCAATGGAAACTTTATTCCAACTGCGCAATTATACCAGCGCCCGCCCCCCTCCTCTCTACACAAATGGTGTATGCTGAGCAGAAGTGGGCCACAGTATAATGCTCAGACTCACAGGCTTTGGGGATTATTGACATCTGGAAATTACTAGTGCAGCCAAAGGGATACCTCGATAGAAAAACTAACATACCTGTCTCTGCGTATTAAACACTTTAGAAACCCCTTTTGGCCCCAAACATACTGCAGCTTGCCGTTAACTTCTGATGAGACTTCCCTTTTAGTCCCTGCTTTGAAAACACTGCAAACTGTGGCCACCATTTATTGTTTCCCCAAGAGATTAAAATCAAACAGCTACAAATAAAGGATGCAAATTTCAGAACCTGAAATTCTTTAGCTGGACACCATTAAGACACTGTCATCTTTGACTGAGGAAATGACGCTACAGCCTTTAATTGCAAATGGTATGTGATCAATTAAAGGTATCGTGATGTATTCACACAAGGGGCTGAATTAAGATACATGGACAAACTCAAAAGTTGGTATTTTAGAACTTTTGAGTACCAGGCTTTGCAAGCCGAACATTTTTTTAATTGAGGCTTTTTGGCTGTAATTCCTTACTTTTTAAAAAAAATGTGAAAAAATGCAAATTCCATTTGGAACCATATTAACTCACATGGTTCATCAGCGGGGTTAGCTCACAGCACACACCTCTGCTACTTCTGTTACCAGTCACCCTACATGTGGGCCAGCCAATAAAGGGAGCACGGAGCCACAGATTTGGCCAGTTGGTCTTACAGGTATTTGCTGACAGCAGAGGAATGTTGCTTCTACTCCAGGTCCTGAAGGATGTGTCTGTTGGTGGTTAATGAGTCTTTTACTCCAGGTCCCCCATCCACATCTGATCCCTTCTGCTTCTGGATCCTCCAGGCTGCCCTCATGCCAGCCTCAGCCCTCTAACTCTACTCAGCCCCGTGTCCCAACCCACCCGCACCATCCTACAGCTCCTCGTCTTAGTCACGCCTCTCAGCACCCCTGGTCCAGCTCTTCACCCCTCTGTACTCCAGCCCGACTGATTCCTCCTTCTCCTCCTTTCTGCCTATCTTCAGCAGGGGAGGGAGCAATAAGAGCACAGGAAACACAAACAATCTCCCGGCTTTGATCTCCAGGGACTGGTACCTCAGCAACCCTTGGAAGGAACAACTGCAGGAAAAATCCTGCTCAGCCTACACAGCCTCCTGCTGGATGGAGCCTGCTCAGATGCTCTGAGATGACACCATAGTGCACGCACAGTCCGGTTAGAGCACAGGAGCGGTGAGGTGACAGATCATGCTCAGTACAGACAGACTCTCCAGAGAATTTAGCTGCCAAACTACAGATTCTCTTCTCAGCAGGTGTGATCTGGTATTTTCAGAGGCTCATAAATGGCCACATTTGGGTAGTTTTTCACTGGAATGGTAAAACACACATCCCTGATGCCTGGGCAACTCCCCTCCCAAATTCCAAGCCTCTGTTTCAAAGAATGGAAGCATTAGAGCTACTCAACAAAACAATTTTAAGACATTTTAACATGGGAAAAAGACATCATCTTTTCCCTCAACCTCTTTCTGAGAAATGGCTAAACTTCACAGAAATTTAAAAAAAAAAAAAAAAAATCAGCCCAAGGAGACATCCAGCATGGAAAATTTCAGCCTGAAATGTTTAAGTAGTAAAGTTATAAGGATTGATATAAATATATGTAGGTATATACATGCATACTAATATGTCTCATACACACAGAGATTTTAAATTCATTAGTAGACTAGAAATGGCAACCTTATACCCAAAAGATATTTACTGTGAATATTTCCAGCCACGTTATGTTGTTCCTGAAAATCTCCTTCCTAGCACATTTATCTTCTCTGCTACAGTAATTAATAGATTTGATTTTTCATGGTATTTTTAATTTATATCATGTTTTATTTATACTACCGCCTTTTGTGAAATCCAAATTTCAAACCAGACACAAACAGCACACCCATAAAGTAGACTTCTCATTATCAACCCGGCACAGGAAACACAATTGACTGTAATAAATCTTGGGTTTTATGTCGGTGAGGCAGTTACAGAGTACGTGATATTTCTCAGCAATACAAATTGTACATTAAAAGATAATTTTCCAAACACGAAACCAAATATGCACGTGGAATATTGCGCCATTATGTCGAGTAATATTGAAACTGTGCTTTAACAAATGCTGTTATTTTGCACTAGTTCAGCTTCAAGATTGCATCAGGTTTAGGAGTGATTAAGTTTACTGTGCACAAAAGCCAGCTATTTGGCAAACTGTCAACACAGCGTAATTGATATTTTAATTACACTACTAATACATACACGCTGCTGTTCGCAATGAGTCTCTTCATTGGTGTTAGACAAACAGCTTATTTACGGCTCCGATTATTGTTCCAAACAAGTTTGCATTTAAATTGGTAATATTCTAAATTGCTTTAAAAATGAACCAAATTGTTTTTGCAAATTCCTAATGGCAGGAAATGCACAGCAAGGCAAACAGGAATGATCATCCAACTCGGCATATGTTCTGTGGGACAAAATGGGAGACAGGAGCCTTGCAGCTGAATGTCCAGGAAAATCTCCCAAGGGTGAGACCTGCTAGACATGGAGGCAATAGCCTGTCAAACTGCAGAAGCTCATCCTTTGAGAGGTATCGGAGGGCAAAGAACAGCAGAATGGACTGTAAACAAGAATTTTTCATAAGACTAGTGGAAGAACTAGACGAAATGAAAGACCTAATAGGTCCTTTCTGTCTGTAGCATCTACGATCCCAAGGAAACACTGCTTGTTGCCCATCTAACATGGACTTCTGGGCCTCCCTTTACACAGGCTTGTTGAAAAAGAAATCAGAGCTGCCACCCATTGGCCAGATACTACAGCCAAGCAGAGTCTTTGGAGCTTGTGGTTAAATCCCCTCTCCAGATCTGAACTGATAGGATGAGGCTGTATGAAGGGGGAGAGTTTCAAAGAGGCTGATAGGAGCTGTGTCTTTCAAGGAGCAGGTCACCTACCTGCCCTTTGTACTTTTGAAAATCTCTCCTGCAGTGTTTTTAATGTGAGTTTAAAAGAGCTATGAGCAACCAGGAATCTCATCACCTCCCTTATCCTCTCTGCCACGCTAGCCCACCTACTTGGACGTCCCATGGAGACCCTGCTGGTGATAGTCTCTCCTTACTAATTTCCATGTTGTTCCTGGGGCATGATAGAACCTCCCGGTCCCAGCGCTCCAGGCCCCTCATGCCAATCTCTCCTCAAAATCCTCTGAGTTCGCCCACAGGGAGCCAACTAATTACTGTTTGAGGAAGGAGGACAAGCAGAAATCCGAGTTGTTCACCTCTCCGGGTCCTGCAGATAGAGTTCTGTCTTTCAGATGATGGGCCCTCTATTTTAATGCACTGTGCTCCACTGAGCGTATTGTTGGCACTGAGGAATAAGGTTGGGATTTTGAAAGCTCAACAGCAGTTGCGTTTTTAACTCCCTCCCTCAGGCACATTTGAAAATCCCAGCATGAATAATTATACATCTGTCCACATAGGTGTTTATCCCAGATTGTTCAGTGGAGGATCTGAGCATCTGTAATAATCATAATGCCACAGTGATGTCTCCTGCAGAGCTGAGGGATAGGAGGATACAGATATCTGTACTAACAAGCTAGTGACAAGCAACCCAGCATGCAGATGCAACGGCTCAATTTCACAGCTCAGCGTTTAATTAGCATGGTTAAAGTGGGGAGCCCTGGAAAGGGCCACGCCAGGGCTTGACCTGTCCTCCATGCACATCCAAAGCTCCCAAGGATGAAGGGCTGGTTTGGGGAGCTAGTGGGCACCTGCAAGTCCTACTGAAGTCCCTGGACATAGTCCTACTTTCACTGAAGCCAAGAGGAGATCTCCGACCAGTTCTCATGAAGCCCAATGGGAATTGCCACATCCCTCCATTTCCCAAACCAGATGGTGAGGGCTGAACTTTCACACCGCCTGTGCTACCCCAGTGTACAAGGAGGCGGTTTTCAAACGAGGTGAGCATGCACTAATGGACAGAGTCACGCCATGGCCTGGGGATAGGCGCACACCACCTCTTTCAGAGTGGCCCAAGGGCTATCCAGGAAACACAGCCCAAACAAACAAGGCAAAGCGCAGGCAAGGGCAAGCCAGGAAGTGCAACGGAGTTAAAGGAAGCTTTGAATAAGATTTGGAAAGAGGATTTTAAGCTAATGAAAGAGCAGATCCAAGTAAAAGCTCTGCCTCGAGCACTCTCACTCTTTGATAGGTTTGGCCTGTTGGCAACAGCAGCTGGGATGGAAGAGGGACATCCAGCGCACAGTCTCACAGACTTTAAGGCCTGAAGGGATAAAAGATTGTCTTGGATTGCACTTCCCCCACTCTGAAACCCTCAGGATAGTGAAATGCTCTTCCAGCCAATCCTCTAGCTCAGGCCTAGGGTCCTCAGACAATGGCCATCATGGGGCAGCTGACTCAGCCACTCCAGAGATCCAGGGTCTCGGCAGGCCCATCGCTGCCAAGAGATCCAGCCACAGCACCTCTGGCCACCCAGGGCTACCACACAGCTCGCCAGCAGAGGAGGGCACCTTCCGCACCATGAGGACTAAATGCCAGCTGTCTGCTCAGGCCATGTTTCCATAGTTGGTCTGGAATGAGGTGTCGCATGGGAGGGTACGAGGTTCTTGCCTGGTCCTAATCCCCATCCTTAGCACCGGCAGCAAATCTTACTACAATGCTCATGTAACCTATTTACTCATTTGCACAAGCTCCTGCGAGCTGTGGCCATCGTGTTATGCTGTCTCCTAGTTGAGAAATTAGGGTCTCCTTCATTGGTGCACATAAGGATTCATAGGGAAAAGACATCATAAAGGGAGGGGCCTCGGGTAATTCTACACTTGTAAATTAAGTCGACATAAGCTTGCTTAAGCAAGCTGCTTAAGTCAACTTAAGGAAAATTAAGTCGACTTTACTAAACCTGCTTTTAAGTCGACTTTTGGCGTAAGTCGACTTTCTAAAGTCGACTTAAGCCAGTGTAGACCTGGAGTAGCCCTCAGTCGACTCTAAGTCAATTTAGGGCTCTCCAGGACTCCCCCACTGCCCTCCCTGCCGGGGGGGGGGTGGCACAGGGAGAGCCTGGCATGCCCTCCCACAGGGCAGGGAAGAGCCCTGCCCACCCTGCCCCTATGCCCTGCCAGGGTCCCTGTCCCCCTTTGCTCCATTGTACCCAGGTACAATGGGGCAAAGGCTGAGTCCCCTGGCACTTGGCAAGGGTGCCCCCCTGCCACCGTGGACCTGTCCCAGGTCCACCTAGCCCCTAGAAGTCGACCTAGGCGTCCAGTGTGGATGCTCTAGGTCGACTTTGTAGGGTCCCCCCAAAGTCGACTTAAAATTTAAGTGTGGACATGCTAAGTCGACTTAAATTCACAAGTGTAGACACAGCCCTAGAGAGCCAGTGCCCCTGCACCGTCCAGTACCTGCAACCTGTACTCCAGCCCGAGGATGCTCTCAGTGAAGACCCAACCATGATGTTTCTTACACTTGGGCCTGGCTGGTGCGCTGATTGTAATTGACACAGATGGGGAGGTAGGACTTCGAGCAACAACTGCCCCAGTGGAGCAGCTAGTGGGGGGTTACTGGACGAGGGCCCTTTACACATCCCAGTTTGGAGCACATAGTCAGAATCCATGTCTGTAACCAGGCCTTGGCTGTACAGTTGTAGCCTCATTTTCAGCCCACCTAGGCATACAGTCGGTCTTTCAATAAAGACACTATTCTGTGTACCTATAAAGCCCACTGCACACAAGCTGCCTTGAAAGGTGATCACTAGCCGGATTGCAGCTGCTCAACCTCACCAAAAGGCACAGAAACGCCCCAATCTGAGCGTAAAGCAAAGAATTCAGAAAGCAACTCTTTACAGATGCCTATTACAATAACCTAGAAAGAGCAACGTGTTTGGGGGATCTTTTTTAATATGTATAAAAATAATTTGCTCCTCGGCTACAATCTTGTCTTCCAGGTTCAAACCTGGAATGAAATTTTATACCCTAGTGCTAAACCCCAGAAAAAAAGAGGGGGTTTTCAAAGGAAAATGCCAACAGAATCTTAAGGACAGAGCACGCGTGGGTGCTGCTGAACTAAGCTCACGAGAAGGTGGGGCAAATGCCTTAAAAGGGTTAGCGAAAGCAAAATCATGTTCATTAAAAATAGAAAAACAACTGAAAAAATATCCTTTGTATTCAACTTTGCACTCGTACATCATAATGTTCCAGTAAAAGCCCATTTTCCCTTGAGATAATAAAAGAATTGAATTTTTCCTTATCGGTCATCTATTTTTCTAGCTAAAGCTATTACTCCCTCTCTGCGGTTGCTAGGCAACAAGAAATATTAATAGCAGCTTTTATTAGCTTAGCTTTAGCAGCAGAGTACCAGAATGAGAAAATGGAAAACATAAATGTGTTACATAAATCTTTCAACCTTTCAGGGTTTGTGTTAGTCTCTGTTTTCATAATGATTTATTGACGTGATGGTTCATTTATGAGAAAAAGGAGTGTGAAATAAGAAAACGGAACGTTACCCTGAAGGACTGTTGGAAAATAAATAATTATAGGAGGTGAAGAAAAGCTGTTTAAAACCATTTTTCTGAGTTTTATAAAATTTAAAAAGACATATTTCCTTCATGTATTGCCTCTGAGGAAAACAGTCACAGGGTACTGCAAACAGGGCTCATTTTAATACAGAGAAATCTTCCTTCATAGGGGATTGTATTATTATTTTCCACCCGGGGTTTATGTTAGGCAGTTTAGTTTTTAAATAATGACTCACTAATGAGCAGACTTACAAATTAGTTATAACTCAAGGTGCAAAGAATCGGTACAACTCCAGAGAGGCACAAACTATCTTGGGTCAAAATCCTTGAGATTTCACTCCCTCTCTTTAGACATCTCTTAGGTGACAAAGTCTGTCCTGGATTAAATTGCACCAATATTGCTGCTGTTTAGTGATTTGTAAAGACTGCTAATCTGGAATTTAATTTGTTTTGAGCTTGTTTTGTGCAATGTCATGCTCTGTTTTATTGCAACCGTTCTCAGCAGTAAGTCTAGGAACTGTAGTACCGTATTTAAGTTTATTTACTTCTGACTGCACATCAAAGGTGTTTCTATACAACTCAGGAAAGCAGGTGTGCTCAGTACAGCATGGAAAAGTACGACATATGGGCCAGGTGCCTTATCAGTCCATCTCTCTTGCAAAGGATTTCTGCCTACCAGAGTGAGTTCCACTGAATAACACTGAGTTCTTGTTTTTCAAAAAATACACACAAGGGGCAATCCTGGCTCCATTGACTTCAATGAAGGCAAGATTTCATCCCCTCTCTTCTAGCTGGACAGAGGGAGTTTTAAGGCAGATGGAGGATGTCTCTTTAAAATATATTCTTCAGTGAGCCTCATTTATGAAAGCACACCCCCTGTGAACAAAACCACAGTAATACGGCCCCCAATCAGGGAGACAGTTACAAGTGTGGCAGATCAGGGCTCATAATTTTCCTCTGAGTATTGTCCCCATCCCTCTTGTTTCCTGACTTCCCACCTGCACACCCTCAGCCCACCAAGAGCCTCCCACAGTACCCAGCATAGAGGTCATGACCTCACTCCTTCCATGTCTGGCAAGGCGCAGATCCTGCCTTGGGCAGGGGTCCTCCAGCCACATCACCCAAAGTTCATGGGGCGAGGAAGAGGGAGCAGGGCAGAATTCCAGCCTGATCGTGAACAATGGGGCTAATGCTATTCCACAGGATTTTCTTAGTTTTAGGGACACAGTAAGAGCAAATTTGCTGCCGGGTTTAATATTTTTTTCCCCTAAGACAGATGAAAATGTTGTTTTAACTTATATACACAAAAAATTCCAATGGGGACAGATTTTCTAAAAATCAGTAACATAAAGCATCCTTCTCTGCACCCCCCCATGTAAGAGAACATGGAAGTGAAAATCACTAAGGTGCAATCCCATAATATTTATGCATTGCGGGATCTAACTTACAGACAGATACAAAGCTGACTTCTAGCCTGGTCTCTGGCTGAAGTGAAACACAAAAAGGAGAGGAATACCAGAGTGAGAGGGCGCTCGAGTCAAATTCTTTTGAAATCATTCAGCTCTAATAATCTAAGCCACGTGGTTTGATTCAGTGCTAGGCCAAGGGATACTACTGTGATATGTGCAGTACCAACACGAGGGACAGGATTTGGCCCCACATGTACAACACATTATGAATTAAATACATACCTGAAATAAAATTACATATATTAAAAAAGTTTCACTGAGATAAATTATTTTTTGTTTTCCCTTCTGGTCTATGACTGCTTGGACTATTTACACTGTAAGCTCTTTGGGACAGAGACTGTCTCTCACCTTCAGTTTGTATAGCACCTAACATAATAAAACTGGTCTCAGCGGAGATCTCTAGTTACTATCATAAAAAATAGCAATAAAAGTCCATTCTGACACTGTTCCTTGAAATCCTCTTTTAGAGTGTTAGATTACAAATAATACTTTTAATATGTATGAAAATATGTAATTTTATTTAAAATAGATAGGAATTAAAATGGACATATTTCTTTAAATAGTTTCGTATTTAAATATTTATTAACAATAAACAACTTATACCAGCTGTCAAGTTAACCTCCACTTTTAATCATTTTCATATCTTGGAGAAAGGGCGAAAGGCTATCACTTGTTTTTCTAATTCATTTCTAATCGGTTTTGGGGGGCTGTTTCCCACCAATGCACTGAAATCAATTAGAGGGTAAGCTCCTTAGGACAGAGGCTCTTGTCTATACAAGGCACTGGGAAAACAAACACGGAGTCCTGTGGCACTTTTAAGGACTAACAAATGTATTTTGTTAATTTAACTGGGGCTCCTAGGCATTCCCACAATACAAATAGCTAATCAGAAGGTATTGAGACTTACACTTACTTGAATGGCCTTTGGATCTGGCCCTAGCAGGAAACAGAACAGAGAGGAGCATGAGGCTAAACTTGGGAAAAGTTATGCCTGCTAGGTCCCACTGACAATGTGCAGAAATAACTATACTCAGGGGGTACAGATGCTTCAAGGACTGGACCCCAAAAGAGAAACCGCTGAGGTAGGTGAAAGTGTGGGAAATATCAGAAAGGGGGTGGGAATTGGGGCGTGCGGGAAAAAGGCGTGGGAAATGGAGGGAAACGATAACGAGAGAGAACGAAACAGCGCAGACACATTCAGCAATCAAAGAAAAGGTGGTGAATCAGAAGAGAAAATGCAGAAACAGTTTCAGGGCTGTGGATGGTTCCACTTGGCATTTCAAATGTCTGATTTAATGTAGCTGTTTATTATTTATTATTCAGATTGTGGTCTGGACTGCCCATGTGAAGCACTTTCCAAACACCAAAGACCCTACCCTGAATAGCTCACAATCTGTGCTTTTGACCATTTGCATTTTTAATGGCCCTAGGCTCTGATCAGGCAGAGGGACGGCTTAATCTCTCCCACTCTCTCTCTCTCTCACACACAGCCAAAGGAAATGAGTATTTTTAGTTTCCATTTCTCACTGAAAGAGAGGCAGATTGTTTACAGGGGGATTGTTTATTTATATTTCATACAAAACCATCTCAAAGTTCAAAAGAACATTATTCAGGTTGGAAAACATCAAGCAAACAGATTGTTGGGAGAGTCCAGATTTACAGGTGCCTCTTACAATCTTAATTCTGCTTCGTTGTGCATGTATCCTGTGCACAAAATGCTTATTTATGATGGGTTACTTGGGGGGGAAAAAAGCATGTAGTCTTGCAATTAAAGACTGTATCAGAACGAATATGGATGAAAAGGTTGAATTAAGTTACAGAGACAACTGTAAATCTGGCACAGTCTAACTTTACAGGGCTTGACTTTGCATCCCTAGCGTTCTTTTAACTCAGGGCTGGTGTGTGCAGACAGCCCCACAGCTGCGCTCCTGTAATGCTGAGTAAAGTCACTACCTGCATCAAGGGGAGAGCTTCTCCCATCGGCACAAGACTCCACCTCTCCAAGAGGTGACAGCTGTGTTGGCAGCAGAGGCCTCCCGTCATGACAGTGCTATCTACGCTGGGTGAATGAGTCAGTCTAACTGTCCCATTCAGGAGGAGGGGTTCTCCTCACCCCAGCAATTCTGCAGTGCAGACCAAGTCTTACTGTGTGGGATTGTCGACACTGGGGGAGGTGTAATTCCATCTTGGGCTGTCGAATTACAGAAGGCCAAGGTGAGTGATCACAGCAAATTGTTGCTCAGGGTCTCGGATCCCCATTGCTCTCACTTACTTCCTGAAATGCATTGCCCTGTGGGTAGCAGGCGCAGGGCCTGGGGGGAGGCAGCTGCCCTCTGCTCACTTCCCCTTCCCTCTTCTCTAGAGAAAAAAGAAGCAGGAAAAGCTTTTCTCGCTGCTTCTCTGCCACAGGCAGGACAGAGAGGAACAATGTTCCATGCACAGAGAGGAATTAAGTGAAAACTTTCTGGGCTGCAGGCAGGGGAGGAGCTACGCTGGAAAGACAGGAACATGAAGATTGGAGCTATTCTCTGGCTACAGGAACCTAAATTCGAAGTGTAGATTTCAACCTCAGTGCTACGCCACTTGCAGAAATTACAGCTCCATTTAATTCAAACTTCATGCTCTGACAGTGGGGAGGCAGACTGCAGAAAGTCGAGATAAGCAGCATTATGTCGAACTTCAGCCTCAGTGGAGAAGAGGGCTGTGTCTGAAGAGAACATACAATTCCCAATTTTTTGCAACTGTAACTAGTCCCCCTCTCCCCCTAGATTTGAACCTTGAACTTTGAGCTCGAGTAGCGTAGCATGCTAGGGCTTGAGCAGCATTAGCTGGTAGGTGGAGAAATCTGTTCTATAACCCAGTCCAGATGATGGTTATGGGGAGTCCAGGTTGGCTGTCTATTGCACAGTCACCTGTGGAAATTTTGGCCCCATGTGATGCCCCCTGAAAAGCAGGCAGGGCACAGGGATTGTAGTCTGGGAGGGGAGCCCACCCTGGCTCAACTCCTCCAAACCCTCCATTACAGCTGCTCTGGCAGCTCTCAGGTCTTTGCGGCGGCTGCTGCTGCTAATTTGGTGGCAGTCCAGGCCCCGCCTTAGAGTGCTCTTCTTCAGTCACTACTTAGGCAGACTGCCAACATTTCCCTGAGAAACTGGAGAGACAGAAATGAAATAAAAGTTGATTTTTAACAGTTTACAGCTCAGCAAAAAAAATCAATGGAATTTGGTGGAATAAAGGAAAGGCCTTTCTGTAGCTCAAGAGCTTCCCTCTTCTGAATTTCAAAGGCCTATTGCTAACTGTAGAGTTGCTTGATTGTCTCAAATAAAGTCACAAGAATGTTTTATACAGGAAAGAGTTAGGCAGTTTGGATACAGGAGTTGCTACCAGTTTTTCCCATAATGCAGCGATCGCCACTAAAAGATAAGCACTTGCTGACAGTTACCACTGCACGGGACGTAAAATTGAAGCTTAGCCATACACAATCGTGTATGAAACCGTAACGTCCTGGATTCTGCCCCTACCCTGGTGGAACCCGTGGGAGCGGAGCAGAGGGGATGGGATTCTCGCAGTATCCCTGAACCCGTTGCACACAATGCCAGACCAAACCGAGGAACGTCCCTCTTGTTCTGCATTTCTCTAACACCCTTTCACTGCCCTTGGGCCAGGTGAGGGCCATGGGAAAAGGAGGCTGTCCTCCTAGAGTTGGTGTTTATTCATGTGGAGTTTTAGTATATTCATCTGGGAGCAGGTTTGGACCAATGCTACCCCGAGTGTTTGAGACAATGGTAAGTTACCACGGAGGCACATTCCCAAGAGGGTGAGCAGCCAGTCCAAATGGCTGTGGGCAGAGAGGGGCAGCTCTGGAGGCTCCAGCAGGAATGACCGCGAGTGGCGGTTCCCCCATCCCGGTGCAGCGCAGCCCCACCCAGGGGAGCAGCCAAATGCTTACAGGCCCCTTCTGACAGTCTACCACGATGAGGGACGCAGACATTCTGAGCGCCGCTATCTAATATTTATGGAAATATGTTTGCACTGCACTGGAAATTCTTCAGCTCTGACCTTGATCACCCTTTGTTTCTGTCAAACATGTTCTTCCAAATCCCTCCTGAAAACTCATTTATTCACAACAGCTCTTTAACCCACGTGTTCCCGTTCTCCCTGGTATCATGCCATTTTACCTCCGGTTTTTAAAAGTCTGCGGCTCTCCTGATCTGGCACTACCTCCTTTCTTCCTTGTTCTGTTCTAGTCATCACCCCAATTCGGAGAGCATCCCCGGCCGCAGTCCCAAGGCCAGGGACATGCTCTGCGCCTGTCCCCGCTTGCCACAGATTCTCCTGAAGGACATAGAGCAGGTAGCAACAATTGTTGGCTCCAGGGAAAAAATCTTTGTGCTCACTGAAGCTGGTCAAAATTTTTCTTTCAAAACTGTATTTCTCTGACAGAAAACACCATTTCTCTAAACATTTTTGGGTGGGGAAAGAAAATTTTGATTTTGTTAGAAATGTTTTAATTTCTTACCAAAATATTTTCTGGTTTTTTTCATCCACTCTCTCCTTTTTTTTTTTCTCTCCCTCCCCACTCCCATTTTTTATCCCCCAAGCCCCTTATTTTCTGGTGACAAAAAACAGAGAAAGTGAAAAAAACCTGACAATTCAGGTTTTGTCAACAGGCCCTGAACTTCTCCCTGACTCTCAACTACCTTATGTGTTCCTCCCATCTCTCTACCCCTTCACATCCTCCTCCTTTCTTCCTTTCCTCCCATCACCTTTGTCTATTTTCCCAACCTGTGAATAGTCATCATTTGTAATAACAGTGATACAGGAGAAAGGCGAAAACCCCACCACTATATTTCAGCTGAGCCTTCTACATTACCAAGACAGGCACATAATGTAAAAGAATGAACACAAGAAGTGAAATCTGAACCCTGCTCAAGTTAACGGAAAAATCCCAAGGCCTTCAATAGGACAGGATTTCCCATCTGCCTTTCCTCACCATTCTACCCCCAGCCTTTATTTCCTAGAGTTTGTTTAATTCTTTCATGCATTTTGTCTACATAGGCTCATCAGAGTAGGGACTGTGTCTTGTATGTTTGCGCAGCATCCAGCACAAAGGGCCTCTGATTCCGACTGGGGTATTAGGTGTGATTCATCATATAATTAACTAATAACAACAGTGATTATGTGCCTGGGTGAAAGGTGTCATGAAATCTATCTACATTTCTTGCCATTGTGTTTGTAACTATGTTCCTTGAGATTGAAGCTTGAGGAAGGTACCTACAGTTGCATCTCACCTGGGTTATCCCCCTTTTTCTTTATTATTTCATGTTATGATTTTTATTTGTGCAGGATATTTGCACAATGAATGCTTCCTTACGCTTTCTGCGTATCAATAGTGGGAACGTTAAGTAGTTTTCTGCATGCTTTAAGTGCTGAGAAGACCTGAGGGCCAGAGAGGAGAATGGAACAAAACCATCTAAGGGCGACCTTTCCTCAGCCACAAGAACAGGAACAGGACAGAAAAGCGGAGATCCTGAGAACACAATGGAGTGGCTCAAAATTGTTCGACTGAAAAACTTCCCATCAAAAAATACAGACTCACTGAAATAAAAGTGTTTCCAAAAGCATGTCTCTTTCAAGGAGCTTTTTCAACAAAAATATTTGAAATGAAACAAAAACATTAATATTAATTTGTTTCAAATCACAATTGTCGTTTTCTTTGTGGATTTTGATTTCAGGTTTTTCTCCTTTTCGTTTTCTTTTTACAACCCGCCCGGGGCCCCCCCCCCCCCCCCCCCAGCTGTTTTGTCCTGACAGGAAAGGGTAGGGACAAAAACCGGTTTGGGGGATTTCCTCTCTTCACCCGCCCCAATTTATGAGTGGAAAAAAAGGAAGGTGTAAAAAAGGGAGAGAAAGAGGCTTAGAGACAAAAATCTAAAATATAAGATATTTTGTTTTTATTTTTTAAAAACAAACAAAAATATTCAAAATACAGAGCAAAAATGTCATTCTGTTTCAAATTTTTTATAGAAAAAAATCTGACATTTTCTTCACAACATTTTGATTTGAAATTTTTCAGGGAAACATTTCAGGTTTTGGCCTGTGTCTGGTACAGAGCTTTACATTAATTTTGTTTATAAAAATTATTGACAAGAAATATCTGTCTACTCCCTTCTTTCCTATGCCGAGGTTTCTCTCTCATAAGCAGACATTCACATACGCAGACTGAGTGACATCACTTTCTCCCAGTGATATCTATCCAGTTATTATTTATTATTTCTATTATCTTAATGCCAATGAGCCCCACTCACGCTAGACCCCATTGCACTAGACAAGTGACAGAGAGACAGTACAGGTAAACTATGCAACCATTGGTCAGCATGGGAGGCTGCGGTTCTCAGCACAAGAGCTGCATAATCATTCTCAAGTCTTTTGTAGGCCTCTTTCTTTTTCCTCAAAGTCCTGCTCTTCCCTGGGGCAAGCTGTACATGATGCTTGGGATGCCCCATAGGTCTCACAAATGTGTTGAACCCCCTCTCTTCAACAAAGGGAGAGGTTTGAAGATGAACACCCAGTTCAGGCCAGCCAGGGGTATCAGACACTCGTGAAGAAGAAGCAGAAGTTGCTGGGGAATCTGGGATGGTTGTCAATGCTACCTAATTAGTCCCAAAGAAACATGAGTCTGCAAGATAGTGACTACACACTAGACCTCATGGAGCAGTCTGAAATGCCTTGGCCCCGGGGAGCCAGTGGCTGAACGAAAACAGGCACTACAGAGGAGGTGCTGAGGATGGAAAACTGTTCAGAGGATGTGCTTGTGACGAGCTTTGGAGATCTAATGCCCCTACATTCTAGGAACAGGGAGCATTGAGCAGGAGATCAGACTGGAGGGTCAAGCGATCCCTTTTGGCTACAGAATCTATGAATCGGATAAAAGATTCCAGTTTGGAGTCATCTTTGGAACATGGCCACACGGCCTTGGGAATCCAGATACCTGGATTCTACTTCTGGCTCTTTAATGACTCAGTGTGGGACTTCAAACAAACTACTTCACCTTGCTGTACGGGAACGCTCCCTTCTCTCAAATGAGACTAGCCATTTCCTACCTCCCAGGGGTATTTTGAGGCTTAATGAAAAGTATGAAAAATGTTAGTTACCAGATCCTTGGAGAAGAGACACTACAGGATTGCAAAGTGTTCTTTACCCTTATTCCTAATTAACTGTTGAGCTGTAGAGTAAATGTCATTTCCCATTGCTCTCAGTAATGCCTAGGTCACATCGCTATAATAGTCCTCAATTTTTCATTAGCGCACATGAAAAAATCCTAGGTATGGGACATAAATTCTAAACAATACTGTAAATGTGTCTTCCTCATTTCTGGCAATTACAATTCCCCCCTCATTGAAAATAGTCTTACTTTAGAAATAAAACAAAAATAAATAGCAGCAAAGGTAGGAAAGAACGTACAAACCACTGCAAGCCAAAGCGCATAGGAGGTGTGTTAATAGCCTTAACATTTGCATTACTCATTTAGGTCTTGGTTGGAAAAAGGAGCAAATCTCATCAAGCTGAACTCTCAAACAGGTCTCCTTCCTAGCTAGCCAATGCCCCATCGCTGGATACAGGGCAACAATCAATGCTTTGTCACTGTAGAGTTATTGAAAACGTCCCTTGTACAAATGAATTTTTCCTGTTGCAAATAACTGCCATAAATACAGCTAACTTTCAGGGAGGATCAGAGCACTTCAGATGCCCTTCAGTGTCACCCAAGCAATGCCTGAAGCACAATCTACTTCATTAGACCATTACCAAGTGGCTTATGGCTTGATGGGCATGCAGGCAGAAGGTATTAATGATACAAATTTCAAATCCTGCTCTATCTCTGGAATTGTATTGCTCCCTCATGTGCGTACACAGCTCCCATTAATGCTAGTCAGGATTACACATGCACATGGGACGAATACTACACTGCCATGAGCATACACTGGCGTCACTGGGATCCCCGGCTGTGCCCATTTGTGAGGGAAAAAGGGAGGTCAGCCAGTAACAAAAAGTTGGATAGCAGGGGAAAAGTGTTTGACAGGATTTCATCTGGGCCTAAAATTACAACACAGTTCATTTACTGATATACTTCGTTTCTGCTGGGACCTTTGCAAGCACAGTTCTCAAAGGCTTTGGGTTAAAATGAAACACTTCCAATTCACTATCAGCTAGGAAATTCAGGGTTCCCTCAATTTTTAATTTTAGTTGTAAAGAGGAAACAACTCAATCTCTCTGTTCCATGTTTTTAGCACACCACGCCCCCTTCTTATCTTCCCTACCTCAGTCCTGATTTATTGTCAAGATGTTGCATTTGTAAAACAGAACCATAAAATAAGCAAGAGACCATTTCCCAAGGACTATTCCAAAATAAATTATTTCAGACACTCAGAAACTGCTTAATAAATCTCACTATTCTTGTTTCTTTGAGTATTTTAAAAACTGATTTATAAGTGCAATATCACCTCTCAAAAATGAGACAATCAACACAGGATAAAATGATTGTGTTAGGAAAACAGAGGTCAGAAGTAGGCACTGCGCTTTAAATTAAACAAGGGAAAACATCTTTCATACAAAATTGACTCTTTTTATCTCAGAAATGAATAATTTAATCAACTAAGAACCTAAAAGCTAAAAAGAGGAGCCCTAAGTAATATTTAATTCCATAGAAAGATGTCTGTTTTCAATATCATGCTCAATCAAGTTTTTTAAAACTTTAACCCCCCGCCTCCCCTCAAAGTGCAGCCACTCCAAGGATTTGGAGAGCTCTGGAGCATTCCTAGAGAAAATGATATCTCTCATGAACACTACTAACTTCCAGCCCCTTCGCTGCCGAGACAAGGAAAAGCAAATACTTGTCAGCTAGGATGGCTGCGAAGTTGCAGGCATGTTAATTAAACAAGATTAGCTCCATTTGATATCGATGCATTCCAGTGACACCCATGGAAATCAATGATCTTAGAAGCGAACAACATAGAAAACCAACTATGTAGTTAAATCTGCTAAAAGGGAAAATATTATTAAATGACTTCATCATATAGCTGATGAAATTAACACAAAAACATATACAACATGGCTAGCTCTACAGTGAACTCATCTTTACACCATCTTAAAAAAGTCAATGGGTTTTTTCCAAGACCGACATTCTTAATTTTTCATTCATTATCCCTGTGTTAGTCCTTCCTGCAATAGGCTGACATGAAACTTCTGAAGATATTGCTTTATCCCAGCTTAACCCAAAAGGCAGTTTAGGGTTCCCACCTCTACCCAATGGCAGGATTGGGGATTGAACTTGCTCCACTCCAAGTCAAGAGCAAAGCTCCCAGATGACTTTGAGAAGACCTGAGAGAGGCTCATTTCTTTCCCTAAGTGGGCTTTTAAGCCATAGAATGAGATTGTTTACGCATATCTTAACCCTTTGACCATGTCAGTAAGCACATTGCTCCCATTTTACAATACTCGCAATGAACCGTGGGGTGTATGTTTATTATTCAAAGGACCATCAATTTTGAAGTGGCCTGAGAACTTTTATGGGTGCTTTGTTTTGGGTGATCCAATCAAAGCATGTAGGAAAAATAACACGTGTACTTCCCTCCCCAAAGGCCAGAATTAATGCGCCTGATGTTATATTTGAAGAGCGAAATACAAAGCCACCCCTTGAATACAATTAGGTAATTAAGAGGCTCTAAAATGGCACAGAATTGAAAATACAAAATTTCACTGAAAAGCATCATGACCATGGCCATGCAAACGACTTCAAAAGAATCAATTGTATCAACCCCATCTTTGAGATATGCTCCCTGTCCAACTGAAGGCAGCTTAGTGTTAACTGCCTTTATTCAACCCTTAGATGGAATTTTTTTTTTCTGGACTACCCTAAATTCAAACAACACACAGTGGATTGTATTGCTCAAATAAAACATAAGAGAAAATTTTGCTCACCGTAGGTAGTTGGCTGGAGAGAAGATGTCCATCCTGACTCAGCATATTAGACACCATGATGGTTGGAAGGTCCATGTTCTGATAGGAATATGCTGGTATCAGGCTGTTTGGAGGGAGGCTGTTGCACAGTGAATGATACCCGGTTTCATGATCCACCAAGTGAAGAAGGGAGGGCTCTGGGAGGTTAGGAGGAGTTATAGGAGGGATTTCATAATCTTCATTATTCTCACTCTGACCATTATAAGTCTGAAACGGTAAAAGGATATTTTTATAACAGGTCAGTTCTTTATTGCTTCAGCAAAAGAAAACAATAGCTTGTGACACAAAAAATACTGAAAACCACAATCAGATAATGCAAGAATTCCCAGTCACAGACACAAGCAGGTTCCAGACCAACATCAGACTACCACAGCATGTTGTAGTTAATATCAAAATCATCCCAAATCAAACAGAAGGGCATTTCTCACAGCCTGAGCCTCAATTTCCATCACTAAGGTATAATGTCCTGCTTCCATCCGCATTGTAGAAAACAGCAGAAAATTCCAGGCATAGATCAACGTCAAGATATGATCAACAGGATTAAATTTGCAAATCGGGCTCTAAGCTTGCATCTTGAATGGGCATTTGCACGCATGTAGTTATGCACACAATTGCTGCATCTGTCAGTACGAATGCTTCTTTGGATACACACATGAGAAATGTTTGTGCAATATTCATGACTGCAATTTTCGAAAGGGCTTCAAGGGAATTAAGCACTCCACTCTCATGGCAAGTCAGTGGTACCTGAGGACTAAATTCCTTTAGGCTCCTTGGAAAAATCCAGCTTTTATGTACCAGTTGAGAGATCTATTCAGAAATGTGACCCATCACATTTTTTTAATGAATCTCATTTGACTGTCCTAGGCGTGGAGACTTGCCTATATTTTCTTTCCTGTGCAAAGCTATTTAAGAATAAAAATATCATCAACTATCTCTTTTCCTGATGTCACTACCTTCAAGAACACAAATGTGCAGATAGTTTTATCATGATCATTTCCAGTTTGGTGGGATTTATTACAAAAATTTCCCCAACCTGCATTAAAAATTAATCTGGCATTTCACCCATGGAATTCTCCTGAGACAAAATATATTAGTTCTACAGTAAATTTAGAATAAATCTGAATCTTACAATCAGATTGTTAATTGTAGTATGGAAGCACATTATGTGATCTATCTTAAAGAGAAAGCTGATTCTACACATATTCTATTTCATATTTGATTATAGTATTTGAGATTCTGGTGGTCCCTACTGTTACAAACATGGATTTTAAGCTAAGTTTCCAAGATCACCTACTTTTATGGTTGGATTTTCATTTAATACTTGACTTTAGACCAGAAATCCAGATGTGTCCAAAAATGGTTAAGCATCGTCTATTAAGTCATTGCCCCAAAATGCTCAAAGAAATCAGCACCTTCCAGCACCGCAGATTTAAAGAATAATAAAATAAAAGATTTATGTAGCTTGAATTGAAAAGTCATTATGAAATGCAGTAGAGACAAGTGAAGAACAGGCTGTTGGAAATCTCGGTCAGAGAGTGAGTCGAGTCTTCTGGAACATTGACGGCAAGCGCACTGTTGCATCGCCGCTCTTCACAGAGGTGTGGGGAGTTTAAATTTTTCGTTATCTTTAGCTAAGGTGATTCCCCTCCACTTTTATCCACCCTATACTGCTCACATGACACTTTGTAATAAAGATAGTACAATTCTGTGCACTCAGAACTCCCATTTTACTTCACTCTGTCTCCACAAGAAATGGAGGATCAAGGTCTATACCACTACCTATTTGTAGCAACACAGTTATTATTAAGTGGCTATTCCAGGTGAGTTATTCCTCCAGTCAGCTTGACTAGTTCAGACATTATACTGGAAGGGGTGGGGATGACAGGCTGCATATAGGAGAATATAAAGCCAATGGATTCCATTTAATAGGTCTGGTAGGTAGTTTTCATTTCGGTTACACAGTTTGAAGTACACTGATCCTTTCCCAGATATTTAAGAGGATTTTGTTTCATGGTACATGGAAAGGGATTTGAATAAATCATTGCACAGCATACTTCATCTTCCAACCGGTTTATTTTGGTATCAGGTATATAAGCAAGTGGCTTTGCTGTACTTCATTAAATTATGTAAAATCCACTCAAACTTTCCTAAAGCTCTCTTCAAAAATGTAAGTTTCCTGTGTTTCTGATGAGCAGCTGGCTAAAAGGCTTTGAGGAGGTTTTGTTAGAAGTATGGAAAACCTATCACCCCTGCTCACACCCCCGGCACATTTCTGTCTCCTCATTCTATTCAGCTCCAAAAGAGAGAACTGTCTAAATCACAAAGCTTTCCGAATCACTACAGTATTATGTAGTCATACCAAAACAAGGATCAAAGCAGTACACAATCAGAATCAGATTAGACAATATCCAATCAACATAATCAGACCTCACGCCTGCATCCATTCACACCATATCAGCTAAGAACAATTTTCCAAGCCTATATTTACTCTATACATGTTTTAAATAGCTGGCTACGAAGATAAGGCAGAGAGATTCATAAGACAGATACTGTATATAGGTGGAACCCGTGATGATGAGGTACTGTAATGCACTGTTCATTTTCACATGTTTGGGATGACTGAATCCTTACTCACAAGCCGTGGTCTAATATCAGGACTGAAGAAATGCCACACTCAGACTCTTGTATCAGTAACAGTCACCTACCATTTCCTCATCGTGTGTGCTATACAAAATATTTTGTATTAGAATGTTATTTTAGATTAAATTATACAGTAGATTATGCATTAAATTAAATATACATTACATATTAGATTACAGATTAGGCTAAATTTTAATTATTCACTGAGAAACACTTCTTTTCCCTAGTTTATGTTCAAACCCATTCCTCCCATCATGGGCTGAAAGATGAGACCACGGTGAAGCTCAACTTCCTTAAAAGACTGCTGGCTTTGCTATACAACACATATGGAAGCATTAGGATTGTCCACTTTCAAATGATGATCACAGACTATACCTCCAGACTGAAAAATACTGAGCTCTGCTGTTACAAGACTGAACCAGCATGATTCCCATTGACTTCTGGGGGAAGGCGAGAGTTGGGGGCAAAGCCCGTTTTATTTGCCAGCAACAGGGACATGTTAAAATGGAGTGATGATGTCAAAGATCTGTGTGCTTTTCCATCTCTGCCACATGGTAAAATGGCTTCATCTATGCCTCCCCCTGCACTTATCGTTTTATTGTATTCAGACCCTTCATGTGTTTATATGATGCTGATAATGGGGCTAGAGTTACAGGACTGGGTTTGATATGTTTAACTTTCATGGAACTAGCTAATCCTCTTGTAGATTGTACTTGGGCAGTGACTAATTTCTAGGGACTTTACTCTGTGGGAGGGGGTGACTAGAGGGCACAATGGCAGATACAAATAAATCCTTTTTAAATCATTTTTTTAAATTGCAATAAAATAGGATCTTGTTGAACAGTTGAAGTTTGAGTGGCTGCCTCTGAATCTCAAACACTGAGCCTACTCCGCAGCCTGGCTCATTTGTGACTTTTAAACTGGAGCTCAGCAGAGTGCAGAGGGGCTGGTGGAAGGGTTCTGGCTGACTTAGCTACAGCTGCTTCTCTGTCGTCCATTCAGCAGCTACAACATATTTTCCCTCCCACAGAAGGCCAGGTCAGCCACGACCCCACCGTCAACTGACCAAGGCCAGCCTACTTTTGCACAGATAACACTGCATGGGTTGCTAATCAGGAGCAGTGAAATCATGTCCATCCTCTCATAGAATCATAGAAACGTAGGCCTGGAAGGCACCTTGAGAAGTCATCAAGTCCAACCCTGTGCTGGGGCAAGACCAAGTAAAGCTAGATCAACCCTGGCAGCTGTTTGTTCAACCTGTTCTTAAAAATCTCCAGTGATGGAGATTCCACAACCTCCCTTTGAAGCCTGTTCCACAGCTTAATCTGAGAGTTAGAAAACGTCTCCTAAAATCTAACCTATATTTCCCTTGCTGCAGAGTACGCCCATTGCCTCTTGACTTACTGCTAGTGAACATGGAGAACAGGTGATGACCACCCTCTCAATAGCACTTAACATACTGGAAGACTGTTATCAGCCCCCCGACCTACCCGTCCTCTTTTCTCAAAACTAAACATGTCTAGTTTTTTTTAACCTTTCCTCAGAAGTCAGGTTTTCTAAACCTTTTATCATTATTGTTTCTCTCCTTTGGACTCCCCAGTTTGGCCACATCTTTCCAAATGTAGCATCCAGAACTGGACACAGTACTCCAGTCGAGATGTCAGCGGTGCCAAGTAAAGAGGGACAATTACCTCCCATGTCTTACATCCTGTTAACACATCCCAGAATGATATTAGCCCTGATTGCAACTGTATCATATTCTTGACTTATCTTCCAATTGTGCTCCATTATAATCCCCAATTGCTTTTCAGCAGTTCTGCCACCCAGCCAGTTATTTGCAGTAGAATCTGCTCCACATCCTGTACAACACGATAGCCTTTTTCAGTATAAATAGAATTGCACTGTAACATGAGAGCGGTAGTCACTTTAATGACTGTTGGGAACCTGGATAGATATTAACTGTGCATCCACAACTTTGCTAGAAGAGGATTTTCTTCTGCTACTTGTTTTTTGTTGGTTGATCAAGATCCTTTCCTGTTTCCTCTTCACCCAGGCAAAGTATCAGTAAAGCCTGAGGTAGTTCAATCCTGTGTAGTATCTATCACACAAACTGAATCCCCAGATACTTTATCGAGTGGGTTCACTAACAGCCGAGGGAGACACAAATGAAGAGCAAACACAACGAGAGTCCTGTGGCACCTTATAGACTAACAGATTTTCTTCGGCATAAGCTTTCGTGGGCTATAACTCACGATGCATCTGAACAAGTGGGTTATAGCCCACGAAAGCTTATGCCGAAGAAAATCTGTTGGTCTATAAGGTGCCACAGGCCTCTCGTTGTTTTTGCTGTACACAGACTAACACGGCTCCCGCTCTGGATATTTCTACAAATAAAGAGGAAGTTGATTTTCAAAGGCAGAGATAGCAACCACGTGCCCAACTCCCTCTGACTTTGAAGGGGAAAAAGAGATGCTTCAAGATGAGACCGGTAACGAGCGTCAAGGACATGCAGAGATACAGAGGGCTGCTCCTGACGGCACACACCAGTGGCCTCCTGAGCAGGGTTAAGCAGAATGGAGGCCAAAGCTACACGAAGGTGCAAAGCAAGGACAGTAGTTGGCTGGAGCAAACGCATGTCGGGGAGGGGGGAGAGACCTAACGCAGGCTTTGTTAGGCTGCTTAAACAAGTCCATGGAAGGTTAGTTATAAAGAGGATGATTTTAAATTGCACGGGGAGCAAGAGGAATTGTTTGAAAAAGGGGACTGGGAAGTCATGTTTCTTCCATCCATGTTCATGTAGCAATGCTTCGTGCATGCTGAGGCCTGGAAAGCTGGTGCATATGGAGGTCTTGGCAGATGGGACTGCAGTTGCCAAGATAAAGGAAGATGAAAGCTTAGAAGAGGAGTTTAAAGGGCGGAGCAGGGGCGTGCCCAGAGTTGATGAGAAGCATATTTTCTAGATGGAAGAGAAGAAGGGTTCATGAGCAAGGATGACCTCAAAGCTGAAGACTGTGGAGATATGACACACGGTGCTACCCGATACACCCTTATGAGTAATTGCGTCTCATTCTTGCTCACCCTCCTAGTGTAACTGTACATTGTTTGAGGCAAAGCATGTCATGCGAGATGTTTTTGGAAAGCAGATGGCATACTGAATATTATTATTATAATAATACAGTAGAACCTCAGAGTTACAAAAACCAATTAGGAACGGACCAGTCAACCACACACCTCATTTGAAACAGAAAATATACAGCCAGAGAGCCACTGAGAGAAAAAATAAGAAGGCAAATACAGTGCACTACTGTGTTAAATGTAAACTATTTTAAAAAGAAAGGAAAAGCAGCATTTTTCTTCTACACAATAGTATTTCAATGCTGTACTAAGTCAACGTTCAGGTGTGAACTTTTGAAAGAACCAGCATAATGTTTTGTTCAGAGTTCCAAACATTTCAGAGTTATGAAAAGCCTTCATTCCCGAGGTGTTCATAACTCTGAAGCTCTACTCCGTGGTAATGTCCTGTGTACGGTTATGAGGGTTTGCTATGTAATATTCCCAACTATGTCTCTCAGGGTTTGTGACAGATCTAAGGAAACCTCGATAGAGCTGAAGGGCAGTTTGCACCTGGGCAGGACAGGTATAGCATTCCAGGAACAAGACTGACACAGGCATCAACCAATGAATCCACAAAGAACCATATTGGCTCATGCATGGACACCGTCACCTGACCCAGAAAGTGGGGAGTGAGACCTCAGAGGGAGTTGAAGGAACATGTTAAAAAGGAGATGACTTTTAGCAATTTTTCTCTCTCTCTCCCACCTCCATCTACAACCACCACCAAACAATTGAAAAGCTGACCCAGCGGAGAGCCTGCCTGGGCAGAAAACCAGCTAGCCTGTGCTGAGAATCATCTCAGACCATAAGCTGGCTAAAGTGCTAAGCTTAGTTTAGAATGCAATTTGCCTTTTACTTTTGATCAAATCTGACTTGCTTTCCTCTGACTTATAATCACTTAAAATCTTTCTGTACTTACTACGTTTGTTTCTTTTCTCTAAAGCAGTGCATGTTGTTTAAGGCGTGTTAGGGATTCCATCTGAAGTGACAAGGCTGGTGTGTATCAATTTCTCTGATGAAGTGACAAATTGACTATGGGGTTGCAGTGGGCAGCACTGAACATTGTAAGACAGCAGTTCCTAGGGTTGGCTGGGACATTGCAGTGCATGATCCCAAGAGTTCTTGGCCAGAAGTACTCATTCACTCAGTTAAGAGCAGATGGCTTGCTTGCCATGGGTTGACCCAAGACGTACTCCAGGAGTGAGGTGTGGAGTGACACAGCAATACATCAATCCTGACTGCAGAGGGGAATGTCACAGGAGGTTACTGGAGGGATCTGGCCTGTGAGGAGCAGCAGAGAACAAGAAGTTGTGCTTAACTCCCAGTCTTCTTTGTAAACAGGAATTAATTGGTCCCGTTGAAAACCTGCTCCCTATAAAATGTCAGAAGGGGCAATTGCTGGCAAGGTCTGGTTGATCACAGGATTCAGGTGGCTGGAGAGCAACTTCTGCCAGCTTGCAGAGGTCCGAGCATCTTTGCTGACCCAGGGGGAGGCTCCATCCAGAGGGCCCAGAGGGGAAAGCCGGGAGGCGGAGGGTCTCTTTCTGGAAATGGGCGAGTGCTACGGGCAATAGACATCCTGAAGAGCTCAGTGACAAATGAGGATTTCATAGCACCCCTGGAGTTCAGAGACTGACTTTCTTCTAAGGCTTAACCACTCTTCCTTTTTGTGACCACATCTTGGATCTTGCGGACAACTAAGTGCCTGAATTGTGAGCACAGTCAGGTACGTGGACATCTGCAGACTACCTTAAACCGCATATTTTGCAACTGACTGGGGGCACACGGAGAGAAGCCAGGATTTTCCCTTTAAGATAAGTTGAGCCCAAAGACCAGCAAGCTGCACAGGACTGAGCATTTTCAATGCAAATGTCTAACACTGCTGTAACACAGCGTAAGAGCATGTGACGAAGGAACATGCTTCTGCTGCTTACAATGCTGAAGTGAAACAACTGCAGTTCTGTCCTGCTCTTAGCTGCGTGCTATGCGAGGCGCTTCTCAGAGAGGTTAGGTAGGAGAGATGCTGGAGTGTCACCTCCCATTCAGCAGCGCAGATTGGACATTCAGCTGCTGAGCCTTTCGAGTTTTTCAACAGAATCATTTGGGGCGTAGGTTGAAAAACCCAAACCAGAAACTTTTCCGCAAAGTTGTTTTTTCTTTTGGTGAAAACATTTTGGGGGGGGGGGGGGGGGTTGTTGAAAAGAGAACTGATGCAAAACTTGTGGTGAGCTCCACTCCTAAGATTTCCAGAACAATGTGATCTCACAGCCACGAGGGGCAGGATCCTTTATAGGCCCAACAGCAGGGGAGGAGGAGGCTGGATCTACAGAGGGCTACTGACATTTGCTTTCCACTTCTCCCGGAGCAGGCAAAGGATGCGCCTGTTACAGCATGGAGTGGGTTATGTCTCCACAGCTTACGTAGCTGCACCGGGCCACCCCAGGCCTCCTGAGCTCTTCCTCCCTGGTCCACACTCTGAAGTTTTAATCAAATATTCAACAAATCCAGCCAGCTCAGAGTATTGCAGGGGAAAGTGGTAGCCCAGACTGTGGGGGGTACTGGTACTGGCTTTGGTTTATGGCAGATCTGGGCTGATAGATGGATCAGCCACTGGCAGTATTTATACCTCAGCGTGTTTCACTACCCAGACCATATGCGGTCAAACTCTAAACCATCTTCCTCTTCAGATTCTTTGCTTCCTCATTTTTGGCTCCCACACTTCACCTCAGCCTGACTTTCGGAGAACGCCAGGCCCTGTCAGTTTCCACTCAGCCCCAGCCAGAGCTCTGCCTCTCTCACTAAATGTGATCAACAAGCCTTGAAAAATAATCTGGGTTTCTCTCATACTCCAGCACCCCAACAGTGCGGAGCAGAGCACAGGTTTGGGGGTCAGGAGCCCCACGCTTCATTGCCAGATGCGTCCTTTTCTCTCTCTGCTGCAGTCCAGATGGCAGTTTCATGTGTGGGAAGGACCCAAAACAAGAAAAACGTATACAGGAAAGAAACTCAGAATGCTGTGGGATGGATGGATTTCCTTTCCTAGACCTCAGCTGCATGATTCCTAACTATTGATATAAACAATTTTCAGCTATAAATCCGTTGAAGATATGGAGCTTGGGACTAAAATTAGTGACGTGCCTTGATGTGATGGAGCGCTGAGTGGTATGGTTCCCCTGCTGACCCCTGGCATGACCTGCAAGACAATTCTGGGGCTGTCTCTGTGCCCCCAGTTGGTTTCTGTGAATCTTTGTAGTATTTCAGTTTCCATGTTGGCTGTGTCCTTCCCTGTATACTGCAACCCGCACGGGTTCCACCCTAGTTAGCGAGTTGCTACTTCATGCTCTGACTCAGAATGAGAGACATCAGGGAGGCAACAACTTTGAATAATCCTCTCCAATGGGAGCAATGGGTTTGGTTTGCCAAAAAGGCTAAATGAAGCTGCTTCTTTCAGTCTCTCTCCATGGGGACTGGGCCTTCGACTGCCTGACCAGGCCTTTGAAGCTGTCAGTGAGTCACCTGACAGAGGGTCTGACTTTATTTAATGGCAGGACGTGTCTTTCTTTCACCGGCAGAACATTGCCAGGAAGCAGGAGGCTGAAGGCAAGAAGCATCCACCTACCTCAGGCAGGGGGTGAACACAGACATAGAGGGGAGCAGGTAAGTGCAGATTTTGCATAGATCTGCAAAGCTCAGGTACTAAGAGGAAAGAGAGTGTAAGAAATCCCCGTGGAAAACCTGTGCGTGCCTTACTTTATCTGCTACATACCCCCAAAGCGTTCACCACCACCGCAGACTGCCTACGAGGGTGGAGCGCTAGGGAGATTGTGATGTTCAGCACAGGTCTTGGATCTTCAGGTCACTAGACTGCGGGATGCCACTTGCCAAGGAGGAAGAGCCAGCCAGCCAGGGAATCTGCCCTTCAGAAGTGAGCCTGAGGCGCCAGTGTTGGTGACAGTAGGTGTGAAGCCGGGGATAGCCAAAGGCTGGGCCCAATACAGAAGACCACTGACTGTCCACAAGAGGGATCTCAGTCAGGGCCATACCAGCTTGATTTTCAGAAATGCGAGCAACTCACAGCTTAGACTGACCTTAGGGGAACTATGTGGGCTTAGCAGCTCTGAAAATTAGGCCCTGAACCTGCCTGCGCCTCAGTTTCTCCCCATATGGAAAATGGGGACAATAATGTCCTTCTGTAAATCACTTCAGGATCTACACTAGCCAGCACCATCTAAGTATGTTATTATGGATCACAGAAAATACGACTTGACTGTAAACCTGGGAACCAATTCTCCTTTGAAACATGCCTACTATCCAGTGACCCCAATTCTCCGCCAAGTCATGTTCTCAATGATTATCTGTGAGGCTCCAAGAGTTTCAGCCCATCTCAGAGAATATTCTTCCCAGTTAGAAGGGGAAGAATTCCAGCATTATTGCAGGTAAATATTTACCCTGTGACAAAACATTCAGAGTCTTAGAGAGAAAACACCAGAGAATTTATTTTTGGTGAACTACAAGGAAACGTGGAAAATGGTCTGATCCACCGCACCCTAACAGCAGAGACAATGCAAAATGTGATAGACTGTGTGTTCCTTCCATTTCCTAACAGGATTGCTTTTAAGCTACAAGAAAGAAGCTGCAACACACACTACTCCATACATCTCTTTACTGGCAAATTCTCTATGAGTCATTTCCTGTGTGATTTGTATCACAGCCCATATGTTCATCTCTCTTAAAAAGAGACAAGGGTGGGATTCAATGGGCTTAAGTGGCACCAAGAAGGGCCTGGGAAACCAGCGAAGAGTGGAAAATGTCTCTGTAGCAAGCAGTATCTCATGCCACACATGAAATCTCAGAGAATTCTGTGAAACTGCAGATGTGTGACCAGGGGCAGAATTTGGCATAAAGATGCCAGCTCTGAGACACCTCCATCATTTCTGTCTTCCTTAACTGCACAAACTGGGGAGGTTGAGACCTTCTCCAAGGGGATGAGGATATCACAGTGGGTGAATTCCTCCACAGTGTTTGAGCTGCCAATGAGACATTGGCAGGATATGCCCAGAGAGTGACTCTCAGTCCTGGAGCTTTCTTCCTGCACCCCAACTCCTTGGTCTGACAGAGCCCAAGCACCACCCACACTGCCCATCTGGGTGCTGAGAAGGGCAGGAACAGAGCCCAAGACGTCCCATTGGGTGGAGGCGTGAATGCTGCCATTGCAAGTCAGGTGTGAAATCTCCAATACATATAGGACACAGAATGCAAAGTCCTATTGATGCCATGTAAGATTCCAGAATGCTCTTGGTCGAAGATCTGTTTGAATTAAACAGGAAAGATCACCACCACTTACCACTCCCACCGTGCTGGTCCACAACGCTCTGAGTAGCCCGCTAAGGAAGCGCTGCAAACTGCAGCCTGCTCCCCATGGGAGCATTAACATCCCGCAGCCTATGTGCTGACTCAGCCTGCCAATACTCTCTGCTATGCCAGTCCAAGCTCGGCATGGGTTGACAGAAAAGTCAATATAGAAGGCAAAAAACTAATCTGGTGGATTCAAGGCAGCAGAGGTTCAGGTCCAGTTCAACTGCACTTGGAGTGCAACCTAAAAAGTGGGTGGGGAGAAGTCCCAAAGCCCTATAGCTCACCTCCCTGATCCTGAGCCATAATTTAGAGCAGCCTTATCTTATTAGCAAGGCCACTCAATGTCTCCAGATTGTTGGAGTGCAGGCTTGTTCCACTCACAGCCCACCTGCAACATGCCCCTTAACGTGGGGAAGCTGGGAACAGAGGGCCCGTGACTCCGCATAGCGGCAAGGCAGAGACTCTGCCTGAGGCCAATGTCTGAGCCCGAGAAGCAGGTCCTCTTTCACTAGGAACTTCTAAGTTTGGGAGCTGACTGGAGAAAGGATTTCAGGAGAACAAGTAGGAAGGAGGTAGGTCTGAAGTTCCCTTCCTTTTCCTTCTTCCCCATACTCCACTCCCAAAGGTCAGAAAGCTTTTTGACTGCAGTGTAGAGCCAGTCCAAAAGAGAAGCCAGATAACTACACAGCTAGCTAATGCCCAGGGATTGCATTTACTTGCTTTCAAACAACAAATCTAATAGCAAACATAGAACGTCACCAGCAAATGGATTTAGTATCTATGAGACAATCAGAGAACTGGAAGGGACCATGAGAGGTCAGTGAATCCAGTCCCCTGCACTCATGGCAGGACCAAGTACCCCCATTAAACCATCCCTGACAGGTGTTTGTCTGACCTGCTCTTAAAAACTTCCAGTGATGGAGATTCCACAACCTGCCGAGGCAACTTACTCCAGTGGTTAATGACCCTGACAGTTGGGAATTGTTTCCTAATGTCCAACCTAAACTCCCCTGGCCATAATTTAAGCCCATTGCGTATTGTGCTGCCATTAGCAGTTAAGAAGAATAATTTTTCTCCCCCTTCCTCATAACAACCTTTTAGGTACTTGAAAACCGTTATGTCCTCTCTCAGTCTCCTCTTTTCCAGACTAAACAAACCCAACTCTTTCAATCTTTCCTTATAAGTCAAATATTCCAGACCTTTAATCATTTTAGTTGCTCTTTTCTGGACTTTCTCTAATTTATCCACAACTTTCCTGAAATGAGGCATCCAGAACTGGACACAATATTCCCACTGAGGCCTGATCACTGTAGAGTAGAGTGGAAGAATTATTTCTCATGTCTTACTTACAATACTCCTGTTAATACATCCCAGAATTGCGTTTGCTTTTTTTGCAACAGCGTTACACTGTTGACTCATATTTATCTTGTGGTCCACTGTGACTCCCAGACCCCTTTCCGCAGTACTCCTTCCTAGGCAGTCACTGCCCATTTTGTACGTGTGCAATGGATTGTTCTTTCCTAAGTGGAGTACTTTGCACTCATCCTTATTGAATTTCATCCTATTCACCTCAGACCATTTCACCAGTTTGTCCAAATCATTTTGAATAAATAAATATCTAAGGCTGTCTATAAATAAATTATTTATAGACTGAGTAAAATGAATTTGCCATAAACTGTTTGTGGCAGCTATACTAAAAATCACGCCACAAAACTTCAAATCCACACAAACCTCATTACAAACTAGCAAGAGAAGGGAAAGTTGGCAGGGACGTGGTTAAGAAAGAGGAATAGCAAACATGGGACAAATGAGGAGAAAAAAGGGATTGAACCATCATGATCAAGTGAAAGGAACAAGTCCATAAAGAAGGACATCACAGGTTTTCCCAAGAAATCTTCCCTCTACTGCTGAAGTCTGATTTCCAAGTCCATCTTTGCACTACCTAAGGCAATGAGGTGTGACTAACCCTGGCAGATTGGCAAGCGCAGGACTGCGGCAACAGTGAGCTGTCTCTAAACAGTGTCTCCAAACACAAACACACTTTAAACCGAAACATTCTCATTTGCATCTTATTTGAATACATTTATTGTAAGCAATGCCTAGGAAATTCTGCTTATTACCATCCCATTTGTGATGGAAACTCCCTCGTCTATATCCAGTTTATGGTATTGTGCAGTAAAACTGCCATGCAGGGAAAGCACTCAGATGAGAATGGGCATCAACTTCCCATCCCTGCTTCTTCACCACTCCAGGTCCAGCTGAATGTATCACTCTCCACTAGCTTTATCCTCTGCAGCAGCTTCCTTCCCTTTTCAGAGGTACCCAAGATGTCAACGAATGCTAGATGAAGCACTGTGGTGGTGTGTACCCAGGATAAGAGACAGGAACACTGTAATGGTGGCAGGAGGCAGAAATGTTATGTTTCTTAGGGAGCGTAACAGAAGGCAGTGTGATCTCTATGGATGTCAGGGGAAAGGACACTCTGGTAGAGGAGCAATGGCCCAGGGGCACATGTCCCTTCCTGTTCCTTTGTTGTGGTATCTCTGCATAGTATTGATGGAGAACGGGATCTTCAATAACACCTGTGATTTCAAAGAACTGCCAAAGAACTGAGGCAGTACTGATTTTCTGCATCAGCAGTTCTGTGTCAGGAATGGAAATTGATTTGCTTTACCTTAGAGTGTGGAGATCCAGCCTGTTTTCCATTAACATATATGGCACAAGAAAATAGGATTCCTTCTGCTATATTTAAAATACACTCTGAAAGACACATAGATCCCCCAAATAGTCACATGTGATCTGCAAGACTTACATTGAGAAGAGTTGGCTCAATGCTCTAACGAGACATGTGCGAATAGTTATTTGTATACAGAGTGCTAATTGTCTTTGCCAGCATGCACCACCCCTTTCCTTCACTTGCTGCAAATATACATGTGCATAAACTTTTCTTCACAAGAATGTTGGAGGAAGGGGGAATACTTGTGAAAGAAGCATACTTGTGAAAAGGGGGCAGAAATGCTCGTGAAGAAGCACAGCCACAAACTGCGACATGAAAATGTTACCATTCTGAGGGCTGTAAAGAGAAGGCTAATAATATATCACGCTTAGAATGCAAGGCAAGTCTCAACTTTAACTGCAACTCCTCTGAATAATGCCAATTGACAAGGAGATCTAAAAGACCACTGATTGGTACAAATAATATGGGATTTTTACCAAGCATGAATTATGGGGTTTTTTAAAGGATTAATTTAAATAGCACGAAAGCCAGTAAATGTGTTGTCAAAATGGTCTCTGACCTGACCTTCCATCTCTGTACTTCCTTTACATGGTGTCAGTTAGGAGGAAGTAAGATGATGATGATGAAGTATCTGTGTTACAGACACACCCAGAGACCTGATCAGGAGAGCTCTGCAAATCTGCAGATATCCACTTTATGTCTGTGGGTATACACAGACTGTGTTTGTGGATCGCAGATCGGATGCAGATACAAATTTTGCATCCACATAGGACTCTACTGATCAGGGCCTCATTGAGTTAGGTGTGATATAGACATGATACGGAAGAAAGTCCCTGCGCCCAAAGACCTTATATGCTAAGACCCTGTTCCTGCAACCTGATTTCAGCAGGACTACTCAGTGTGCACAGTTTAGCATGTGAAAATCTTTGGAGAATCGGAAGCTACGTAAAGTCTTACAATATAAATAAGAGCTTACACTGAATCTTGACTTTGATTCTCCAAGCTCTCGCTGACTTGCATCACAAAGGGAAATTAAAAAAAAATGTTGCTATGTACAATTTGTAGCAAAAGAAACCAACTCCATTGTAAGCTTTTAAACAGCCTTTCAATCCCTTCTCTTTTTTTTTAAAACAGTATCTTATCCAGACCTGAAATCCTGGCAGACAGAGTGGATAGCACAGAACTGTAACTTCTTATTATGTGAATAGTGATTTTATGAATTCAGTGGGGAATGAAATGCAATTTTGTCAGACTTGTCTGTGTTCATAATGACCAAGTCAAATTAATCATTGTGGATAATACTCCTGTGTCAGCCATTCAAGAGATTTTTTAATAGAATTTTTCTGATTCATGTCTTGCAGTACATCAGATCTGTAATCCTGCAGCACTTCTAAAAATCAGTGCAATTATAGCATCTTGTTGGCCTGTCATTTTCCTGGAATAAAAATGTCTCTGCAAAAGTCGTATACTGTACATAAACCAAAATGAAAAACAAAAATGTAGTTACAATTAGACTTTTTTTTTTAGATTTAATGTCTTTTTGAGGCCATTACTTACAGGTAATATAAAAAGTTACGGTGTGTGATGCTGAAGACGGTTTGTGATAAAGCAGCCCATGCCCATGGCTCACTGGTTGTCATTCGTCAATTGCTCTTTGAGTTAGTGGTTTTGTGGGCATGAAAATGGCTATCCCCTAGAATAAACACAGACTAGGTAATGAGTTTACAGTCACATTATTGTGTTTATTAAAAATGTATCCAGGAAAGTCCACACAGGTCCCAAAGGGCTCTTGTTCAGGAAAATCTCTGGTTCAAGAAAAGGTTACAGTTACCATAAATGCAGATACTACATGCATGGAAGCAGAAATGCATTTTGCAGTGGTATATAAAGGATAAGTAATGCTACTTTTATCTTCTGGGGAGGATAGAGAACTAAAATTCTCCAGTAACAAAGCCAAAAATGAGTTTTGGAAACAGTTATCCTAAGGAATAAAGAGGAAAAAAATTGTAATCCACCACTGTTCCCAACCTTTCCTACTTTTATTACTAGACTCTTTGTAGTACAGCTACTGCTTTGTATAGGAGGACCCAGGAGAAGTCCAGAAGAACTGCAGAATGTCCACAATTAAATACACGAAGAGTTGGAGTCAAAATCTCCCTCCAGATATATGCTCTCAGACCACAGTGACTTCATCTAAGAGGAGAATGGACTCTTTGCTAGAAAGAGAACTTTAAAAAAATAGAGGAAAGAATGGAAAGAGTATCACGGGAACAACTGCCATACTGGATCAGATCAACAGACCACCTATTCAAGTATCCTGCCTCTGAAAGTAACCAGACTACATGCTTCTCTCAAAGATACAATCCAAAATGAAGAATTACAGAATAACCTTCTGCTAGGGCAAATTTTTCCTGGTAGAATAGATGTGATCATCTACAGAAAAATGTCTAATTCTTTCAAAATCTCTACTCATCTCTTGGCCTCAGTATTTAGTGAAAGTGAGTTCCACAGAATAATTATGCAGCTTGTAAAAAGGTATGTACTTTGACAAGTTAAGTTGGTTGCCTTTAGTTTTTGATCAAAATACCTACTTCGGGACTGAGGTAAACATGAGTCCCTGCAATATTCTGATTCATTAGCAAGCCCCAGAACTTTAACATTCCCACGTCTTGCAGGGTGAATTCCATCGAGAAAGATTCTTCTCCCACGGAGCAGACTGGAAACGGACCACAGGGCAGTTGGTGACATTTTCAAACTGCTCATCTTGTGGGTTTACCCAGCGTTAGGGCAACACTAAGAAACCCCACCCTCTATCTTTGTAGCCAGGTTTGCGATTCTCATCAAATTCATGTTAGATCTTTGGCTGCTCTTGAATTATTAAGTAGCTTCTATGAACAAGAGTGCTTTTCTCAACTTGTGCTTGATGGGAAGGGTGTGACCATTTATTTCAGGGGAATTGAACTGTTGCTGTTCGTGGCTATTCCTCTATTGTTTTCAGAGCGTTTACTTACCCCATGCACTGAAGGGTTCTGTCGATAGCTTACTTTGCACCACAGGAGCTGACGTCACTAGATGCACGTGCTCACTCTTACTTAGGCATGTCTTGCTGTCTATTTTGTTTGGCTCAGTGAGATTATCAGGCACCTTATATTTCTGTAATTGCTTGCATGATCTTAAAAATATTAGGAATGAATTCCATAGCCAGGGCCAGAATCAGAGCGGCTGTAAACTGGTGAAGATGCAGTCCACCCATCCACTCAGGCAAAGGCTCCATTGAACACTGGTGTTTGCCAAGAGTGACTGGCCAGACTCTCTCTCTCGGTCTCCTAATATCTTGGGCTGTGTTGGACAAGAGAAATATGAAATCATAATGTTCAAGAATATCATGCACTCTGGTATTTGGCAAGAGCAAATTTTGTATTTTCTTTCATTCGTGGCAGACTGCACATGCATAATGAGATGATGACAGCATTGTTGAACCATACCAACTTGCTATATTGTACTGAGCAAATGCTGCCGTACATAATTATAGATAATACTGTACATGCAGGTCAAAAGAGAAGGCTTCTTGAGAACAGGAACGGAATTCATGCAGGAAAGAATAAGTAACAAGCACTCTAAGAAATTAATCCAAGCTGGCTCCAGCGGAGCAGGAAAATAAAGTATGTGAAGCAGGAACAACAGTACCCTACGCTCTGCATACTCTCTTTCCCTTTCCATTTTACAAAATGTTTTCCTAGTTACAGAGTTTAAGTGGTTCTGAAGAAGTTGTGCCAGTTCGAATGGACACTTCGGAGAAGGTTTTCAGCAGGTTTATGCCAAGGCACATGCTGCCTATATCCCACAGCACATGCTGCCTATATCCCAACATGCCCTGCACATAGCTGTAGTGCTGTGTTACAGAGGGATTACAGTAAATGCTATTTTAATTCCACAGAGCCTTAAATAAAGTAATCAAATATTGCTGCAACAAGAGGGTTACATACTAACTTGATTCACCCATGCTTTCCACCCAAACATCCCACCTTTCTTTTAAATCTGTCAACAAGGATTCGAGAGAGACCAGGCCAACTTTTCAAAAGGAGGTATTACAATTTACCCCCAAATCCTGCGAACACACACACCGTCCACAAAAAGAGACATCTGTACGCACAAAGACTGGTTTTTCTGCATCAACCTATGGGGGACCCCCATGGCCATTCACAGAAGCATATACATTTTTAAGGATGTATAAGTGACGAGTGCCTCAGAAACTAAGTTACTGTGTATTCCACATCAGGTCCCTAGTGAATAGCTTGGACTTTCTACTAAATGGCCAACCACTACGTAAGTAGTGTGTATCTGTATCCCTCTCTCACACACAGAAGAACAAACTGCTATTCTCTATTCCATGATGTATTCTTATGATATATACAAAATCTCACGTCGCTTACAATATCACAATGAAGGCTTAGAAAGACCACATTACTCACAATCCCAAGACAATTCTGGGAAGATGGAACATGACCAGCTGGTTAACAGTTTCCTCCAATAGTTCTTGACATTTTTACATAGAAGTGAAGAATAAAAGAGACAACTGAAATCAAAGGGAGAGTTTTAAGTAGAAATTTGAGCCACAAAGCTGGGATTAATAATTAATTATTATTAAATAATTAATTTTTACCTCCCATCCTAGACACAAACATGTGATGGATCTCTGTGACAGACTCTCATTTCAACAAGGCCTAGACCACTGAAACCACAGTTGAATAACATGACAAGATGGACATTATTACTGCACAGTGAGTTTTGGAATTGCTATTTATTTTTATAAAAATGCAGAATAACCTTTGCTATTCCTCTGGCATTAACCATGAACTCGATGGATCCCAGCAATGTAGGAAAATCACTCGTCCTTTCAGCTTATAAGCGTCAATTCTGTGACGCTCTGAGTGCAAAGGAATACAGGGCCAAATCTGGTGCTACTTACATGAGGGCCAAATCTCTCTTTGGTTTGTCGTGATCAGGGTTGGCTCGTGCTGAGAAAGATGCTGGATTAAAGCTGAAACGTAACTGAATGGTGACAAGCTGAAGTCCATACTAGTGAAAATGGGAGCAGGTCCCTGGATCTCGGTCTATTAAAGCAGGCCCTAGGAGCGGTGCCGTCACCCTGGGTATGTCTACAAAGCAATAAAAGACCCACTGCTGACCCAGGCCAGCTGACTTGGTTCGGGTCTCAGAGCCCAAACATTTCTACCCTGCAATTTTAGAGCCCAGCAATCCCAAGGCTCTCAGGGCAGGTCTAACTGCCTGCCCTTTTCAGCGGGAGTTGAACGGAGAAATGCAGGTTACCTAAAATAACTTGCATATCTCTATTCAGCTTCTCTACTCCCTGCACACACTGCACTGAGTGGAAGGGAGAGGATTACCCGATTGCCACGGTGGTGTTCCAGGATCGAACTTCCTGATTGGCTGAGCAGGTCTTCACAGACCCAAACGGTCCATCGGGAAGTTCCAAATGAGAGTGGCGAATTTGCGGCACTCAGTGAAGACCTGCCCTAGGACTTGGTACTGAGGATTTCTGATCGCAGTGTAGACCTAGGGCATGTGGTGACAAACTCACTGCCGTCAGGGCGCTCTTCCGGGTTTCCTCGAGCGGTCTGTCGAACTCCAGCCCCGTCAGTGGAGTAGCGCTCACTCGACTGGACAGCATTTCCTGTCGCCTTAGTGCAGCGTGTAGGGGGATCTACGTGGGAGTTAGTAAGGTGACAGGAGATACACAAGGTATTTTACATACTGTCAACTGCAGCCGAAAAGCATGGCGACTGCAGCCTAGGGCTTACTCTCTGTCTGGGGAGGTAGATTCCTTTCCCCCACCCCCCCTAACACAGCTGAATTCCTCATGTGCTGGCCTGTGCGAACTGGACAGGGATAGCCTGGTACTATTCCAAGCATTCCCTGAGAGGGCTGCAAAACAGAATGCAACTTTGGGGGAGCATTTGCAAAGGGTTCTAAAGGAGTTGGACTCCCCACTCCCCCTGACTTCACTAGGAGCAGAGTGCCCACTATTAGCATTATTTACGGTCTCTCATTACCATGGAGCCTAGGAGACCCAGCTGTGGTTCGGGATCCCTTTGTGCTGAGTGCTGGACAAATACGGGGCCAAACAGTGATCCCTGCCCACCTCTGAAAATTTCTTTTGCAGCCCCCCATCTAAGTCACCACGGAACATGCGAAGGGACCTATCACACTTGCTTCAAAAATAGGTCTGGGGCCTAGAAAGCAAGCTGGCAGCGTTTGAACATGGGGGCCGAAAGAAAAACCTAACAAAACACAATAGAAGCAGCGACAGCTCCCCTCCCTTCCAGCCCCAGGTTTGACGTTTCCGATTAGCACAAGGAACACAGATGATCTGGGGGAAAGCTTGCATAATATGGTGCAATCTAGTACCTCCCCTTCCCCGCCCCCGGGTGCCCAGCTGCTGCAGAAGCAATTTCACAGCTCATCATCCATTATGAGATTAAAATATTTTTTTTTCTTCCTGTGAAGTATTAATAAATTGTGCAGGCAGCCCACAGTCGGCACCATTTACACAAACGGTAGTGAATCACCTACCTAGTTATTTCTTAATGGATTGAGTCTCTGCCGTTCTTCTTATCCTGTAATTTAAGAAACCGAGCCCACAAATCTGTACACATTGCTGTTTGTTTGCATCACCACACCCTGTGTGCCCAAAGCTCTTGCTGCAGCAGTAGGACGTTAGCCAGGACTATGGGAAGGGGAAAGATGCTCTACCGTAGGGGTGTCAAACATACGGCCCGCGGGCCGGATACAGCCCATGAACCTCTTCCATCTGGCCTGCGACTGTGCTTCGCGAGACTACACTCTCTCCCTACAGAGAGAGACAGCTCTTGTGGGTATCGCGGTTTGTGACCAACAGCCAGCCACTGCCCAGGCAGCACGGAGATAAAGAAACTGATGCTTGGGTTGAGATCACTAGGGAAAAAGTGTGCTTGTGTGTGTGTGTGTGCGTGCGCGCGTGCGTGATACACACTCTCCCTAACAGAGAGAGCATGGTCTCGAGTTATCGCAGAGCAACCGTCTTGCATACCCAGTGCTCTGCGATGCCGCAAGAGTGCCCTTGATCTATGGTCTGTATGACCCACTGGAAGTACATTTAAGTCAAATCTAGCCTGCCATAGCAAATGAGTTTGACACCCCTGCTCTAGTGGATTCCCATGGTAAATGTAGAAATCCACCATACTTACTACAGAACAACCCGAAAGCATCCATGTTGATCAATACAAAAGAGGAAATGCACTTAAAAAGACAAAAAGTCCCAGTCCATGTTCAAATTCCTTCTAGAATTCACTTCCATTCCCTTCTGGGGGCAGGATCACTGAAGCAGCACAGATGCGATACAGGCTCCTTGCAGCACACAGTGAAAATGTAACACTGTAGTCAGAACACCCCTAATGGGGCTTTGAACACTTCTGCTTTACTGCAGCCTCACGCAAAGCAGGTATGTTTAGTGTTTCAACTCCCAGTATCTAATGCCTTCAGCAAATATGTATTTACCAATGCTTTTTGAAGCATCTATTGCCTGGGCAGCTAGGTGCTGCTTACGCACAGACACACACACACACACACCATACAGTTTCCCCTTCAGCACCTCCAAAAACCAGTAGCCAGAAAGCCCTTGCCAATCCGTCCGTCTTCAGATTGGTCAGAAGTTGTTAGGAGGGAAAAGAAATTAGCAACACCCTAGCACAAAAAGCCAGCTTTAAATGCTGCCCTGAAGAGCAACAAGCTCAGGATCTGGCCCCATACAAGCAAGAACAGGTGCTGAAGACAGGGCCCCTCCCGTCCAGCCTGGGACTGCTGAATTGTAGGAACAGAAGAGCATCATCTCCATCTTACCTGCAGTGAGCATGTTTGGGTAAATGGCATTCTGCATTAACAGGGGCGTAGCCAGCCCATGTTTTCTGGCCAGGCCCCTGCAAGTGCAGCTTCCTGACCAGAAGTTACCCCGCCTCGCCTATGGAGGGGACAGCCACCATGCCCAGCCAGCCGCTGCGTGAACTTCACCGCCGTGGCCGCCCAGCAGTCAGTGGCCACGAGGGGGGCCGAGGCACTGACACCTCTCATCCACTCGTGGCTGTGGGACCCGGTGGCTGTAAGCAGAAGCCGGCGCCTCTGTCCTGCTCACAGCCACAGAGGCATTGGTGCTGGTTCCTCTGCCCCCCAGTTGCTGGGCAGCCGCACAGCTGCTGTGGTGCAGTTCACACCACTGCCAGGGGTACGGTGGGCGGGCTGCAGGGCCAAGTGGATGGGCCCTGGCCCACCCGGGCCCACCCATGTTATGGCCCTGTGCAGCAATGGGCGATTTGCACATGCCCTCCTGTTGAAGCTGTTCTACTGTGAATAAATAATTAAAGGTTGACTGGGGAAAGGGGACTGGACCCTTACCTGGCTGCTCTAAGCACGTGGCTGCAGAATCCTATTCTCTCTCTTTCTCTCCTCCAGTGGCCGCTCTACTGTGGATAAATCCTTGAATACACAATCACTGACCCGAGCGACAGAGAATGAGAATATATCTGCTGCCCCGTGGTCAAAGCACCAAGGTGGGAGACCATGGGTCCACGCCCTTGCTCCAATCACTCTTCCTTTATTTCTCCACAGTGGAACAGCTTCAACCAGAGAGACAGAGAGGCCCATACCAGAATATCCCATTGTCCAGTGGTTATAGCATCCACCGGAGAGAACTTTAACAGGGGTCTCCCACCTTCCTCCCCTTCTGGCTGGGGAAGGGAGACTGAGCCTGGATTTCCCATATCCCAGGTGAGTGCTCTACATACAGGGATAAAAATTAGAAGGTGCACATCACATCACCACTACCTCCTTCTTCTCCAGCCAGCTTCTTGGAAAACAGCATAGGCACCTACGTGCAAAGAGGATTCATAGCAGGTAAACACCAGGGATCCTAGTTTTCCATGATTTAAAAAAAAATCTGATAACCATAAAAAACTATTTTTCCATGATTAAAATGAAACCCTGAACTTTACTTTCCCTAGCCATAACATACAGAGCCGTCAGTCAAACACAGCGGCACATTGTGAGTCTCTGGCACATGTATTTCAACATTCACCCCACCATCAGCAACAGCGCCCCACGGATGTCTGAGGGCTCTTTTCCCACTGTCCTTCACTCCCCACTCTCCGCGGTAGGGGCGGTGGGTGCAGCGGGAAGCAGGGTCTCAGGGGCAGATGTCCCCAGGCTGCCTGATGGCAGGGGAGAGACCGCGGGCCCCTGTGTAGCCAGTGTCTCCACGGCTCCCTCATTGCACTCAGCACAGGGGCAGAGGGGTCGGGACAACACTTGTTCCCCATGCAGTGGGAGCCCTCAGTTTCCAGCAGTCCTGTGCTGGGGTCAGCGTGGCCGCTGGGGATGTACTAAGCAGCTCCGAGGAGGACCCAGCAAACGCCTCTTCCTAGGCCAGTACCCAGGGAATGGCCGCCTCACACATACATCCTTCAGTAGAGCACTGGGCTGGTCCCCTCGTCCCCCCACCTTGAAAATAAGGGCTAGAAAGTTCTTTGCCGATTCTCCTGATTATCCCAAGTTTTGATTATCTGCTCTGGTCCCCGTCCCAATGGGGTTCCACTAGAAGCTGAAAGGGAATTCAAAATCCAGCCACAAGAGGGGGAGGTTGCATGCACTGAACAACACTGAACCAGTACTCACAGAAAAATGTATGTTTTTATTTTTTTACAAAATGTAAAAACTAAAGATTCTCCGTAAAAGTGCAAATTTTCCATTTTTCCGTGGCAAGTGGATTTCTAGGATCCTTGGCTATGTCTACACTTGCTAAAATTAGTTCGAATTAGTTAGTTCGAATTAGCTTAATTCAAACTAGAAAAAGTTAGTTCGAACTAAGCAAGTGCAGTTGCTTAGTTTGAATTAGCGATCCCCATTCATTTCAATGGCTGGCTAGTTTGAACTAAGAAATTAGTTCGAATTAACATGGCCACATGGGCTAATTCGAACTAGTTAGTTCGAATTAACCCTTAGTTCAAATACCCTATTCGAATGTATTAGTTCGAATTAACATGGCCACATTGACTAATTTGAACTAGTTAGTTCGAATTAATCCTTAGTTCAAATACCCTATTCGAATGTATTAGTTCGAATTAACATGGCCACATTGACTAATTTGAACTAGTTAGTTCGAATTAATCCTTAGTTCGAATACCCTATTGGAATTTATTAGTTCGAATTAAGGAAGCCCTTAATTCGAACTAAGTAAAGCCTAGTGTAGCCATGGCTTTAGTTACTTTGAATTAAGCTTCCTTAATTCAAACTAACTTGCCAGAGTGGACGTAGCCCTTGGTATGCACTAGCAGAGCTAGGTGGACTTAGGTGTTGATCTCGGCGAGAGGGAGCTGCCTAACATGCTGGCTTTTGCGAATTGCAGCCTGAGCGCCTCTCTCTCTTCATTGTATAAGGAGTCTAGGTGCCTAACTTAGGCGCAGTGGATCAAAGGGTGTTTCTGTGATTTGTCTAAGCTCCTGAAAGTTAGGTACTGTGTCACGGCGCCTAACTTTTTGTAGCATTCAGCCATACCTGAAAGTGACCTCGAACTGAATGAGCACGTAATGCAGATGTCAGCATTTCAAAAAGCGAAAAGAAACAATGAAGGTAGCCATAAAATCCCATTCAATTACTGAGAAAACGTAGGCAAAAGTGTAGACCTTTATAGTAGGCAAAATGTACTAGATGTGGTTGAGAACATGAACCAACAAACTGAAGAGCATTTGGTTCCAATGTACGATGATTGTGATGGAAAAAAAGATTCAAAGGTATATTGCACAGGTAAAGCCAAGACCACCTGCATGTTTGGAGATCAGCAAGGCCATGATATCAAACAGCACATGGCTTCAGACAGGCAAATGTTAACAGCAGAATTGTATCCTTCAAAGTACAGTCAGGACCACATTGCAGTGTTATTCCCGTGGAAATGTGCAGTAATGTAGTTAATAAAATCTATAGAAAACTAAGGCAAAGCTTGGTTCATAGTTAGGAAATACAATACTGGTAGAAGGCCAATTAACTGCTACGAAGTTCTTTTTAAAAAACTTTATTTACTGTAAGAGGAACTGAGAAACTTCTGAGAAGTCACTTTGAAGTTTTTTTAGAAGACTTTTGTATTTAGTGTGATATCAAATATATCACATGAATCTGAAGCTGCAAAGATAAAGAAGTTAGCTCCTCAGTGGGGTAGAATGGGTGGGGAGAGAAACCACATTTCTATTCTTTCCTGGAGCTGGTGAAGTCAAAAAGGGCACAGCATAATTGAAAGCACTTTATGTTATGCCAAGCTGAGCAACATGTTCAGAACGGCTCTTCCAGCTGAGGACTGGCCAGATGAACGCGTACTGTGACCTACACTCAACACTCGCCTTTGGGTGGGAACAGGTAGCACTGAAGAATGAGAAGACTGACAAGAACTTTACTTCCCATGAGACTTCAGAGGTTTAACAGTGGCAAACACCAGATTTGCAAATCAAATGGGAAGAAAGGTAAATGTAACAAATATTTTTCCTATGGCCCACATATAATCCACTGCCCAGGAGGACAGCCAGAACCTGTCCACCTGGGAACAGATAAGAGCTAGTAACTTGCCCCAGTTATTAGCTATGATCACATATTGTCAAAAGACAGTCACAGGTCCTATGACACCCAAAATGTACTTACAATTCCTGAGATGTTCCAGATATTTGTGGATACAGGGGGAAAGGTCAAAGCTCAAGGAACAGATGAGGATACGAGAGGATTTCAATTAATACCAGGATCGCTTAAGTCACTAAGACCTGGTGACTTGGATGAATCGACCTGGAATGAGATAAGTTAGCAACTGGATCTTTACAAAACCTGCCAGACATCTAGGGGCTGAAACCATGTAAACGGGGCTCACTCATTAAGTGACTCGGAAGGTTTTCAAATGTCTTCACTCATTATAAAAAACGGTATTGTAAAATTAAAGCACTGTCCTCAGGGAAAATAAAGCAGCCAAAGAGAGGGAAGGGGAATGTAAGAAGAGGCATCCAGTTACAAGTAAAGGTGGGACTATGTAGTTAGTCATGAGTCAAAATGTTAAACCTTGTAATAAGCCTCTAGACGTGTGTAGCGGAGGCTGGGGTTTTAACTAAGATCCTTAAAATCTTCATCTACTTAAGACCTAGATATTTCCATAAACTTCAATATACTCAATTCATGCTGAATGCTCATGCTGTTGATAAAACCACTCCAACCAACTTGTCTCCTGGATACATGCTAAACTTTTCCAGACACACATTTGTTCACACCTTCAGACCAAGTCCCAAATTCGTTCACACTGGGACCGAGTTCTTTCCACGTGAAATTGACATTTGAGCCAAATGATTTTGTCTTTCACCCTGTTCTCTCTGTAGCGGTAAATTTGTCCCGCTTGGGCCTAAAAAGGGTTATGAAGGAACCTGGCTGTGGCAGCCAATCAAAAGGGAGGGCTGCTGGGCCACTCAGGGGCAAGCGGGCAGTATAAAGCCAGGAGCAGGAGAGTAGGCTGGTCAGTCTGCTGGGGGAGTTTGAAGGGAGAAGGTCTCTCCTGGGCTAGCAGGCTGCAGGGGCCGGGGCCGGGGCCGGGGCCGAGCTCCCAGTGCGGTCAATGAGGGCTGATCTAAAAGCTGGAGTTCCTGAGGCGAAGGAGCGGACAGCCGCAGTGACTGGAGAATGGTCTGAGGGCCAGGAGTGAAGCAGACAGCAGTAGCAGCTGGAGCAGTGGTCTGAGGGCAGGGAGCCAGGAGCGAACAGCGGCAGAACCACAGGCTGGTGATGTGCTGCATGAGACGGGGGCTGCAGGGAAAATGGCCCAGGGAACTGTTGGACGTTGCAGAGGACTAGAGGGAAGTGGAGGCGCACAGGGACCCTGGGCTGAGGCCTGGAGAAGTGGGCAGGTCCGGGTCCCTCCCCACTCCCCCAGCATGCCAGGAGGGGCATGGGTGCCAGGTGTGGCACAGGCTTGCTGGCTCATTGACTATTTTAACCGAGCAGACCTGGGCGGCACGAACTGGACTCTACCCTGGAAGGGGTGGATTTAAGGGTCTTGGCTGGAGGGCTAAGATCCCAGAAGAGGACTCTGGGAGTGAGTCTAGCGTGGCAAGAGGCAGAGTACAGCCCACCTGAAGGGGGACCCCTTGAGCCAATTCCCAAAGAACACAACCAGGAGGTGCCCTCCAGGTGGGTCCGTTACAGCAAATGCCTACACTCCCCAACACAGAATCTCTTCCACTTTCCTTTCATGATAGCCAAAGCATTAGCAGTATTCTTTCTTTGTGGCGCCGCTACTGGGGGGGGGGGGGGAAACGGGTAGAAAAGAGAAGGTGTTACTTGTTTTTTGGGTTTACTTATTTATTTCTCCATATCCTTGATATCGAAATTTTAAATAAAGGGCAAAGAGCAGTGTTATGCAGTATATTCAAATCCCAGTCTTTGGCATTCAGAAATTAAACACCATAGCATGATCTGCTTGAAGAGCTTTGGAGAGCTTTCTATATTTTATACAGCTGCTTTCCTTTTTTGATCCACAGCATCTCTATGCAAGCATGATAAATTCATTCCCTATGTTGCACTCAAGTGCATGATAATTTTTTTCCTTTATATGCCGTTTCTTATTTGACACTTTTATGGGCCAGTTTTCCCAGAGAAACTTACTGAACTGCACCTGCAGTGTCTATCTGCTGCTCATCACCAGTGCATGCCAAAGCGTGCGTTTACTCTGAAAGCCCGCAGACTGGCCACTTGTGCAGGTGGATAGATAAAATACCCTATTTGCACATGCAACTGCCGTTTAACGTCGCATGCAAATTAGGCAGCCTTAGGGTTCAGCTTTCTAATACTCAAACACTGAATACGCAAGTGTTCTAATGGTTCTGTGATATCTATGACTTTGCTGCTGAATCAGAGAAGGAGAACGTCTCTTGTTAATATCAATTGAGATTATTTTGATGTCCTCATATGTAGCAAATCTGGAACAAAACCCTACTGTTGGATGCATGGGTGAGTTAGTGAGTAAGAGAAAACAGGCGCCTGTTTTCCCTCCTTTCAGCAGCAGTGCTGGATTTCAGGGCACTCAGGTCGGTGCTAAAGGGAATAAGAGCCAACAAAGTGGGAGCATGGGCCCACCTCCTTGCTGGAGCAGCGTCAGACTTTAGAAGGGGTGCACCCTACTGCTTTTCAGAGCAGCAGAATCATGTTGCCAGCTGGTTCTACCCTGCCCCGGCAACATCCATCACTTCTGTGGCTCTCCCTTACTGCCTACTCAGCATGTCTGTGAACAGCTAGGTAAGGGTTACACATAGTGTCATGAAAAGGAGTGGCCAGAGAAGCAGTCTGCCATTTTCCTTAGCATAGTTCTGCCAAAGCACTAAATGCAGCCCCAAGTTCCTCTTGAGCAGAGACAGGAGATGGCGTTCAAGCGGTGCACGGAGACAAATGTCCCCTAGGGACTAGAAGAAGTGGCTCCCAACATTTCTTTCACTTGCCAGAACTGAACCTAGGAGTCCAAAGGTGAACAGCTGGAACAGACCGTGGCCTGTTAGGTACCAAACAAAATAAGCCTGGAATAGAAGAAAGATCTGGGTAGGAAGTGGCAGCTCTGGGCAAACGTTATGTTGGAGCTTGTAGCATCTCGTCTGTACAAATACCCCACGTTTCCACTGGGTGCCAGGATGTTCAGTGGTGGGTGAGTGTCCCTGCCCACGAAATCGTGCTGCAGGTGCTTTGGAGCCTTTTACTGACCACTAAATGCAGCCCCAGGAACACAGCTGCCCCCTGCACATCTGTCAAGCAGAGAAGCTCTCTTATTAAGTGAACTGCTGTGAATGAATGGGGGAGAGAATAGGGATGAAGAGAAACATGTTCTTATTTGTTTGTGTGGTGCTGTGCCCTCCTGCCACAATCACCACCATCTGGGAGAGGACACCACCTACTTTGGGAGAAGTAACCTGGGTTATCAGCACTACAGGTGTAGACGTAAAGGTAAATCCGCTTGTTGCAATGGCTAGCCAAGAGATTCCATCATGTCAAAGGAAACACCTCATCCTACCTTTAATGAGCAAGCGCAAAATCAGGATCAGCTCAGGGTAATACCCAAATCATGACATGGGGTCAGTATTCTGGAAGACCATACAGCACCCCACTGCTATGCTTCCCAAGCAGGGCTCCAGGGGAAATCTTCCAACGTTAGCAGTCACATTTGGATTTGTTTTGTTTCTAAGTCATCTGGAGTTCTTTAAATAAATTGTCTTCCAGAGAGTAATGGCTTTCCCTCCCCTCTGCTTAATAAACTTTCAGGGATATCTTTATTGTTATGTCTAATTTTAGCAAAAACTAACATTTCCTGAGATTCAATTTCTCTCATAATTGTTGGAAGGAAACTAAATTGTCTGCTATAAACATTCACTGTATTGTGTCAAAAGTATCTTTATTATAGTCCACTGGGAATACTAATAAAATTCTCAATCCAAACCCTTCCTTACTTTTTTTTCCAGTTAGCTCTCTTCTCTTATGTATCCATTAATGTCAGTTCAAACAGTGTGCAGCCTAGATATGAGAACGTAAAATATTTGATTTAACAATGAAGAGTAGAATAAAGACTTGCACATATTAAGACCCTTTCAGCTTTCTCCGTTACTACTTCCTATTACAGAAAATGAGAATGGTTATTCTGTGTGTGTGCGCACGCGCGCTTAGAGTTGATGAAAAAATCTCATTAGTTTAGCCTGACATATACTCAATACAGTCTATGTATATTTTTTTTTTTCATTTTATTCTACAGCTGCAAAATGATACTAAATTTCATCAGATTGAAAAGAAAACTATGGTCTTGGAACATTTCCCTTTAAGGGTCTTATATTTATTCAGAGTTCATGAATCATCTCCCAGTAATACAACTATAATTATTCTTAAAGTGTTATGTTTGAAGGTTTAATATGAAATACTTGCAAAATGCTCTTTTTTACTTTGATAGTTTATAATCTTCATGGTAATCAGATCAGTTAGCTCCTTCACACTGCAGCCAGGAAAATACAATTTACTGGGAATCTCATACTCTTCACTCGTGTTTTAATTAAAGTAATAAAACCAAGTCATATTTTGCCCTTTACAATGTACACAGATATACAGACTTAAGTTATATAGCATCAGCTCAGACATTTTTTTATGACTGTGATGGATTTCTTCGTTTATGATCAACTCAACACAGAGTTTTTCAAATAGGCCCTGTCGTGAAAAGAGACGCCATTAGTTAACAAGGCCATACACTTCACTGGGGACGGCTCAAGCGCATCCCTGGCCAAACTGGATCTCTGGGCAATACAGCAGTGCAGCCTAAAGAGAGAATGGGCCAAATTCAGGCCTTTGTGAGTGGGCTTAGCAGCCATTTACTTCAAATGGAGTAGCATCCACTAACCCCAAAGCTGGACGTACTCCTACACATTCCACTTCTTCATCTCAGTTCCAACGGCCAAAGTGCAGCTGAGTATGGAAAATTCGGGCAGCCTCAATTTACTCCCATCTTCTTTAACGCAGCGTAGTGCCACACCATGGGTGAACGTGTTGCTTGCACAGCGAGTTAAGAGACCGCACCGTAAGGCTCCATTTGCCACCGACACTCACGACCCAGCAGAGGGGAACTCTACTGACCTCAGCAGGATTGCTGAGGAGAGAAAAGAGCATGCTCAGCAACAAGCATTGGCAGGATTGGGGCCTTACCTGAGTGTAAGGAAGACAGAAGCTGGGGAAAGGCAGGAGTGGAAGAAGCACATAAACAGTATCATGAGGTAGCCTGGTTTGTGTCACATCAGGTCCGAGAGGATCTTCAAAAACTGAAGAGTAAAGGAATCTGTTCAGTAACTAGTAGAGCAGAGATTTAAATTTGAATGCAGCTAAGAGTGACGTACGTAGGTTCCAATCAAAGTCAAAGCGGCACATTCTGCACCATGTTAGTTCTTGGGAGTTTTATTTTTAGTTAGGTTTTATGTATTGCGTAGGGTTGCAGGGCAGTGCACCTCTTGGTTGGGCAAAGATTGGGTACTTCATGATGATACACTGCACAGATGAAAGACTGAAGGAGAGGAAGATGGAAGAAGAGACCACAGTTTAAGACTCTGCTGGCCACGCTCAGAAAGAAAGGCTGTAGGTCTATTAATGAAATGAGAACTGTAAAATAAACTAAATGTAGACGGGGCACATGTTTCATGCAGCTTCAAATGAGAAGTTCTACAAAAATCAGGTCTCATCAGGGCTCAACACAACTATCACAAGGGAACACGGTGATGCCTGAAGACGATTGCAGCAGAGTTGGACACTGCCATGACACGTGCAGCAGTAAGTTTTCAAACAGCTCCTCTAACGCCCAGGGAATGGTGCAAGAGCCGTCATCTTTGCCAGAGCACAGCCCTGCCAGAACAAGAGCTTTCCTGAAGACCAGGGCATGAGAACAGTTCTGTTGCCTTTCTCCCCAGTCTAGCTCTTTTAGAGGTCAACCCTGATCCCACTAAGATAAACAGAAGCAGGAGCAGGATCTTTGCCGTACTCACAAAGATTATCTGGGTTAGGTAGTTAACTGGGCTAGATGCTGGTAAATGACTTCGCCCCCCATAGCGAAGGGTGCAGTTGGCCTCAGGAGATTCTTTCTATAGACTTTAGATCAGGCCCATGGTGAGCTGGAGTGGAGTCTGAATCCACACATGAAGGTGAAAGTTGTCATGGAACAACAATGTCTAAGGCAGGTTTGGATTGTGGCGTCATCTTCCTGTTTGCACAGGCCACCATCCAAAATACTGAAGTGGAAAATAACGCCTTCCTGCCTGAAGTAACAGGCTGCCCCGTAACCTTCTGACAGTTAATCACCCTGTTATGACGGAAGGCCCAAACACAAACTTGGGCCTGGCATTCAGATATGAGGAGAAGTAATCAATCAGTTTGAAAGGAAACTTCTCTCAGCAGCTCAGTAATTTTGGGATTCTCGCTCGGCTCATAATACTAACCAAGATAGCACCCTCTCCCCCCAACTCACAATAGGCTGAAGTAGAAAATCTTCTTTGTCCCAAAGAATGTGATAACAGAGTTATCAGAGCTCAGCATCAATCATTAATATGTAAAGTCTTGACTTCCAATCAAACTGTATCACAGTGGGTAGTTCTGGAGACAAGCAGTGAAGAATTAACATAGTGAAGGGATTTGGAAAATCTGAAGACAGAAATAGCTCACGCATAAACGTTATTGAATTGTCTTGGTTTGAAGTGACAGCCACTGTTACAGAAAAATACAGCATGGTCCTAGAAGCAGAACTAGAGGTGCAGTAAGAGGGCTGAAAAGTCCTTTATTTTTAACATTACGCCTCTGTTTCTAAGGTGACCTGCTTCCTTGGAGAAACCATTTTCTAAGGCTAACTGAACCTTTCCTACTTTCAATCCCGCACTATCCTCTGTATCCTATTGACCACAAAATAGATCCACTGTGCTGGAGGAGCATGCCATACTTTCAAACTTTTCAGAACTACTAGAAATGTTGGCTATTTTGGGATATCATTGGTGAACTGATCTTTCCCTGGCTCAGCCTTACTGTATTGTCCATCTGGCTGTCCTTTCTGCAGTCACTGCAGAACAGATAGACGTTCCACCTCTCAAAGTTCTCCACCAACCCAAAAGTTCCCTAATTATGGCATTTACTCTTGTATGCTCAATTAAATCCCAATTCTGTTTCCTGGCACTCAAAGTATATTATTGCCTCCAATATCCTCCTTCTAACTTATACTGAACATACAATTTTTGGAACCTTATGAACACTTTTTTATCTATCTAAATGCTAGGTCTACAAACATCCAGATATTTTGAGACTGACAAAGGTTTAGTTATTAGAGCATATTATATCCTTTGAGACTAAGTCTCTTCCTCTTGAGTGCCAACTCTTCCATACAAATTCCTTGGATTTAAGGTCCAGCCGATGAAGCTGTAGTAAGCAGGATTGCTCCTCCGACTTTTGCTCGTTGTACATCTTTGCAGCATTCTTTCCAACCTTCGCACCTTTCATGCTTTTTTAAAAAAAAACTTACTAATCATTTATCTCTGTATCTTTTCAGAACTTAAGGCCAGATTCTCAACTGGTGTAAATCAGTGCATTTCCATGACAGTTAATGGTCACCTCAGCTAGCACAAACAGCGTATCTCCATCGCAGGGAGTTGTTGTTCCTAATCCAGTTGGTGCTATATGGGGATGTAGGTTCATTGGTGAAATACATGTTTCCACCTATCCACAGATGGAATTCAGCCACTGTCTATTTCTCTTCAGAGCCTGCTGTCCCTACAAGCACTCTCTGTACCATCTGACTGCTTCTTAGCTAGCTACAATTGTATAAGAGACCGTTTTTTCCCAGAGTAACTACAGTAGAAACAGAGGCTGTTCATTTTGGCTCCAGGAGCTGTTCAGTTACATTATCTTTTCACCCTGTGAGGCATTGTAGTTGTTCTTTCAAACACAGCCTTATTGTTAACAACACAGGAGTCCTTTGAGACCTAGGGTTTGAAGATGATGTTTGTTCTACTGTAACACCAAACAATATATCCAGTTTTACACCCAGATATGGATGCTTCTCACTGCCAAAACCTTCATTACTTTCAGGCTAAATTACCGTAATACCTTCCTGGCTATACCCTCAAAAATATTTAATTGGCAAACAGCAGCTCATACAAAATTCAGGAACTTAGACCTTCACTTGTACTTGCTATTAGTCCTGTTTGGGGAGGTTTATATACATTGGTGTTTAGATAACACTATGGTGCTCATTTTTCAAAGACGGTACATGATACTCTTGCTGCATACCCTGCTGAGGAGGGTGCTTCAGATCTATTGTTGTGTCCCCTGTAGTCTGCTGATAAAGCTCCTCCAATACAGCATATGCAATTATACAGTAATATTTCAAAACCAGTGTATGAGCAGTGGAGAATGTATCTTAGTACATGCACAAAGTGGGTGGATATAAGGCTCCCTGCTAACCTTAACTTTTGCATTTCTTGACTTTGGCTTGATACTGCATTTGCCCTCATGTATCTAACTTTCTGTTATCATTTTGGTCATCATAGAATTCTAAATAGATCTCTCCCCAACCAAAATGTAATTAAATCTTCACTGTTCAATTAGGAACTGTGTATATTCGTTCTTTTTATTACAACAGTAATAGGTGACTATTATAACATTTATTTCAAAGATACGTTATAGCCAAATGGTCGTTGACCATGTTCTTCTTAAAATACAAAACGCGTGAAGACTAAAACCAAAGGAGAATAGGTTGCTCATGTAATTCAGGCATTTCAGAACAGCAAGACAGTCAAGTAAAGGAAGCCGATAAAATAGTGGCTTACATTTAGAATCACCAAAAAAAAAAAAAAAAAATCAACGATCTAGAAGGACAAACTGCCTACTTCTCAAAGCCTACTATGATAATATCAGTGGGGGTTTTTCCAGACTGGTTGATGTTCCTCTGATGCACGTCTTCCTTAGGTAGTCAAGATCAATGGATTATCAAGACTAAAAAAGACCGTCTCTTCCCCCCAAAGTTTAAACAAACACAGGTCTCTGAGACCCAGTAAAGAGCCTGGGAAGCTGAAAATTCACCTGGAGCCTTGAATGGAAATCCAAGAAGCCTCACCATAGCATCCTAGAACAGTTGGCTTTTTCTGTGTTTATCCGCTGTTCACTCTTCAATACAAGATTCACAATAAGGGACACCTGTAGCTGTCACTCACACATGCATAGATGCTCTTACTTTCTTTCAACAATTCTATAAAAAAAAGCAACCTCATCTGTGGGCAGCCTAATACTGAAAATGCTGGAGGAAACCCTGCTCTGAGTCAGCACTGGAGCCCTGGCAAGGTTACTGAATTCAACTTACTTGAACCTATCAACCTTTACGTATCAACAGCAAATAGACTGCAAGTATTTGCTGGGTGCAGTTGTAGCTGTGTTGGTCCCGGTCCAAAAAAAGATCTTACCTCACCCGTCTTGTGTCTGTGGTATTTATTGGGGACATACACGTGCCCTGGCACTTAAGGTTTTGAAATTCTATTTGTGAGTCTGACCCTCAGATTTAGTCATGTTCGGAAACAGAAGGATATTAAAACAATCCAAGTATGCCTGGCAATAAGGAAGGAAAGTAACAGTGCACACTCGAAGGTTAAGACACAGAATTTGAGAAATCTCTGCTGGATTGGTGCAGCCATTACCATCCCATTGTCAAGCTGAAGCATTTCTGCGTATATCTGGCTGCTCAGCAGACCCGCTCCCACGTGGATCAACCCCCTGTTCTTATTGTATTTCTTCTTTCATTGTTAAATGGACCCTCCTTTCCCCTTCCCTCAAACAGGCTTTGGATTGCACCACCCTGAGAGCAAAGCACAGTCAAATCATTCTTTGACCGTTCCACTCTTTTTGTGACAGCTGAGGCTAGCCCTCGCCCATTGGACTGAACAAGGCTAGTGGGTAGGCTCTGTTCTTCCCAGCTCAGAATTTCTCTTCCTCTCCCTATCCCAGTAGCCAGCCAGGATGAGGGTCCATGTAATAATTCTCAGCACCCACGGCTGATGTCTACCCATCTAGGCATTTTAACAGGAATGACAGTCGTAGGCTCTCCCCTTCAACCAATGTACCCTCATTGCCCTCTGGAGTCTCGGCATACATGACTCTCTCCTCCATGCACTCACAGGGTGCGTCTGCACTTGTAAATTAAGTCAAGCTTAAGTCAACTTAATTTACTCTGGGCCTACACTACACTTTCCTTAAGTCAACTTAAGCAAGCTGCTTAAGTCGACTTAAGGAAAATTAAGTTGACTTTACTAAACCTCATTTTAAGTTGACTTTTGGCTTAAGTCGACTTTAGAAAGTCAACGTAAGCCAGTCTACACGTGGAGAAGACTTAGGGCTTTCCAGGACTCCCCCACTGCCCTCCCTGCCAAGGGGGTGGCACAGGGAGAGCCTGGCATGGCCCCGCACAGGGCAGGGCAGAGCCCAGCCCACCCTGCCCCTATGCCCTGCCAGGGTCCCTGTCCCCCTTTGCCCCATTGTACCTAGGTACAATGGGGCAAAGGCTGAGCCCCCTGGCACTTGACAAGGGGTGCCCCCCCCCCCGCCACCATGGACCTGTCCCAGGTCCATCTAGCCCCTACAAGTCAACCTAGGCGTCTAGTGTGGACGCTCTAGGTCGAGTTTGTAGGGTCCCCCTTAAGTTGAATTAAAATTTAGGTGTGGACACGCTAAGTCGACTTAAATTAACAAATGTAGACATAGCCACAGAGTCCAAGCACCATTGGACTCATGCCCTACCTCCAACGGTTTACCTGCAGTCACTGTATCAGTTCTATCCATTCCAGGCCAGTCAGCTCCATTGCAGGGGAATCTGTTTAACTCCGAGTCAGCCCATTTCCAAATTCTTAGCCTAAGGAATGATGCTCACCCAAATGCATCTTCAATGCCCTTGACTTTCAGTCAAATTCCAAAGGGGTAGCCATGTTAGTCTATTGTAGAAAGACGACAGAGTCTTGTGGCACTTTTAAAGACTAACAGATTTATTAATCGCATGAGCTTTCGTGGGAGAAAATCCCACTTCGTCACGAAAGCTCATGCGATTAATAAATCTGTTAGTCTTTAAAAGTGCCACAAGACTCTGTTGTCTTGACTTTCAGGTTTGGAATGGAGCGGTGATAAACTCACTACCCCTAGCGCTGATTATTCATACAGCTCCTTAACGCTGTCACACACCCAAGTACTGGAAGAAACACTAAGTAACTGATCGGTGCCGGCAAGAGAGACATGGCAGCAGTGATGGGGGACAGCCGCCAGCTGGGAAGGCCAAATAATTGCACTGCAGGGGAACAGCCTTGCCAGAGGAATGGCTGAATAATGGCAGGTCTTTGGCAAACTGTGGCAATGGGGGAACTCTGATCCCAAAGACAAGCAACCTACAGAGCCGGTACCACATGTGGGTACCTGGCCAGGGCACTGGGACAGAATAAATCTGGGCCTAGCTTCCCCTATCTAAAGGAAGAAAAAGAAAAACAGATCAAAGAGTGGGGAAGAAATGGAGGAGGGAACAACTGTCTGTGGAGAGGAAGAAGAGATCTGTAAAGCAAGAGCAGACTCAGGTTTGACCCTTACACTTTTGTTTTCATCTCTCCCTTCTTTCGTTCCCTCCATCATTTCTCACTGTAATGAACAGAGACTCCTCCCCAGTCTTCATTTGGCAACAGTCAGTCACAGGTGCAGTCCATCAATTAAGCTATGCTGACTGAAGTGCCTGTTTCTCTTCCCTTTTGATACTGGATCCTTGTTTGACAAGCTTCCTATTTTGGGGAAAAGAGGACAAATGTGTGTGCGCGCGCGCGCGGGGGGTGGGGGGTGGGGAGAGGAAGGGGTCATTGGATTCCTGCCTCTTCATGAAGAGCACAGACATGGAAAAGCTCCTGCTTTTCCTCCTCTTGTGACCCTTTACATTTCCTCTCCTAACATGATGGTGATGCTGACGATGGTTCTGAGTGCATTTGGGGTCTGTGTTCTTGCAAGAGCAGCTCTCTGCCTGCCTTGCCGTGCGGACTTGCGATGAGAGTTATCCTGCACACTGAAGTGTTGTACTGGAAATGTCCTGTGTAGACATGGATTAAGCTAGCATGAATTAACAGGCACCCACTTTGCTATTACAGCACAACTCAGTGTGCGCTGCAACTCTTACCCACATGGTCCACACTGCAGGCCCTGCAAACAAGCCCTTAGTATCTGGTGTGGAGTGTGCTCAACATAAGAGCACTCTATGCACCAGCCCACTGTCCAGTTTTTCTTTATCTCTGACACTTCTGTTGCAAGTCAGTTGAGACTGGATCATGGGGAGGGTGGGGAGCAAAGTGCATCCACCAATCTCATCACAGTTTTACAGAACAGTGTATAACTTTGGTTTCCCAGATCTGTAATACCAGCGATATATATCAGGACGCTCTTGGCATCCTCATTAGTCTCTAATTATGCTATTATTTACTTTTACATTATAGCTCATTTACCAAACTCAGTTCTACTGTAATGGCCAATTTTTCATAAGTAACACAACTATTGTTATGCGCAAATGAGTGTTCTAAATGTTATTTATTATTTGAGAAATGCAGTGTAACCCTGAATGAGGACATCAAATGACAAGAACGCTACTTCAAATTCCCATTCTAAATAAGTCACCCAGACAGCTGGGCCTTTATAAAACACATTAAAGCAGCACTCAGACCCATATGGCTCAGGGATATGTACAAATTATACCGTTTCCGTCATTCGATCAAATAAGAGGGACGTTTTGACCCCAGAAATGAGTCAAATACAAGTTGTAATTCAACACCAACAGAGGCCATGGCGGTAATGCATCTTGACATCTGATCAAATAACCCTGACCATTTGACCCCCCCTCCCTGCCTCCTCCCTGCCCCTCCCACCCCCCTGAGATCAGGAAGATACGGTATCTGTTATGACTAATAGAGAGCAAATTTTAAAGATGTTTGAAGATAGACACAGAATATAAATATTGATTTATACACAGTCACACCGTAAACACACACACACTATATCATATGGCTGATTCTACTCTCACCTATGACAGCTCTCCATTGCCTTAACTCCATTGAATTCATTCACTCCTCATTTACACTAAAAGAGATGAAATTCTGGCCTTTATTTTATATACAGGCTTGTGCATATAAAGAAAGAGATATTTTTAGGGCCAAATTTATTTATCGCTGATATAAATGTGTGCAATTTTACTGACTTCGAATGAGTTATTCCAACTTACACCAACAAGTCATTTGGTCCAAAGAGTAACGTACAAAGTGCTTTATAAAAACCAAGAGGTGGACTTGTGAAAGAAGGTGTCTGCTGATGGAAAGCATCTTATGGTTTGAAATGATACATTTTCACCCTGCCCCAGCTTTTCAGCATTTTGCATCTAACTTGTGTGAGAGTTACCGAAATTGTGGTGCAGTTCCTGAACGCTCACACATCCAAATCAGATTTCACTGTGTAATTTCTTATATACAAACGGACATATGCAGGTCTAATAGCTAAGCTCTCCTGTTTTTTTGTGTTGGAAAGCAGCAGGAGTGGCTCAGCAGTGCAGTGTTATAAAAACGGCACCATTGTGAACACTGGGGCCGATGCACAGAGTTTGGGCACCGATTTAACTAGAATGTTTTCTAAACTGACACAGTTAAACAGTATGAGCCCTTGGGTGGATGCAGTTACACCAGTAAAAAAAAATTCCTCATGTTGGCATCACTTTTTCAACTAACGATGCAGATCCAAACACCTTTACAGCAGTGTAACGGGATCTACACTAGGGGTTGTGCCAAAGTAACTGATGCAGTTAAACTAGAAATGCCTCAGTATTCAGAGTCATGATATTTTATAGCAGCATATTGCTGGCACACTCCTTGTGCTGCTTTACAACATGATTACATCCTGGATCTGTGACTGGGGTGTCCTATGCTAATCTATCAAACCTTCTCTTGTTTAAAACACCCCTACCATCCGGTGCCCAACTGGCCACCGGGTAAAGAGAAGGTGTCAAAAGAGAACATGGGCGTACTGTCTCAGTCACAAACAGCAGAACTTTGGGTATTTTTCTCCGGTTCACTCGCAGGAGGAGGAGGGGAAAAAAAGCCTCACTTCACGCATTGAAGAGCCTACTGAAGACAGAACTGATCACATTGCTGCCTCCAACAAAAACTAGAACCATCCCTCTCAAACAGCTCTTCCCATCTGATGTAAATGTTTGAAGAGCCCCTCCCTGTCGATCTGCATTGTAACATAATGAATCTCTCTACAAATTAGACTGCATTGCTCTGATTATTGTGCAGAAGATGGGAGACACTGCATTGGTGGGTGGGCTAAGGAATGGATGTCTCAATTCTGTCAGTGTTTCCCCACTGGATGGTCTCGGGCAAGTTATTCTCTGAGCCTGTTTCCTCATCTATAATACGGGGATAATAATACCTACTTACAGGGTGTTGTGAGGCTTAGTTCAATAATGTTTGTAAAAGACATTCACATTCTCATTGTAAGTGCAAAAACACCATTATTACCAAACAAACCAGCCTTATACAGATATCAAATTACAGTCTGGATGTCTTCATCTTTGCCTCGACAAGGATTCATATGGTTAGGCTCATATTCATATTTTAAGCATAGCCCCACTTCTGTCTTATTTTGCACAATACACTGGATCTTTGGTAACCTGTACATTCCTCTGGATTTTACATTATTTAGCTCTCTCTCTTTGTTTCCAAAAAAAGAAAACTGACAAGGGTGAAGAATGACGCTCTGCTAACTTTATTAGACACAATAGATAACTCACTCATCTCAGAGGTCAAATGTCCACAGCTGTTTGATTGGAAGTCAAGTTGCATTAATACCATGGACCCTGTTGAGGGTTGAATTACATTTTGCATTTGACTCATTTCTGGGGTCATATGTCCCTCTTACTTGATTGAACGACAGGAATTATTCTCATGGAGCAATTTCTGCTACTGTGGCTAAAGGTCTGTCAGCATTCCCATTATGCTATAGGCTTCCATGTTCAACTGAGATAGCCTCTTTCTGGCATGAAAACACGACATACGATGAATAGACTGGGAGCAAATCTTTCAAAAATAAGATTCAGGGAACTAGTGGATTGGTTGGCTTTAAAATGTACATTACTATTGTTTATATTAAACAGCAGCTGTATAATGCGCTACCACTCATAAGGAAAGAAGTGAACACCGTTACAATACGGATCTGGTTTCAGAGCCTCACCTTGACACTGAGTCCAGGAAAAGCACTCAGACACAATTCTGCAAGGTGCTGAATTGGGGCGCTGAAGGTGTGTAACCTCTTAGCTTATCAAAAGATCAGGCCCTCTTTTAACCACTCTGTGTCACAGTGTCCTCATTTATTTCAATACCCCCAACGTTATCTACCTGACGGGAAAGGAAGAGGTTGAGAGGCTTAATTAATTGTTGGTAAAGCACTTTGAAATGCCTGGCTAGAAAGTGCTAGAGAAGAGCAAAGTTTTATCATCAACAGATTTCAGTTACGAACACTACACACAAAGGCCATTTAAATCCAAAAGGATAAAAGCCATTACATTTAATGGAAAAATGATTGAATCTTAAATCTAATCCCCAACTGGTATTTTGGAACAACAGAAGTGCAAGAACGCACAACGCTGCACTTTAAAAACCAGCTGCAGCATGTAAGCAAAAAAGAGAGTTAGTTCTTAACTACTATAGACGTATACGCCAGACTCCCCTCCGCATCTCCCTAGCTTAGTCAGGCTAAGGATGGTGTAACTCATAGACTCTAAGGTCAGAAGGGACCAGTATGACCATCTAGCCTGACCTCCTGCACAACGCAGGCCACAGAACCTCACCCACCACTCCTGCAATAAACCTCTAACCTGTGACTGAGCTATTAAAGTCCTCACATCACGATTGAAAGACTTTAAGATACAGAGAATCCACCACCAAGTGAGCCATTCCCCATGCTACAGAGAAAAGCAAACCTCCCCAGAGCCCAGGCCAATCTGCCCTTGGGGAAAATTCTCCCCCAACCCCAAATCTGGCGATCAGTTAAACCCTGAGCATGTGAGCAAATCTCACCAGCCAGTCACCCAAGAAAAAATTCTCTGTAATAACTCAGAACCCACCATCCACCCTCCCTTCTTAGGCCACTGGCATATCCACCACCGGTAGTCAGAGATCAATCAATTGCCAAGTAGGCCATCCCATCACACCATCCCCTCCATACATTTATCAAGCTCATTTCTGAAGACAGTTGTGTTTTTTGCCCTCACAGCTCCCCTTGGAAGCTATTCCAGAACTTTACAACTCTGATGGTTAGAAACTTGCATCTAATTTCAAGCCTAAATTTCCTGATGGACAGTTTATAACCATTTATTCTTGTGTCCACATTGGTGCTGTATTCAAATAATTCCTCTCCCTCCCTGGTATTTATCCCTTTGATGTATTTATAGAGAGCAATCATATCTCCCCTCAGCCTTCTTTTGGTTAAACTAAACAAGCCAAGCTCCTTAAGCCTCCTCTCATAGGGCAGGTTTTCCATTCTGCAGATCATCCTCATTTCCCTTCTCTGCACCTGTTCCAGTTTGAATTCATCTTTTTTAAATATGGGGGACCAGAACTGCACACAATATTCCAGATGGGGTCTCACCAGTGCCTTGTATGATGGCTCTAAAACCTCCCCGTCTCTACTCGATATACCTCTTCTGATACATCCTAGAACCGCATTAGCTTTTTTCACCGCCACATCGCATTGGCGGCTTATAGTCATCCTGTGATCAACCAGTACTCCTAGATCCTTCTCCTCCTCAGTCCGTTCCAACTTATAGGAAAAATTCTTGTTATTTGTTCCTAAATGTATGACCTTAAATTTTAAAATTATTAAATTTCATCCTGTTCCTAATACTCCTGTTTACAAGGTCATCCAGCTCTTTCTGTATGATATCCCGATCCTCCTCTGTACTGGCAACACCTCCCAACTTGGTTTCATCCACAAACTTAATTAGCACATTCCCGCTTTTTCTGCCAAGGTCAGTAACAAAAAGATTAAATAAGATCGGTCCCAAAACCGATCCCTGAGGAACTCTACTAGTAATCTCCCTCCAGCTTGACAGTTTATCCTTCAGCATGACCCACTGTAGCCTCTCCTTTAACCAGTTCCTTATCCACCTTACTATATTCATATTAATCCTCATCTTTTATAACTTAACTAATAATTCCCTGTGTGGCACTGTATGAAATGCCTTGCTGAAATCTAAGTAAATTAGGTCCACTGTTCCCCTTATCCAAAAATCCCCTTATGCAAAAACCTCCACTGATTTCAATGGGTTGCTCAGAGTGACTGTGACAGATTGGGCTCACCCCACACTAAAGAAGACCAGCATAGTTTACGAGTGACAGAAGCCCCACCCCTTAAATCCTGCTGGGCACGCTCAGAGTGCTGCCCCAGTATAAAAAAGAGCAGCTCAGCTTATTCATGGGTGGCCAGCGTGGAGGAAGGACGCATGCTAGAGGCTCCTGATCTGGAGCCACATCAGCCCTTTCGGGAGAGCGGATGCAACCACACAATCCTCGTCCACGAGTGGACACACTCTGTGGATTGCCTAAAGACAGATAACTCAGAGCTTGTGGCTACCGGCAGACCCCAGGATCTCCAGGAGGAACCTGTTGCAAGAGGAAAGACTGGACCATCTGAAGCCCCATGGGAGAACACCTACTGGGGCCAGGTAGGAAGTAGCCCAGGGGGCCCAAGTGGTGGAATGGGGGTGATGTGGACTACAGCACTGCATGGGTACAAAAATGTGGATCCGGAACCACACCGCACCCGCCCAATGTTAGTCTTTATCCAATCCGTGATCCGCATGCCATGTTTTATGGGGATCTGGAACTGCATCTGCAACTGAGCTTGGGCTCACAGTCAGTATTTTAGCATTTGATTGACTCCTTTGCCACATGGGTTGCACCCATTTTTTCCTTTTCTTCTTTGCAATTTGCATGCTCTGCTGTCAATCAGATTTTCTTGGCCACCAATGAAATTTCTGATTGACAGCATGGCATACAAACCATAAACAAGAAAATGAAGAAGTGGGCGGGGAAGGCATGGGGAATGAGCCAATCAAAGGCCAGCATGCTAACTGATTGTGAATGGTGTCTCTCCAAGCCCCAGCCTGTTATGACTGAGACTCTGACTGGCTGACAGACCACCAATCAGAGTTCGACTGAGATTGGCTGGAGCGCTTGCTTGTTCCCCTGTGTGCTGCTGACGAGGTAGATCATAGCAGCAGCTACACGAATTGATCATAAAAATAGAATCCTCAGCCGCAGCCAATCCGCAACAATGGGGCTGCAGATATCCACACCTGCAGATGTGGTTACCCGCGGATCTGAAGCAGATATCCGCAGATCTGCAGGGTTCTAGTGCGGAGGCAAAGTCAGGATGTTTTGGTCTGGATCCCCGCTGATTCAGTCCTGTACCGCTGGCACCAATAGAGGCCTGGGCTGGGGCTCAGTGGAGCAGAAGGGCCTGAGCCCCCCTACCTGGGCACGGGGACCCCATAACGAATGCCCCAGGGCAGTGTACTGACTCTGTTCATTAGGCCATGCTGCCCTGATCCTAAGGCCAGTTGTTGACCCTGAAAAGTCACGGAGACACCCTCCTCGCTCACGCCCCTTGGACTTTCCCCCATCAGAGGACACTAGAAAAGGCCTACAACACAAAAGTGACGTCAGCATAAAATTGGCGTATCACACAGAAAAAGCTAGCCATATTTTAAAGCAAAGTCTTCCTTCCCCAAAATAGCTTTTGTGGTCTATAAAAATGGATAATCCATTAACTTTAGCTTAGAATTTCTCAGGTATCACTCATGAATGTGATCCAAAATACATATTCTGACCATCACTGAAGTGCCATCATCTCTGGGGTGTAACATAACATCTACTGTAAGAACATAAGAGGTGCCATACTGGGTCAGACTATGCTCCATCTTGCCTGGTAGCCTGTCTCTAACAGTGGCCTAAACCAGAGCTTCGGGGGCAGTGTACAGAACAGAGGAATTATGGGATGATCCACCTGTCTTCCACATCTAGTAACCAATAGTCAAAGATTTAGAGTCATGTCCCTGATCCTCTTGGCTAATAGACATTGATGGGCCTATCCTCCATGAATTCATACAGTTCTTTTTTTAACCCAGTTGGAGTTTTGGCCATCACAATATCCTTCAGCAGTGAGTTCCACGGCCTAGTTATGTGTTGAGTGAAATGGTACAATTTCTTGTTTGTATTAAACCGGCTGCCTATTAATTTCATTGAGTGATCCTTGGTTCCTGTGTTGTGTGAAGGGAAAAATAACTATTCCTTATTCACTTTCTCTATCCCATTCATAATTTTATAGACCTCTATCATACTCCCTTAGTCAACTCTCTTCTAAGATGAACAGCCCTAATCTTTCTAGTCTCTCCTCCTAGGGATGCCGTGTCTAACAGTGCACAACAGCACTATGTCAAAGTTCAGGACAGGAAATGAACAAAAAAGATTGATTGATTATACTGTAATATAACGGATGCTGCAATTAGTAACTTAACTATGATTTCTATTTATCCTTAAGGAACTTGGGTTCTGAAAGGTATTCTAATGCATGTTCCAAAGGCATATTGTGGTGATGACTTACATATCTCTCAAATGAGACTCAGAGGGGGAGCCGTGTTAGTCTATTTCAATAAAACAAACAAGGAGTCCGGTGGCACTTTTAAAGACTAACAACTTTATTTATCACATGAGTTTTTGTGGGCACACTCCTACTTCATCAGATGCATGAAATGGAAATTATAGCATATATAGCTAGAGAGAAGGGTGGGTCAGAAGGTTAATTCAAACAGATCCAGAGGGATAGACTGCTAGTCTAGCTCTGCAAAGTAAAGAAGTTTACATGCAAACAAGTAAACATGCAAACATGTTTTGATTCAGTGTGGAAGAGGGAGGTAAGAGCTGAGAAGGGTAATTGAGGGGAAAAATCAACATTTGTAATGACTTCAAGAGTTTCTAGTCAAACCCAGTGTGAAGGTATCTAGTTTGCATATGAATTCCAATTCTGCAGTTTTGTGTTCCTATATATTTTAATTTGGGGGGGGGGGTGAATTACTGAAACTAGCACGTTTTTTACAGAATGTCCAGGTAGACTGAAATGTTCCCCTACAGGTTTTTTAATGTTACCATTCCTGATGTCTGATTTGCATCCAAATGAGATTCTGGATCTGTGCTTCTGAATGTAATGCACTCAGCAAACAACAAACATCATCTGACGCGCTCCTTTTACTAGACCCACTGGTGGTGGGTCCTGGCCACTGTCATAAAACACCCCTAAGTAAACAAACAATACTGCAGAAGTAAAGGGCAGCAGGGCTAGAGACTACCGAGGATGGAATACGGAACCATGGCTGCCATTACCCAGCAGGTAAACTCCTTTTGGCCACTCTGGGTATCAAATGTGCTGTGAAACTGAGTGGTAATATTGAGATGATCTGAGGGCGTGGAGTGAATTCCTCACACTCCTTCAATCTCCCTTCCACCCCGGCCGTCATCGCCCCCCAGCAGTGGCCTGCAATAGGCTCGGGGCAGATCAGTGCGTTGACTGCAGGAGCCCCTGCTCAGTCCAAGTCTGCTGAAGAGTGTGGCGTTATCAGCCCCACCCTGGGCATGTTTGCAGGATTAACACCAGCCCAAAGGGTGACGGGCACACCAGTAACCTGGTTCTTTGCCTTGTGGTCTTAGCCCCTTCCTGACTCCACATCCACCACTGCTTCCCGACTTCTACATTCCCAACCAGGATGCTGGAGGATCCAGAAAAGAGAATGGCTCCACAGACTCCATCCCAAATGTTGCAGTGTGCCTGTACAAGCTAGGACAGGATTTTTAGGACCAGATCCTCAGGAGGAAGGGTGAAACGTAAAATATGGGTGACGTAGCTCACCATGGTCTCTGATGGATTTTCCTCAGGATATACAGGACTCCTGCTGCTGCAAAACTCATGGCCAGTGATTTGTCTCGGTACTGATGAGGATGCAGCTTATTTAGGACAGGGCAGTTCCAGGTGGGGAGGCCTGAGGCAAAGTTCCCACAGCTCCTGTGCCTTAGTGAAGTTCTCCAGGTAGACAAAGTATTCAATTCCCAGCACCCTCCAGGTGTCCCACAGAGGCTCTGGGCTTGGCTTCCTTCACTTGCTAGTCTCACCCTACTCCTCTTCATCCTACCAGCCCCTTCTCTCCACTGACCCTAAATACAGCAAAGCACTACGGGGCAGGGCCCTGGAGCAGCCTCATCTTGGCCCGTGTATCTCTTTCCCTCTCTGTCCCCAGCTGGAAGTCATCAGATAGCAGGGGCAGAAGAGGGAGGCTGTGGCAGGGTGCACACCCACTCACACACTGCTTGTGGAGTCTTTGCACTCTGCTGTCTGCCTGGGAGGGAAGCACAGCAGCAACTCCTGTGTCTCCACCTCCCACAATACTGCTCAGTTTTGCCTGTCCACCTTTGCCTCTACAGTCTCCCTTGGCCCTCTCCTTTCCCTTCTTGTCTTGCCCGCCCACTTCCCATACCTGCCTTCCACTATTTCCGCATCTAGGCCCCTGCCAGCCTTTCAGCAGCACAAGAGGAACCAGCATGGTGCCATAGAGCAGGGATGGCCTCTGCAGGCAGGGTGGGGAGGGAGGCGGAGAGGCAATATGCTGCTCTCTGCAGGCCTCAGAACAGGAGCCCAAAATGATTCTGCAGATTAACTCAGGGATGCCACTAAACGTGCTCTCCGCCTTCCCATGCAGATTGACTGTCAAACCCTCCCTTTATAGGGCTGCAATAAAAAAGAGCAAAGAGAAGAGGCAATAACAGGGAAGCAAATAAGAGCCACAAAGTTGTCCCAGCAGGTGTGCCAGGGAGGTCAGGTGACAGGGGTCCTGCTAGGAAGGACAGGAGCAAAGGGCACCTTAAGCTCTGAGCTTCCTCACAGCTCAGCTACAAGCTGGGGGGCCCCAGACCATCAGACACATATAGCACTGCTCAGAGGAAAGAAAAAACAACCGTAGTAGCCTGGAAATTGCTAATTACCCTTCTGCCTCCTTAACGAACCACGCTGCCATTAACCTCCCTTCATATGGGTCTCCTCCAGTCTCTCCAAACCAAGCCTCCCCACCCTCCTGCCACTGCACTGGTTCTCCGACATCCTCCCTCGTAACTCGCAGGCTGCCCCCTCCTCAGTGTCGGAAGAGATTGGAGAGAGACCCCACTTCAAACGCTACCTCTCCTGGAGCCAGCCAGTGGGCTGAGTTGAAAACTCTTTGTTTTTCCTTTGAGACGCAGAGGATTCAATCCCTTACATCCCCACCTCCACCGCAGACTGGGTTCTCTTTCCCAATGGATGGGCCTGTAAGAAATTGCTTTTTGCGTTGTGGTCTTGGGAATTTTCGGAAATTCCATTCACATGTTATCCTTAGCAGATCCTATACCTAACCGAAGTTAATTTCTTCCTCAATTCTTTTTACATTTATTTTGTGTTTTAAAACATGGCTTACATTCCCATTTGTATTCACGATTTACTAGATATAAGAATGTTATTTTTTTAACCTTCTCCTATTTAAAATCTGCACATTTATTCCCAAGAGCATGAAATGTGTCTCCTTATTAGCAAGTCAGCTCCTCTGTCCAGGAGAAGAAATTGACTCCTCATCTCTTAGCCGTGGTACTTACTCTGGTTTCCCTCAAGTTACCCACACAATGAGGAAACGAGATAGCATAAGGTCTGAGAGAGAAAATTTATCACTTTACAATAGAAGATATAAATTGTTCCTTTTGGCTGCAGTTCAGGTCCCAGAACGGTCCGTTCCCCCACACTGCATTACTGATTTCGCATTCAAAGCGGCCAGGTGAGTCATGCAGTCCATTGGACTGAGAACTTCTGACCTTTCTTCATTAGTATGTAAAATTATTGCTCCTCAGGTTTCTTCTGCCACAAAAACTCCCAGCCCTGCTCATGATTCATACTCTGTTAATACACTTTGGGCTTCATCCCAAAAGATGCTGAACACCTGCAGTCCCCATGACCACAGTGGCTTCAGTTCAGACATTTCAGGATCATTTGCATCTGATCCTGATAAGCACCAAACAATTCCCTTGCTGCATCAGTCGCACAGACCAAGCGCAGGGAGTGCACAGTGCTTTGCTGGGGCCTTTTTGGGAGGAAACCCTTTTACAATCCTGAACAAGCATTGCTCATCGAAAGGAGCACCCCCATCCTGTCCTGCCAAACACCGCCCGCATGGCACTCTCAGAAATATGGCATCGGTCAAGAGCTGTCTGCAAGGTGCTGTGCACTCTGGCTCAAAGGTCGGCGGGATTAGAATTAAAGACACCTTAAATGTTTTGCTGCCGCAGGGCCGTGCAGGATCAGTGCCTTGCAGGATCAAACCCTTTGAGATCAGACAACACCGGGGAGTCAATCATGTCCGACCAAAAGCTTAACTCTGGCCTCCTTGTCCAGGGTTCAGGAAGGGGGTGCTTGGAAATGAGAGGCAGACTGTCTTTGGGAAGTGCTGACTGTGTACCAGGGCTTAGACGACATTGTGAACCCTAGGGTGGGGCAGTTTTCACTGGCTTGTTAAGTTCATCAGGCTTATTTATTTTATTGTGGCCATTTCCTCAACTCTCAAGACACAAAGCTTGTTACGTATCTATTCCTGGCAATTCATTTTAACACCTGATGATGGCAGCATGCATTTCTTTCCCTCTCAGACATCTCTGGAGCATGAGCAACCTCTCTTCTGGAGCCATTGCAATAGCACCACTCCATGCTGCCTATGAAAGCCTGCGGCACACCCTCTCGCTTGCTCAGCACAAATCCGACCAGCTCCTCTACGCTAGGTCTCGAGAAGGTGAACAACTTTTCTCCTTGTCTTCAGATTAACATTTGTTTTACATGGTTTTCAATATCTGACCTAGATGTGAACTAACGACCCCCTGGCCTCATGGACAGCCGCGATGAGCTATGTGAGAAGCCCAAATGGAAGGTACGCAACGTTGTCCCAGGCACTGGATAAGCAGCTTCCCAAGAACCAGGAAGTATTTTGTGCCTGATAGGAATCCTGTGGGGCAATAACTTAACAATGTTACTTGGCCTACTTCACAGTGGAGATCGCTGTGGTTCCTAGGCCGACAACCTGGAACCCGTTTTAAAGCCCTTGCCTTCCGTTTCCGAAATGCTAACGAAAGACTTGTCCTGTCTTAAAAGTTAGCAGGAGCCAATGAGATGCTCCAACAGCATCGGCACCTCTCCAGCGGGAAGGCGTTGCCATGCCGTCCTGTGGCTTCATGTCCATTAAAGCTCTTCTAAACTGCAGATGAGCACGCGGACAAGTAGGCGTACGTGCACGAGCTGTCGTCAAGCTAAGAATAGCAGTGTGGTCATGGTGGATGGGCAGTGGCTCCAGCTTGCCACCCCAGTACAATCCTGTCTGAGATCCTACCTACCTACCTGGCAGCTGGCCTGGTCAATGCAGCCACATTGCTGTTGTACGTACGTCTACTCAAACTGGAAATTATACCTCCAGCTGTAGTACAGATGTTCCCCAAGAGCCAGGACATCTGGGAGCAACGCAAACGGAACCTCCTCTCCTCTCCTCCATTCAAGAAAGCACTCATGCATGATCTGAACTTTAAATACGTGCTCAAGTCCCAGTATGCTTCAGGACCCTGCTGAATCGAGGCTTCCATCCCACAGAGGTGATGAGATGCCGTTTTGGAGACACAGCCATACTTTGCTCATCTGTGCAGACCCTCCACTAGTGGATGCCTAGTTCCAGAAGAGTAAATCCGTAATCCCATTTTCTCCCTCAGCAAGCTATGGATTTATTTATTTGCAGGACATTTATAGACACAGAAAGGAGAGAACACACGAGGGCTGAGCTAACAGCTCAGCAGGCTGCATCCCTGTAACAAGCACAGCCCAAATCGCAGAGACTCCACGTCTTCGTGTGAGGAGAAAGGCACTCAGGAAAGTCCTGTATTACCCTACCAGACATTCATAGTGAAGCCAATTTCCATTTATCTGCTATCCTCAAACATCTCCATCTTACCTCTTGGACCCAACTCTGTCCTTGGTTACACTTGTGACACCTCACTTGCACCACTGGGGTGACAGGATGGAAATGAAGGCAGAGTTTGACTAGAACTATCCAAAGCAGTGAAACGATTTAGCTGCACAAGTCCACTGAAAGGCAATAGGACTTCTGCTCCTGAATCACTGGGGTGCTTCAGAAATGCCACCCTCTGAGTCTTCACATCCCACATCAGTGAAGTGACCCTTACCTGATTCGCTGATAGGAACTCCTGAGTATTGTCATTCATTCCCATATACATGTTCTCCCCGTCAAACTAGAAAGACAAAAGGAAAGTGACAGTTAGTGAAATGCAGAACATGCTACCTCTCTGTCTTAGATGGGCTCTTTGGGTCCTACACATTTCCCAACCCCCCAACAGGAAGAATCAAGATCTGAGAAACAAAATAATTAGTTGTTTTAAATCTCTTCTAAGGGTCACCAAAGGTTTTTGTTGGCTCAGGTTATAACCTGAGCTACATGAGAGACTCAAACAGACTCCCAGTAAACACCCCCAAAAAAAGAACCATAAACCAATGGTCTCCAACCTTTCACCAGCAGATGGCGCAATGCTCATAGGTTTCAATGGCAACTGCGCCCTTCAGAAGTAGATCGTGATCTACTGGTTGGGAACCATAAACAGAGCTAACATAGTGAAGGCACCAAAGCCTGCTGAGAATAACTGATTTTTCCAATCCTCCCATCTGACAGACACCTCGTTCAGTTACCCCCAAAGCACTCACAAAACAAAGCCCCTGCACAGAAGGAGGGAAATGCTAGGCAGAACAGTTTGGCTTTGTTGGAGGGAAAGTGCAGGGGGAGATGAAAATTGTATTTGCAGCATAATGAAAAGCTATTTATACCTTTAACATCGTGTATATATTAGTGTAAAGGGAGATTTTTAATTGATTAGAATGCCAATGCACTGCTGTGTTAATTTTTAGAAAAATCATGAATTAATCATTTTAATCATAACCATACAAATCAAAACCACACATGTAGTTGGGGGAAAGATTAACCAGCCTAAGAGCTTACTTCAAAAAAAAAAAAAATCACACTACACTTTCAACCTTTTATTCTTTCTTCCTTTTCCCTCCACTGCCAATTAACAAGTTCTGTAGGTAACGGCTGCTCTCATTGCCCATTCAGCCTTCTCCATAGCCCTATGGCAGCAAACCCACAACAGGTTTTCTTTAGCTAGGCATCACTTCTGCATGCTCTTTGGTTTATGAAGCTCCTCACACACAAACCCCTTGAGTTCAGGATCTTCAGCACCAAAATTACCAGTGGGGCTAAACGTGTAGTGCATTAGCTCTGTGAAAGTAGCAGGCTGTTAAAGTGGACAGGGCCAGCTACCCAGGAGAGACGGGCGCAAACACAGTAAAGCACCATTCCCTGGGCAATAGCCACGTACGAGCCTGGCACTGCCTGCTTCTGTCAGTCACAACACTACTCCTGACACCTCACTTGCCTCCACGGTACAAACCAGGATGCAGCAAGCATTGAATAGGGTGCTGTTCGGGAAAACCACCCTGTTATAAACAGGAGAAGGCATCCATTCATAGATGAACTGTAAACGACAATGAGGAGGCAAGAAAAGCGGGGAAGGAGTGCACTGGTTTAAAAGGGATTTTGACGAAATAGACCATCTCTAAGCGCTCACCGGAGAGCAGCATTCCTTTTTTCCTTATCTGGGAAGACATAACACACCCTGCAAATCACACTGGGTTCTAGGTCTGTTAATTCAAACTAGCAAGCTGGAGCTAATGAGCTAAGCCCCCTGCATCCTGCACAGTCTCTCTAGACCCATGTTACAGGAATAAGGCCATGTCACATGGACCAGAGTCTTTAGTGGACAGGTGTGTTAGAGGTCTATATTGTTACATGGCTAGAAAAAGCCTTAATTACTTTGGAGTGAAAATGTCATGAGGACACAGAAAAATTGTTTCTCCTTCTCCGTTTAAGAAGCTCTAGGCCTGATTCACTTTGGCATTACTTCAATTCTGCAGCAGGGTAACACAAGGGTAAATCGGATCTCAGGGAGCTTTCTTTCTCTGTACAACCTGGAGATTCTGGTAGCAAGAAGCCATTCTCTTTGCAATCCAGCCTCTGACTGCAGCAGATCTCCTCCCTGTGGGCATGCGGGTCAAAAATGAGTCTGTTCCAGAAGCAGCTTGAGAATGGCCCAGGCTAGGCTTGTTGGATCATCTCAATCAGAGTTTATGTGCGCCCTCTGCATTCAGTTCCCAACAACTTATCTAGTTGTTAGACTCCAAAGCCTTGGAGCTACACACCTCTTCCTGTTAATCAGCTAGAACAGCTCTCGGAATCAGAGCAAAAAAACCCAGAACTGTCTCTGGCTCCAAATCTCGCTGGGGCAGTTCTTGAGGCTACACTCATTGGGATTATGGCAATACAGTGGGATATGCCTTAAAACACTTCAGCCTCAGAGACAGAGATACCGGCTTTGAATTGCACGGCGTGGTTAGTGAGCGGGAAAGCACCCTGTTGCCCTCTCAAGCTAGATGATGAAGCTGGCTAGCCCCCCTCCATGTTACTTCTGCTCCTTGAGAGGAAACTGATGCCCTTATGCAAATGCCCACCAAACTGCTCACATCAGAACAATCGAAGAGTATAAATAGAGCCAGAGGAATACGCTCAGCCTCACTGCAGACTATTAATTACACTTCAGTTTCTCAAAGTCGCATGGGATTTCGCCACGATACCCCACAGAGTTTGGAAAGCCCTTGGGAGCAGCATAGCGATATCCCCAGACAGCGGTGTGTGTCAGGGAAGACACCTTTTAATTGCCAAATTACTCCTGGGATCAGCGAACAAGGAACATTAAAAGTCGTCAAGGTCCACTTCAGATGTAGAGCCTGTAGGTTTCTCCAAGTATTACGTTTGCCAGCAGCCACGTTGCCCAAACATCACCACTGTTCCCTGCTTCCCCACAGGGTGAGGCTGCAGGATAGGTGCCAGGTGGAGATAGGGCAGGATGGGCCATTAGCAGTATTGAGCAGAAACTAACAGTATAGAGGAGATAGCATCTTCACGGGGAAGAACCCAGGACTGCTCCGAGTGATGTCCCTGGCCAGCGGGGGAACCTTGAAAGAGTCACTTCTTTCTGCACCCCAGTTTCCTTATCTATAAAATGGGGACAATGCTGTTTCTCCACCTTTCATCCAGCATGATTTGCAGATGAAAAGCACAAGATAGTTGCCAAGCATTCATCACTGGCAGACGCTCCGCTCTTGGCTGCAGTCTGCTTTTATCTACGTAATCTGTACCAGTGCTTGTCTGGTTTACACCAGTGTATGATCCGAAGCAGGGCCACAGGCTGCTGCCTGTGCAGAGGACCAGGATGTAGGCAACAATGAACCTGTTTTGTGGATGTTGCACCCTTTCTGACCAGTTTATAAACTCTTAGAAGTCACTAAATCTAAGCATTTCTGATGCACCCGGCCTGCAATAACTTCCTCAACAAGCATGGCCTGGTGCTCCTTAAGGGGAGACCAATGGAGTGTGGGAGGGAACAGCCAGGCTCCTAAATTGATCTCCAGACTCTTGGCTTTAATTTAAAATCAACATTTAGTCTCTAGCCACTATGGTTGCAAAGAAAATATAATCTGAATGGAATACATACAGAGATTCTCCCTGAGTTTGGTAAAACTGCTCAGAGATGTGAACTGCATCAGTTGTCTCTGTGGTTGCTAACTCAGAAGCCATTGCTGATACTCTGTCCGTTGTTTCGATGCTCTGATTGTGTAAGGAAGACGGAGGAAGATTGACACTATCTTTACTGAGTGACTTGCTCATTTTGATGGGCCTTTGACACCGCCCCGTGGGACTGCAGGAGGAGCACAGTCAGCTCTGTTTTCCTGACAGCTGAAGCAGCTTTCAACAGTCTGGGACACACGGCCATAGAATACGGTGCCGCTTTCATGGCTTTTCCCTGAACAACCATGATCCGGAGAAAGTTTGCCGACATGAATAAAAAAAACCCATCTTTGTCCACGTGAAGAAAATAAGGCACAGTCCAAAGGCAACAGACTTCTGTAGATTTTCACCAACTGGAGATCGCATCACCCTTGGTCCTCTGCTCTTCTGCACATGGGTCAAGTCAGGCTGACTAAGTGCTAGACACTGCAGCCTGAATTTGGTCCTGATGTAAAAAACTTCATTAAATCACAATGGCCAGGACTCCACCCTCCATGCCACCAGTGGAAATCCAGGTGGCGGGGGAGTTCCACTGATGCCACCGAGATCAGAATCAAGGTCTAGTGCAGCTGAACTGATGAACAGCGGGGCCTTCACAACGCAAAAGACCAAGTCTGTCCCTGTTTACACCAGTGCGGAGTGGGTGTAAAGTGCTACCACAACAGAAAGGTAGTTGTTTCACTACTACTTTATACCGGAGTTAATGACAACACAAAGACTCTGTTCATCCCATGAAGACATAAAACCCTTCGAGGTTGGGTGTCTGGCTGGACAACCTTTCTTGCACTAGCAGAAATCAGAGCCTGACAGCCCGATGGGCTCACTTATTTGGATGCTGAAGGTAAATCACATGATAAAGCACCCTGATAAGCAGCTTCATGAGTGTATAGATATAATTTTTTCTACTGGTGAAATAATAGAGTATATATCACTGAAATAAATCAGTTATTCTCACTGTAGAAATATTTATTTCAGCAGTAGAAAAACTAGCCCTCTTTCCAAAGTGACAGTGTCCCTACCATGCTATTAATATATCAACTGCACACATCCATGCATCTTCAGTATCTTCTCTCTCTCTCTCTCACACACACACACCCCTCTCTCTTTTCCACCCACCCACACCTCTCTCTTTTCCACCCATTCAAGGCCTAACATTTTGCAAATTCAGGATAAACGCTATTTGCAGCACCTCTTCATAGGGAACCTGCAGAAAATAGACCTCATTTGGAAGTTGATTTCATATACAAGGTTTTCTCTGGAGCCAATTCAAAAGAGGAAAAGCTCTTCTCTAAATCATTCTATTTGGCAGAACAAATTTGTTTTATTGCTTTATACCATTTCCTCCCATTCCCTGCTCCTTCATAACTACGATAATGAATCCTGTCCTGAAAATTACTCTGCCACTGATTGCCAACCTGGGCAGTGAGGCTGAAAATCAAGACTCAGAATGCAGCGGAAACTTTGGAACTTCCCTCTTGCTGATTACTTTTGGGGGTTTTTTCCCCCTCCAGGCTATAAGGATAGAAAAAAAATGTACTAGAAATTCTCAAGTCAAGATATTTTTTCAATTAGATGTTTGCCATTTACACACTAGCCAGGTATAGCATGTATGCACTCTCTCTGGCCCTCGCTCTCATCATCATTGGGCCACAAAATGCACTTCAGAACAATCAGACCCATCATTCCACGCTGATTTATGGGAGAAAACAAACATTTGAGTGTTTGCCATGTGTCGCCATGATTTTCTCCCCTTCACTCTGGAGTAACTCGTCATGCATGTCAGGATTCCAACACATTTCCAGCTCTGAGCGCACACACTTGCCATACACCATCTCGGGTAACAACTGATCTGGCTCATTTTTGAATGATCTAGACATGCTGAGAGGTGGACGTAACTTTCTGCTAGTCCTCTAATTTGAAAGAACTTTAGTTTGTGCTAGCGTCTCAATCCCTCTTCTGCTCTTTTGAATTATTTAATCTTGGCCACGCTGTGGTAGAAACCGTCCACTACATAAATCGGCGGGTGGGCTGAGTCTCACCTTTCGTCACTTACACCCAGGGAACGGGAACGCAGAGTCGAAGCACACTGCTATCATTATGGTTTGGTAGCATTTTACACCCAAGATGTGAGTGAAAACACAAGGCAGTGAACGATCAGGCGCTGTGTCTCTAGGCTTGGAAAAGAGAGGAGTTTGAGTGGGGGGGGGGGGGGCTTGTTTGTTTTTTGGTATCCTGGGCCTGAATCTTATCTCACTTACACTGGTGTAAATTAGGAGTGATTCCACTGAAGCCAATGAAGTGATTCTGGCAGAGCTGGAATCAGAACCAAGATCCCACTGCCTCCATTTCCACAGAAGCCCAACGGAGGTTTGCCTTGTCCAATCAGCACGAGACTGAAATAGCTAGATTCATCCAGCTCAGGGGGGCCGAATCTTCGACAGCCTTGCAATATGTGGGGCTCCTTACACCTTTGCAGGATGGCTGTAAAATGCTACCCCCGGGGCACGGAGTGGAGAATTCTGATTTGTTAGCAGAAAGAGTGTAAATGGTAACAAGACGAGATGTAAAGATTGGGACCACTGTCAAAATGGGACAGCAGGCTTGATTCTGCATGCCTTATTCAAATGAGCGGCCACGCGGAAATGATCTGGGTATTGACACAAGAGCCGTGTGCACGGAAAGCGTGGCAGGGTCACATGAGTACGTTAGGAGCATAACTCACCCTACATGGCGGGCATCTTGGTCTATTAGGAAAAATCTTCCAAATGTGAGATCCTTGGTGGCTGTTTTAAGTTCAGTGTGGCGTGGGGATGTACAAAAATGTCTTTTCTCTTAATTCAGCTCTTACCAAAGAAAGTGTAAATTCCACAGTAACAGGAAAGGCAGAGAGGGAGTCCCCTACAGCTGGAACAGAGCTGGCATTTTAAAGGGTTGTTTTATTAATTATTATTATCATCAGTCTTTGAGTTGTCTTTTTCTATTTTTATTTTTGCAATATGCTAGGGGTATGACCATAAACATGCCCAAAGATCACTCTGGGTGCATGTTAATACAATGAAAATTAATAAAAATAATCAAAAATGCAGATGCAGGAGAAATTAAACCAAAGCAGTTGTGAGATCTTCAGTTCTTGATAAAGTATAAATAAAAAAGGAGTCTTCTGGCAGCTTTAAAGACTAGCAAATTTAATTTTTGCATGAGCTTTCTTGGGTGAAGTCCCACTTCATCAGATGCCAGAGTGGAGAAAGCTTGTATCGAAAAAAAAGAAAAACTTACAGTATGGGAGTGAAAGATAAATCCTGTGATTACACTTCGCTGCATCAGGTCAGATTGCTTCAGCAAATCAAACAAGTTTTATAGATTCAAACACAACATATCAGAAAGTAGTGAGGTTGAGAGAGGTGAGAATCAATGTTCTGTGGTCCATTTAAAGTTTAATGATTGTAGTATAAATGTTTACCATTTAGAAAGGATGAAACTGTAAGTCTTATTTCCAAGCTTATTTCCAAGCTTCCAAGAGTTACCAACTCGCACATAGCAGGTGATTTTCTGAAAGCCTCAGTCTCTGAAGTCATGGGTGACAGGAGACTCTCAGCTTTCAATTTAAAAAATAGGAAATTTCCAGTCCTCATGTTTGCAGAGAAAAAAAACTTGAAAACATGACCACCGAGACTCAAAAACCAGAAAGCATACATCTGTTTTTAAAATCTTATGATTTTTAGGCCAAGTCTCATGGAGCCCGATTTATGATTTTTCAATGCTTGGCATTTGCCACACAAGAGACAATCAAAAAACCCAACCAAATGCAACTACGGAGTCATTCACAAGTGAATCACGAGTGGGATAGCCCAGGACAGCTGTGACCAGAAGTCATTATCAGGTAGCTGTTCGGTGCCCCACGAGGAATGAACTGGACAGCTCAGGTGGTTTCTAGCAGCCAGGTATCCGCAACACAAGAAGCTGCATCTGTTTGCCTCGGCCGGCAGAGAAGCCGAAGAACAGTTGAGTCTGGAGAATGACTCCCCCTCACCACCCTAGACACCATGACTCCAAAATGGGTCTGTTGCTGGCAGAAGCTTGCACTCTAGCCAACTCCTGCCTGGGTTTCAGTCTCCAAGAAGATCATTCGAGCATCTTTGCCAGCCTGAAAATCACTGAGGTTAATGAGTAATGCTGTCCAGTGAAGTTCTTTGAACTGTTAATACAAAGCAAAGAGATGCAAAATCCCACGTACAGAACAGTCCATGTTACATTTTTTAAAAACGGTTACTTACACAAAATTAATCAGATCATATCAGCATAAACATTGCTGAGATGTAATTGCTGCATCTGATCTGGTCACACCCAGCATGCTGGCAGTGTCCGAGTTAGAAGTTACAATTTGCCTTTGCTGACTGTTTATAGTCACGTTTTTTCCATCATGAATTATTAGCAAACTGGAACTATTTAAAACGAAAACTTTTTATGAAGCGCAAAACTTTATCCTTCCCCAAATGAATTTCTGCCATAATATTTATAGGCCCATGTCTGTGGAACGGCCTCTGATTGCAGGATTTTGAAGTAAGACTAAGATGCCAGCTGAGCAGGCAAAGCTTTATGGATGTGCTGGAATGTTAGCACTAGAATAAACGTCTCCAAACACTGTCAAGAGTCTGCTTTGTCAACACACATTTCTGTCAAGTCATAAGGATGTGAAAAATTCCCTTCTGCCCTGCCCCCACAGGGCCCTAAGTGTGATTTCCTACAGGAGCAATTTAACATCAGATTTCTCCAAGGAATACACAACTGAGGTTAGTCTAATCTCTAACTGCAGTTTCCCCGTTAGGACTTTACACAACCTCAGGCCCCTAGTGATCTATTTAGCATTATTTATTTGTCCACTGAAATGCCTGGATTTCCCCTCGCTCGCTCCTATCACGCAGGGTCAGAAGTTCAGAAATAGATTTACTTAAACCTCGAGACTGCTACTGCAAGGGAAGGAGTGACATTTCCATTTCTATCTATAGCGCATCCATCCACGGTCACCACTCACCGTATCTCTGTAATAGTGCCTCGCACAGCCAGGCAAGCCTTGGTGCTACAAAAGTAATCGAGTTTTTCTTTATGGAGAATTTTACACACACTTGTTAAATATTATATATGAAGCTACAGCAACCGTATCGGGGGGAAAAAACAGCAGGTGATGATAACAGAGGAGTCATTTTATTATGATCATCATAGTAAAAGTCATACCATAGTATTTTAAAACACATTAATAGTAATTACCTTGGGAAATGATGAGAGGCCAGTATCCATTATTTCTTTTTACAATATTATAAACGATTCCATATTTAATAACCAATAGATATTAAGATCATCAAATTTCTTCATAACTCCAGCACATTGGCCAAATTCTATGAGCCCACCTCAGTCTGGTGGCTACCTTCAAGGATCTGAGCAGTTCAGCTGAAGCCCAGTCACACACCTACATTTAGGCACATATCTAAGTATGTTGCTGAACCAGTGTCACCAAATGGGGTGGGGAAGTCTCTTAATCAGATGTCTCTCGGTTGAAGCTGAGAGCCAGAGATCAGGTACGAGCATGAAGACCATCCAGATCCCATAAAAGCCTGCAAGAGCTCAGGAGCTGGGAGCAGAAAGGGCCCTGGTTCCCCCAGCTTGCCACAGATGAAGGGTCTGCAGAGCAGAATCCTGCATGGAGCAGGCTAAGAACGGAAAAGATACAAAGAGGCTAATCTTGACTCCTAGGTGGATGGATGGCTTGTGGCATGTAAGCTTGTAGGGAGTAGAAGGACCTCCAGAGAAGACCCCAGGTCAGGAGCAAGGAAGATGACTGAGATGATGAACTTGTGTTATTTTGAAAAGGAAAAGGACAGAAATCTCATGGCTGGAGAGAGCTCTTTGGTGACTAGGTCACCGAGTTAGCTTACTGGCTTACATGGCTCTGCAAAGACCAATCGATACACATTCCCGGAGCAGTCTTACGCAGCAGCCGTCGGAGGGACTGCAAAGAGCATGCTTTGCTTAGCTTTAAATGGGGGGGACAAGACCCTAAATCCCGGGTTCTATCATGGATGTTTGGCTGTAGTGACCGCATGGCCTGGCCTACAGCATCGGTATTTGTATCTAGGAGGGAATGTATGGCATCGAGTGCTCAGAGGAGCAGATCAGGATCAGGTCCAGGCCTGGCCAGAAAGCTACAGTGGTTTAAGTCCGGAGCAGACTCGCTGCTTTCAGTGGAGTACATCTGGAATCGCACTGGGTAACAGCTGTCTGGGCCGGATTCTGCCGCAGGCTGAGCCCTGTCTGGCCTGTCCTTAGCTATGCAGTTTGTGCGGAGCCCTGGAGAGGTGCAGTGCAAATAGCTCCAGGAGGAGAATGGGGGAAGAACATAGTGCAGGTAGGGTGTCAGGGAATGGGGGGGATTCCCTCTCCTCCCCGGTTCCTTGCTGGGCGATTGGCTCCCCAGGAGGGAAGAGGGCTGGGCAGTCTCTGCTCAGAGACCCTGCCGTTGCGATAGGAGAGACCAGGCTGTGGAGGCAGCTGGCAGCCGTTCTGAGAGGTTGGATGAGGCACTATGAGCCAGAGGGAGACCCAAAGAGTGCCAGTGGAAAGGGGTGGTGACATTTCTGCAGGGAAAATCAACCCTGCCTTCCCCTTAGCAGATCTCCACCGCTCCTGCCAGTCACAGCCCCGTGCCCAGCACAGCCCTCATCTTTAAACACTTCCCAGAGTTTTACCTCAGATAAACGGATCCCAGCTGGAGTTACACCATGAGAGAACCGGGCCCACTGCCCACAATCGTCCTTTGTACTTTTCCTACACTCCCTGGAGGAAAGACCTCAAGGGCTGCAAGTTCTCAGATAATGTTACTTAATTATCTAGGGGAATGAATGAATTTTTTATGGCTATTGCTGTACCCCAAGTGCCAGCTCCTGCTATTATTTTTCACATTATTTGGCAGGAGTAAGGACCTAAAATAATTTAAGTGGATCTTTCAGAACCTGTAAAAGTGTGCAAATGCTTCAAAATAAAAACCCATCCACTCCAAGCTACGGGCAGCAGGAGAATTTAGTCTTAAGAATGACATGGAAATAGATTAATTTTTCCCCATTTCATATTCTAATTACAATCCTTTTATTCCCCCCTACCATTTTCTGTTCTCATTACAGTCTTCAAATTGCTCTGAAAAATTCTGTACCTTATTCTGCTCTTCCCACAATCTTTGTCATGGAAATGAGTAACAGAATGTATAAGAATGAAAATACTGCAGAGATCAAACTTCTGGGCTAACCCTTTCATGCCTGATTGGAAGGAGAAGAGAAAACAGCATAAACAAACTTGTGACAACCTTCACCGCATTTGTTCAGCGTTCAGTCTGCATTTCCTGCTCACAGACCAAATGAGGACCCCAAGAAATGCAACACTAAATAGGCCAAGTATTGCTGTCACTTACAACTGGGCTATATGCTGGTTTTTGGAGTTGTAGGGCTGCCAGGAAGGCCAGAATGTGGCCTAATATATTTAAATAGCATGCAAATAATCCAATTTGTCTGTTTTTCAGCCTACCAGGCTCGTGTCTCGTGTAAAACTGGCCAATAGAAACTCTTACAAATCATATCGCACTTGGCAAAGAACGGGCATAGGGCAGCTCTCAATTGGGCTGCTGTAAATGAGTAGCAGTTTTACTGAAGTCAGACTGGTCTGATCAAGTTCAGAATCAGGCCCCATGGCTCTTTGCTCATCCCAGGCTCTACATGATTTCTCTAGGAGTTTGGGAACAAGCAAAGAAAACCACACGGGCCCAAACCTCTATAAGAAATATTTTGTCCACCAGTGTAATGCAACCTCCTGCGTGGCCGTGGCGGGGTAACGCTTTAGCGCCTCAGAATGACAGTCCAGGAAAGGAAGTGAAGGAAGATTATTTATCCAACTGAAATTACAGACACATATCAATGGACAGAATGTGATTAACCAACTGGGATCTGGCACAGACCCCCGTGTTTTAGCACTCTGACCTTTAAATGTAGTGCCTTTAAATGGGATCACAGAACATAAGAATGGCCATCCCCGGTCAGCCACGGGTCCATCTAGCCTAGTATCCTCTCTTCTGACCATGGCCAGTACCACAGGCGTCTGAGGAATGAACTACCAGGACAATCATTGAGTGATCCAGATCATTTCTGATTATACTGAACTGTAACTGTCCCAGTCCCAGTCTGGACTCCTTGAGGACAACATTGTTTACCTCACTTCAGTGCAAAAGCTGACCATTTATTCCTACCCTTTGTTTCCCATCTTTTAACCAGCTACTGATCCTTGGGTGAATCTTCCCTCTTCTTCCGTGACTGCTTACTTGGCTTAAGAGCTTTTGGTGAACAAACTTGTGAAAGGCTTTCTGAGAGTCCAAGTGCACCATATACACAGGGCCGTCCTTGGGGGGGGGCGGCGAACGGGGCGATTGCCCCGGGCCCCGCGGTTACGTGAGCCCCACGCTGTCCCATTCCTAATGGGGCAGTGCGTGGTCCGCACCGTGGCCCCATGGCCACGCTTCTCCCCAGTCCCAGCTGCCTTCAGCAGAGGGGCGGAGCGAGAGCGCTTTGCTCCCCCAGGGCGGAGCAGCTGGCCGGCCCAGGGGCGAGGCATGCGGGCTGGGCAGGCAGCAGCCAGCATGCAGCAAGCCTGCTCTGGGCTGGCCTGGCCTGCCCCAGCCCCACACACGGTTCCCGGCTACAGCTGGGGCGGGGCTGGCCCCTGCCAGCAGCGTGGCCTCGGCCGGAGCTGGCTCCCGGCAGTGGCTGAGCCCCGGCAGCAGCCTTAGGTCCCCGGCCAGGGCCAGTTCCCAGTCCCCGGGGGGGTGACAGGGGTCCCTGGGGGGTGGAGCGGTCCCCTCCAGCATGGGGGCGGGGGCCCCCCCTTGGCCGATTGGCCCCACTCCCCCCAAGGGACAGCTCTGCAGATACACCTGATCACCCTTGTGCACATGTTTGTTGAACACCTCAAAGAATTAATAGATTGGTGAGGCATGATTTCCCTTTACAAAAGCCACGTTGACTCTTCCCCAACAAATCATGTTCATCTGTGTATCCGATAATTCTGTTCTTTACTATTCTGGTTCTGTATGAGAACCAAATGTCTCTTTCACATCTCATCCGAAACTCAGCCCTTTAAGCAGCAGCACAGTAGCCTCCAAACCCATGCTGGGCTATTGGGTCAGTACATACTTCGAGGGAAAGAGTGCCTCCTACTGAAAATAGCCACATGACTTCTACAGGTACTCTGGGTTATCTTTGGGGCCCTCCAATCCAATCGCTGACCATACCCAAATCTGCTTCACTTGCAAGATACGATCACTGGACAAACTGACATGGTTATAACTCTTACATGCACTGCTTCCTTCTCGCTACTGAGCAACCACCACATCCTGCATTGCTTATCACACTTAAATAGGTGCTAAAGGAGTTTATCTGTGAAAAGTGGGCACCTAGTAAATTGCTCATTCTCCCATCGGAGCTGCAGCTGGAAGGAGAATCATCATGAGCTTGGTAGACCCAAGCTTGCATAAAAAAATATCTCATCCCACATTCATTAAGGGAAGAAAGGGCAAATTAATGCAGCACATATATTGGTATTAAGTTAGCAAATATACAACCTAAAACCAACAGAGTAAGTGACAACAAGACTACCTGTATATGCTACTCAGCTAGTAACACTTCGTATTTCACAGGAAACTCAGAGAAGCAGCAAATGCACAAAGATCTAAAACAACCCACAGAGCATGTAAGCAAGGAAGTGTGCGAGTGTCAAAGGCACCTAGAAACATTGTGTTTTGAAAGATAAAACCAGGAGTCAGAAATAAAAATAGAGACTGTATCTACTTGATTCTGAACCTGCAACAAGTGTGGTTTTACTGTGGAAGTCTTTCAAGGAGATGCTGGTTTTGATACAAAAACAACAGCTCTCACTGCAACCAAAGGCAATATAAATGCCCCATGAGACCCAGAACTCTCAGACTGAGCACCCGTGTGACAGAAAAACGGTAGCCTTGAGCCAGAGGCTCTTTAGTCTTTTAGAGACAGTTCATAGATTTCATCGTTTCCAAGGGCAGAAGGGCCCACTGTGATCAGGCCAGAGAACCTCCCCACAATAATTCCTGGAGCAGATCTTTCGGGGAAAAAAATTTGATTGAAAAGTCGTCAGTGATAGAGAATCCACCACCAACCTTGGTAAACTGTTCCAAGGGTTAACTATTCTCACCATTAAAGAATATGCCTTATTTCAAGTCTGAATTTGTCTAGCTTCAAATTCCAGCCATGGAATTGTGTTTTACTTTTCTAAGCTCAATTGAAAGGCCCATTATTCTATTATGCTTTTACTCAAGATTACCCTGTTAATACATTCCAGGATCACATTAGCTCTTTTAGTCACAGTGTCACACTGGGAGCTCATGATCATCCACCACAACCCCCAGATATTTTTCAGAGTCCCCACTTCCCAGGATAGAATCCCTCCCCCTGTAAGCATGGCCTGCACCCTTTGTTCCTCGATGTCCATGTTTACATTTAGCTGTATTTGGTTAAAATGCATGTTGTTTGCATGTATCCAGTTTGCCAAGTGATCTAGATTGCCCTGAATCAGTCACTTATTCTCTTCATTATTTACCACTCCCCTGATTTTTGTCTCATCTGCAAACTTCATCAGTGATTATTTTATATTATTTTCCAGGTCATTGATAAAAATATTAAATAGCATGGGGCCAAGAACCAATCCGTGGCCAGGACCCCCAAAGAAAACACTTGCTTGATGACAATTTCCCATTTACAATTATATTTTGAGATCCATCAGTTAGTCAGTTTTTCACCCATTTAATGGGTGCCATGTTGATTTTACATTGTTCTAGCTTTTTAATCAAAACGATGTTACAGGACAATGCCATTGGGCCCTACAACTGACATGCAGCACCAAGCCAAATGCCTTAGAGAAGTCTGGTCAATGACTTCAATGCTATTACCCTTATCATCCAAATTTGTAATCTCAACAAAAAAGATATCAAGTTAGTTTGACAGGGTCTATTTTCCATAAACCCATACTGATTTGCATTAGTCACATTAATAAAGAATTGAGGGAGGGTAATCAAGTCCCATATATGTTGCTCCAATATCTTGCCCAGGATCAATGACAGGGTGACAGACCTATAATTCCCCAGGTCATCTTGTTTACACTTTTTAAATATTGGCACAGCATTATCTTTCTTCCAGCCTTCTGGAACTTCCTCAATGCTCTAACACTTAATGTTGATTTTCAGTAACAGTCCAGCAAGCAGCTCAATCAGCTCTTTTAAAACTCTTAGTTGCAAATTATCTGGACCTGCTGATTTAAAAAAATTCTAACTTTAGTAGCTTCCGATTATCATCCACCTAAATATTACTGGAATGCAATGAGTTATAATCATCAGATGAGACTATATCTTCTGTTTTCTTCCTCACATACAGGAGAAACATTTATTGAACACTTCTGCTTTTTCTGCATTATCATCAATAATTCTATCATTTTCAGTCTAGTACCTGACCAATACCATTGTCAGGATTCTTTGTCTTCCTCGTAAATTTTTTGAAAATTTCTTCTTGTTGTCCTTAATCCTGGTTATCATAGATATTCCTTGTGTCCCATAACATCCCTTACCAATTTTCTACAATTCCTAATTTCTGATTTATTGTCATTACTATCAACTTCCCCTTTCTTCCATTTGTTTTATATTTTATAGCTGTCTCCACTTCCCATCTAAACCAGGTCAGTTTTTAACCAATACAGCCTTCTTCAACTGTGGCTTTGGGGGCATTTAGTAAAGGTCTTCTTAAATTATTCCCAATTTTCTCTCATTTTTCTGATTAAATTCTTCCTCCAAACTGAGTAGACTCAATTGTTTTCAGCTTTGTGAAATTGGCCCTATTAAAACACCAAGTGTGTGTATGTGTGTTATTGGTCTGGACTTTATTGTGATTGCATATTATAAATGTGATCAAGTCCATGTCTACTGAAGGTAAGAAAAAAAGTAATTGGCTTACTCTGCAGCTTGAGAGATTTAGGTTATATATTAGGAAAAACTTTCTGAAGTAGCCATAGTTAAGTTTTGGAACAGGTTACCAAGGGAAGTTGTGGAATCCCTGTCATTGGAGGTTTGAAGAACAGGTCAGACAAACATCTGTAAGGGCTGGGCTAACTGTACTCAATACTGCCTCAGTGCAAGGGGCTGGACTAGATGACCTCATGATGTCTGATCCAGGCTTAAATTTCTTTGATTCTATGAACTGCTAATACACAGAGGGGGAAAAAAAAGTCCTCAGAAGTTTCAATGGAGTTAGTCATTCATTTTGCATACTGAAGTTTCAGAAAAGTCTCAGAACAGCCGCCGCTATTTCACAGATGAACAAGTTTGCACACACAAATCACTTGCATGCATAGTTTATGCGCGCGCGCGCACACACACACACACACACACACACACACACACACACACACACACACGGTTGACTGAACACATGAAAAAATATTCCTGTTCTTGATTTGCACTCAATTTTGCATGCAAATGAGTTCTGCAGAGATATATGCTATGATTTACAAAAATGCACTCATACACCTACTAGCTATTCTGAAACTTCTGCCTTAAAAGTTTTAAATTAAAGCACTTATTTACAAAGATGTCATTCTGAGGGGTAAAAAATAAAAGCGGAAGATGAGTGGGTGAGAACCAGGATGGCACAGGAGTCACTATAGTGGCCCTACATCATTCACAGGTTCCCCTACTCAGGGGTGTCCTCCAGTGGCCAGATAGGCTAGTTTTAGGGCAACGTCATGCCACTGAAATAGCACAGTTAAGGATATGGCTGTCTATGTATTAAGAACCAGCAACTAAACAGAAATTCTTAGAAATGTCTCTGGGGTATATATACTCATCGATTCCAAGGCCAAAAGGGACCTTGAGACCATCTAGTCTGACCTCCTGGACACCACCACATAATTCCTAAAGCAAATATTTTAAAAATTGGCATTGATGGAGAAGTCACCATGATCCTTGGTAAATTGTCCCAATGGCTAAATACTCTCACTGTCAAAAATGTATGCCCATTTCTAGTTCCAATTTATCTCACCTTAACTTCCAGCCATTGCATCATATTATACTTTTCGCTGACAGACTGAAGAGCTCATCATCAAGTTTTTGCTCCACATGTAGATAACTCACAAGCTGTTATCAAGTCACCCCTTAACCTTCTCTTTGTTACTCTAAACAGAGTGAGCACCTTGAGTCTATCACTGTCAGGCATGTTTTCTAACCCTTTAATCATTCTCTTGGCTCTTCCTTGAACTCTTCAACATCCTTTCTGAACTGTGGCCCCAGAACTGCACGCAGCATTGCAGCAGCGGTCGCACAAGTGCTATATAGAAGTAGTGCGACTCGAGATCCCTGTTTATGTATCACGGGATTGCGTTAACAGCACATGTTCAAGTCATCATTCACCACAAACTTTTTCAGAGTCCCTGCTTCCCAGGAACTGCCCCCATCCCGTAAGTATGGCTATGTGCTTTGTTCCTAGACGTATTCATTCACATTAAGCCACATTGTTTGCTTGCACTGAGCTTACCTACCCCTCTTTGAAGTGAAGGGTAGGGTATCTCTCCACAGGCACCTGGAACTGAGTGAAGGTCACACACAAGGGAGGAGGTTTGGGGTCGATCACACGACCGTGACACAGAGTGAACTTTCCAACAAGTCTGGATTGGTGAACTACACGCTTCTTCCACAAACTGCTGAGACTGGCCCAAAGCTAGCAATTGTCACACCCGGTTTTAGCTGCAGGGGAGATAACCTTTGAGGGGGAAAACTACTGCATGCAGAGAGCCAGCACAGGGGCCAGGCACTGCTTAGCCCCTTTATGCCTTAACCTTTACACCAATCTGCTTTGGCGCCACTGCAGAGTTAGTCCAGTGTGTTTATTTCGCTGTGGGCTCCCACATACATACGAACACTGAAACCATGTTAATCCCCACAATGCACTCTGGTTTCAATATGCAACAACTCAGTTGCATTTAGTTACATCAAATTAAAACAAGGAGCCACGTTCTGCTCTCTGTGGAGCTGCAGGGGAAATGTTACAGGAAAACTTTGCAGAAGGTGTTAACTGAAAAAAAAATAGTTAATACAGCATCAAAGTTGAGATGTCAAATACACAAGACTTGGGACATGCAAAGTTATGGTTCCTACGCAGACTGGAACTCAGCCACATTTCACACAACTCAAAACCTGATTTTACTGTGCAGCCACATACAGTCATATAAAATATTACCGATGAGTCTGCATTTAGAGACAGGGTTAAATTTGCTAATCAAAGCCATCATTCCACATTTCCCGACTTCAGGGCAGGTAAAATCTCAACCATAACATTTAATTAAATTAGATTTTTGCAGTCATTATCCAACACCTTTTACCCAAGGAGGGTGCCATTTTACTCCTTAACCTCAGCACCACTTTAGCAAAACACTTCCTCTCTGATTACTTCTAAACTGAGTTTTTTCTCTTCGAAAGTTCATCTTCCTTCAAGTCACTGTTCATCTTCTGGATGGATTTTGCTGCTGCTTAACTTTATCTTTATGGCAGGAATATAGAATGTTCTTATTACTTTGATCAGGAAAATTCAAACTAAAAAAATCATTTTTTTTTAATTTAAAAAATGTATGTCAGCTTTAAAGGGACCCTAAATTAAGAGAAAGGTAGCTGAAAGACTAAAGTTAACAAAAGAAAGAAATGTAATCAGAAAAAGTCACCCTGATTATTCCAATTCATCATTATAAATAAGTGTTTTCTACATACCGTTGCATTGCAGTGTAGTATCACAGAACTGGCCAGCCTCCACCACTACCACTGGACGGTTTACAGGGAATTTTAAATGTACTCAGGGTGAGATTTTCAAAAGAGCCTATTGGAGTTAAAAACCCAAATCCCATTAAGTTTAATGAGAGTTGGATGCCTAATTATGACTTTAGACTCTTTGAGAATCTCAGCCTAATCAATCTGGTCTTTGATCTACATGTGACATATGATAGATACATAAGAACAAGAAAAGAAGTTAATAATGGGATTTTAACCATGGCACTTAATATCCATTGCTAATCCATAAAATCTTAAATATGTTCAACCTAGAACTATTCTGCTACCCGTTTCTTAACTTTACCGTAAAAGCCTCATTTTGTATCAACTGCAGATATCGTATTATTATTTTTACTACCACCACCAAGAAGTTTAAAGCATGTTGAGGAGACTGTGGAAAACTGAACTTTGCCCAACTAATTAATGATAAAGGGAGAAAAAATCCTTGCTGATTTCAGAGAAGACCTCCCTTCTTCTATCCAGTTACAGAAATTGGGCTGACAGCTTTAAAGACAAGCAAATGGACAGATACAATAGATGTGCAAACACATTTGTCCAGTGCTTTTATGGCCTTCTCTGTACCACTTCCAGCTCATTAAATTACAGTATTACTATAGATTTACAGCAAAATTATCTTTTATCTCAGCTTCTTTTAAAACCAGTTGACATTTGCTTGTATTTTCTATTATAAATCTAATTGCAGATTCCAAACAGACAAGGGCTCATTAAGCCTTAATTATGCACATGTTGTTTTCAACAAACATTTTCATTTGGCCTGCTGGGAGCTGTAATTGTTCAGAAGGCACCTCAGCCTCAGATTACACACTTTGCTGGCGTGGCAGAAGCTACTTGGAAGTAGGTCATGGTTCAGATGAATAAACAGCTGAAAACCTGTGGCGTTTTGGTTAAGCCGTTTCTCCAATGAGCGAGGCAGACTAAATGTCACTTGACCATAAAGAGCTGGCAAAGACAAATGGATGCAGGAGAAGAGGAAAGGGTGCTAGGCGCGAGTGCAGGGTATCAGACGGTAGAGTCATGTTTACCCTACTCCAGCCAGATCCACAGGAGGTATTAAAGGCAGAAGCAAGCCGCCTGTTCCTGCTGTGCACCACGGAGCAAAGGGAAGAATTCAGTCTCTGGGCAGCAGGATTCCCTCTCCCACTTCCCCAAGGACTGGGTGCCCCAAGAAGAGCCCACTGTTCATAAGTAACACACCCCAAACCAAAGGCCAGTTAGTGTACAGCGTAGTTAGGGTGAGAAATCAGGAGAGGAGTAAGGAGTAACGCGCCCATCGAAGGCAAAGCCCCAAATATTGGCACATCTGGTCACCCTAAGCTTAGGCCCTACAGCTATGGATGTGATCTGACAGAAGTTGGGTGGCCCCCACCTATTTCCAAGAGTCCACATTGCAGATGCCGTTCCAGCACCCGTGTGACCTGGCACCAGGGTGGGATCAATTCCTTTGCCTGTTTTCAGACCCACGCCCTCACTGTGAGTTTGGAAGTTCAGTGCCACATTGAAAGGGACCGTATTTGTGTTCTGTTTAGGAGAGACTGAGCAAAGTGGGGACAGAGAAATACTCACGAAAAGAGATGCAGTGTCTCCAGCTTTCATGAACTAGACACTGGAGACAGCCAAGCTTTTAATCCCAGCATAGAGTACATGCCTCCCTTTAGAGCTGGAAAATCACGTGTGTAATTTGCACTAGCAGCATAGGTTTAAACTGCAGGAAGATACGGTCTGCATCCTTTTTTGGGAACCCAGAAGCAACATGAAAAATCTGCAAACTCCCTGGGCCTAAATCTCACTTATCCTCAGAACTAACACTCGATTTAAGGTGAACACTCGTTAGTGCACATTAGATTGAGACCCTCCCACTTCGTTAACCACGGCCACTGTTATTGGTCTGCCTTGACGGCTGTCTCTGAACAGGATCATTTCAGGAGACGATCCATGCCAAGCACAGATGAGGGATAGTGATGGTGGGGGAGACCCACAGTGTCTCTGACGTGCGAAAGCTCTCAAACCCATGCCCGACTATCTCTGGGGCTAGAGCCAGCAAAGTCAGCGGGTCTCTTTAAAGCACACACTTTCGTGTTGCTCCATTATGAGGGTGTATATGTAAAGGCATTTCTGTGGAGCTCCTCAGTGCTCAGGATCTGCGGCCCTTCGTGTTCAGGAATTTCAGCTTCCAGGACCACGTACTTGTCGCTTTCCACTTACACCATATTTATTTTAAGATGTCAACTATGATAGCCTCCACTCGGCCCAGCAGGGCAGGACGCAGGGGACAGGTTTTTAAAGGGACATTGCTCTTTAATGCTTCCTGCCAAGCCACCTAGGACACTGTGAGCATCAACTGCCTGACAGCTTGTTCTCAGCCCTGCCTACTGCTGTTTAAGATTTTAAATCCGCATGTAGGCACCTGCTTGATTTTCAAAGGTGATGAGTCTCCCACACTTCTCAAGTCAGAGGGTCCATCCAGTGTTCAACAAGCTTGGAAATCTGGCCTAACAGCAGACTTGGCTTTCGCAATCTTAATGCATGGTACACTGAATAAATGCAGGGAGGGCTATGGAGGGGGCAGTTACATTAAGAAATGAGTATATCCCATTCTTCACATTTATTTTTCTTCAAGTATATGAGACAACAAGTTCTCTGCCAACTTTTAAGGGTGGCCTTGCCTCAGGTGGGGGTGGGGAGGGAAGGGGCTTTTAAAGCTACTGTTTGACCTAAAAGGTTTTTCTAGGTCACTCGCACTTGGCATCTGTGCATCTGACCTACTAAATCTAACACAATAAAATTAGAGGGTTCATTTCTGCCTCTCACTCTTGGATCATTCATAAATTCAGAGGCAATATTTACAAAACCACTATTCATATATCCACAAATAAGGTCTTATTAGGGTCCTTCTGCAGGGGAGTTATTTGCCCTGTTCTACATTGACACATGCAGACAAAGGGAAAGCTACTTTGTTAAGCTAAACGCCAATCTTTGTGTTTTCTCACAGATTCCTTATTCCCAAATCACACAAGATTTATGATTGTACTACGACCAGAAACCTCATTGTCAACATTCTCCATAACAATCCTCTTGCCAAATACACAGGGGAAATGGGAAATATCTAGGGCTAGCTCAGTGCAATCTCTTAAAGCCAATGTGGTTGCACAGATGAAAAAAGAGAAGGTGACCGGCAGATGACTGTATAGTAGGTTGGCATTAATATCTCTACTGCAAAAATACACACATGAAAATCTTACGATTTCCCATTGGTTTGACTCCTGAAGTGCTATCACACCCATTACAGGATTCAGACATGGACTTACTTACAGGAAGTAAATCTGAAAGGAAACACTGACTCAGGGAACATACGTCTTGCTCCAATCATTCATTTTGGTTCATACCATTGACATGTCCAATAGAAAACAACAAATTTACCTTGTCCACTCTGTTATCAAACGCTGAAATGTTTTCCGCCCCTATTGGCAGCAAGGGAGGCTGCATTTTCTGACTTTAGCTCATGTTTAGGCTTGGAGGAATTAGATTTTTACTGGTAAATTTACATGTCAATTTCACTATACACACACAAAAATCTATGAAAAAATATTTCCACTGATAACAGAAATTTGCAGATAGACAATGTAAGGAAAATGCTGCTTCAGAACTTCTGAGAGTTTGATTTAAGGATATTTTCTTTGTTATATTTTGACGTGATGTTGACAATTTGTGTTTGAATGGTTATAAAACTTTAGCTTTTTGATTCACAAAGTCTACTGTCATTAAATAATTATTGCTTGACAATCTCTCAATTTCCCACATCACTGACAATTTAAAATAGATTAAAATTGGATAAAATGTTTAAAAATATACATTGATACTGTTGTCACAGTTATAAATTTCCACTAATTTTACTCATGTTTTATGCATCTGCCAGTTTTATCAGGAAATTCCAATTCCTGACATCAAAGAGTTTTTTTTAAATCCAAATTAAGATTTTTCCATTTAATCCGTTTATTACTAAAGCACCCTTCCTCTGCATGCTGGAGTTGACTATATATATATGCTTAATGGCTAGCTGTGCTGACCCACGGTCTTCTCCAACAAGGCCACAAAAAGTACACATTTTCAAAAGTGAAGAAAGGGCCAAATCCCATTGGTTTTCAGTGAGACTTAAGCTTTGAAAGGAGTAAGTTCCTTTTGAAATGGGACTCAGGCACTTTGAGCAAGTCAGGTAGCATAAAAAATATTCCAGTGTCACACACGAATTAATGACAGAGCTGGGAAGAGAATCCAGAAATGTGGATACCCACTCTTAGCTCCAATCATGCTACTTCCCTAGGCTAACGGGCCTTGCCTATACTGAAAATACTGTGTCAGTCCTCATGGATCAATGCAGTGGGATCGATTGAGAGGCCAGTGTAGACTCACTCAATTGATCCCAGAAGCTCTCTCCAAGTGGAGTAATACTGCGTCAAAGGGAGAGCCCTGCAGGTAGACACAGTTGAGTGAAGATCCAGTGGTAAGTCAAAGTAACTGAGTCGACGGGAGATACGCATTCTGTGGCATGCAAATTGCGTATTTCCCGCCAACTTAGCCCCATAGTGTACTGGACCTGGTTGAAAAACAGACCAAAAGTTTTCATTTTTTTCATAAATTTAGGCTGGGGGGAAGGTTTGACCAGCTCTGGTTATATACAAAACTGGGGCTTTAAAAACTAAACAGCAAGAGAAGCCAAACAATTAACCAAATTAGCCCCCAAATGTTAAAGCCCCAAAATAAATAAAATCCCCAGTGCAGGACATCAACATATCCAGAAAAAAACAAAATTTGCTCCAGCTTGAAAATGTATCAACATTCACCTATGAATCTTCCCCATTTCCACCCTCCTGCTCACGACCTTTGCTAATTAACTAGCATTCTTAGTGACGCCCTTGCGTCTCGCCCAGCCAATCAACTGCTTCAACTCGATGCCCTAGGGAGAAGACAGGTGACTTGATAGCAGCTTCGTTAGCACCAGAGCAATGAGCTGAGAGCACACAGGTGTTTCACTTTCACTAATGCCCAAGGAGGCGAAGCAGGGTCACGAGTCAGGCAGCAGAGGAAGTGTGTATTCATCCACGGGAATTAGAAAAAGGAATTGGAGTGAATGGTTCACAATGAGGAACTGGGGGTAGGAGGGTACATGGAGGCTTTGCACCCTGTTTCTGATCCAGAGTTCTGCTCTGCGCAGCAACAGGCAAGGCACAATTAGAGCTGGGACACAAGTGGGTCAATGTGCGGATCCTTCCATCTCTTCCTCCCCAGAAGGGAACAAGCATGCACCTCCTCTGAGGATTCCTCCTTCCCCACCACCACGCACAGCTCCCCCAGCTTCTCAAGACAGGTGCCAAAAGCTGTCCCTGAACCCATGTACACAAAACATTCAGTAGCTATTAGACATAGGGGCACTAGAGGTGCATGAGGCAGCCACAATGGGCTGCCAATGCACGTGCCTAGCGGTGTAAGTAGGAATCAGACCAGCAGGAGAACCCTGGAAAAGCTATTGCAGGTCCCACTATTGCCACATTCCTGGCAACACCTCCAGAGATGCCATGCCTGGCCAGGACACGATGCTGGTTGATCCCATCACGCAGATGCTGAGCTAAGCACTCCTGCTCCCCTCAAGAGCAGCTCCCCCCTCCTTAGAAGTTTAACAGGGCTACCCTCATAGTGGGCCACCTCCTCCCAGGCTACCTGTTTTGCAACTCGGTAGCAGTTAATGGCTCTATAGGCAAAAGTAGATGCAGAAATCAAGCCTCGAATCAGGACTTGTACAGAGAGCTCTCTTGGAGTCAGCTCTAGTGCTGGAAATGAACCAGGTATTTCCAAGCCCACCACAGCGATTTCATGAATGAGAGTGGTGCCTTATCCTGGATAGTACCATAGCAGGAAAGTAGGAGCCCCTGGACCAGAGCATCCTAGAGACAGGGTCTATTTATTAGGATTCTTGGGGAGTCTAAATCCAACTCCTTAACAGTCAGATTTACCAGTAAAAAGATTCTTCTCCCTCCTGGGTCCTAAATTGTTTCTGGGCAAAAGTGATTTACACTGAATTCTGCCCATCCTAACTTTGGGATTCACACCAGGCTCCCAACCTGCATGATTTATTTTGCTTTCAATGATGCCTATTCAAAAAGGCCTCATCTCTTCCAAATTTTCCATAAGTGTTTAAGATGGAGAAGTCTCAGGCTGAATCTACAGGGAGCAGCAGAAATTATGTTGGCTGCATGCACTGGATGGAAGAACAGGCTTACACTCGGTTTCAGCTAAACTCCAGCACGCATACGAAGGATTTTCTTATTTGAATTTGTATTATAAAGATCTAAGCGTCCTAGAGAGAGAATGCTGCTTAATTTTTACTGCCTGGCTGCTCTCTCTCGTTCCGAACAGAGTTCTGTACCTGTTTCCCCTGACAAGTGTCCCTATGCAACCCTTTAATGGTATCCCCATAGCACCCTCCCTCCACTCCTAATTACAAGCTTCATGGTGCTACATAATTCAGTACAAGTGAGGCTGAAGGGGCAGTAGTATATTGCCAGCCCATGTGTCACTGTCGCCTACAATACAGAGAAATTAATCATCAGCTTTTTTACTGGGTGTGGGGATGGGCACTTCAATGTTCAGGTGAACAGAAAGCAGCTTCGGAGCCTCCAAATGAAACACAATGAAGCTCGAAGCACCAGAAACCTTGCAGCACCTGTTTATGTAAACACACACACAACACACCGTTCTTGTGAACTGTACTGGAAATTGTATGCAAAAATGGAGAGCCGGGTCAAAGGACATGGGCAACCTCAAAGTGAACACCTCATGTCCAGACTGTATTTACCATCAATATCAGCCAGGACTGAAGCGTCAATCCTCTTCAATTTCCTTTGGGGAAAAAAACCAAAACATGTTCTGTGAACACGCAGATTCCATCATCTCACTTTGACCCCAATTGTCTCCAAGATCTTTCCAGTATTCCAGAGCTTGGACATCCATTACACCTAATAACACACCCTTTGTGTCTGTATTTGACAGGCCACCATTGCTAGACAGCATCAGCTGATTGTCTTTAATTATCCTCTGCTGGGCATTGAAATTAGATTCACTTTCTCCCTTCCTGGCAGTGGAAATGACGACACACTGAATTCCTATAGTGTCTTCCATCCACGGCTGACAGCAGGATTTGCTCAAAGAGGGTGGAGCAGCACCATGCGTAGGCTCTGTAGAATCTAACAAGGTGGAATTTCTGAATGCAGAGGACCGCATACATCAAATGTCACACCAGGGCAAGGGCCTACGAAACAATTTATCAACATCTTAAACTACTGCTTCCTGTGACAGTTCTGGTGCAAGCAAGAGGAGACAATATTCTTGATTTATTCCTGTGAAGTTTCTTCAAGAAGTAACTACTGCTGAGTAACAGAAACCATACAACAATTCATTTTAACATCCTCAGGCGAAGGAGCACACCAAAGCCTGGCATTATAATATTCAACTTTAGAAAGGGGAACTTCAGCAAACGAGGGAGAACGACAAAAAGACTCTAAAGTCAAAAGGAAAAAAATCCTCGGACTTAATATTGCAACCAGTTAAGAAATCAAAACCAAATCACTGATGGCACAAATTACCCTGAACAGAAAAGAAACCAAGGAGCAACAACAAAGCAGGATGAATAAATGGTGACATTCAAGAGGCATTCAAGCCCAACTGCACCTTCCAGAAACGGAGATTCAGCCCGAGTGACGACAGAGGAAAGGAACACAAACGATAGCATGTGAATGATAAGATGGAGACCGGGAGGGCTAAGAAAGAATTTGAAGAGCAAGGAGACCAACATATAAAACAAACAACAAGAAATCTTGAAATGCGTCACAAACAGGAAACCTGTGAGAGAACTGGTGAGACCGCTGGGTTACCGGTAGAAAAGGGGACAAATAAGAAGGATAACAATATTGCAAAGAAACTAGGTGATTAATTTGCATTATTTCGGTTAGTGAAGTGCAGAGGAGACCTGAAAGAGATTTAACCAAACTGATGAGTGGATGACACAATGGCAGAGGAAATTCAATCTTGGCAAACTACCTTGCATCTTTTTTATGAGAATACAAGTTTGGTTGGTCAAGATAACAGTATTGACATAATAAAGTTAGACTTCCATAAGGCAGTTGACTTGGTACTGCATGACATTTTGATTAAAGAACTAAAATGCTAAAAAATTAACATTGCTCCCCTGAAATGGATTAAAAGTCGGCTAACTGAAAGGTCTGAAAACATTATTGTAAACAGGAATCACTATCAAACAAGTGTGTTTCCAGCGAAATCCCACAGAGCTCAGTTCTTGGATCTATGATATTTAGCATTTTTATTAGTGACCTGGAAGAAAATGTAAAATCATCAACTGATAAAGTTGGCAGATGACATAAAAACTGGGGAGTGGTAAACAATGAAGGGGACAAGTTACTGATATAGAGCGACTTGCATTGCTTGGTAAACTGGGCACAGGCAAACACTATGCTTTTTAATACAGCTCAATATAAACATATACACCTAGGAATAAAAATTATAGGCCATACTTGTAGAACGGGGGACTCTATCCTGAGAAAGAGCGATCCTGAAAAGGATTTGGATGCGCAGCTCCAGATGAACTCCCAATGAGATACTGGGACCACAATGGCAAAAGTGATCCTTAGATGCATAAACAGGGGAATCTCAAAGTAGGAGTAGAGAGGTTATTTTACCTCTGGTACAACTGCTCCTGGTTTACTGCGTCCCATTCTGGGGCCACCATTCAAGAAGAATGTTGATAAATTGGAGAGGTTTCGGAGAAGAACCATAAGAAAAAAAGATTACAAAAACCTGCTTTATACTCATTGAGCTCCTCCAGTCTATTTACTTCATTTAACAAAGAGGTGGCTATGGAATGACTTGATTAAGGTCTGCAAGGAGCGTGGGGGCAAATATTTGCTAATGGGCTCTTCAGTCAGGCAAAGAATCATATAACACCATCTAATGGCTGGAAGTTGAAACTAGACAAATTCAAACTGGAAATAAGTGGTACATGCTTAACAGTGAGAGTAATTAACCTGTGTAACAATTTACCAAGGGTCGTTTTACAGTTTTTAAATCCAGATTGGATGTTTTCCTAAAAATGTGCAGTTGGAATTATTTTGTGGCAATTCTGTAGCCTGCATTATATAAAAGGTCAGACAAAATTATGGCAATGGTTCTTTCTGGCCTTTGAAACTATGAAAACAAATGCGCTTTGGAAGAAACCGTTTGAGCACCTTATATGTTTTAAACTAACTGTCAGCGCCGAAGGAAAAGACCACTCCAAGAAAACCTCCACCCACTCCAATGGTCAACAACAGAAAGAATCTATACAGACTGAAATAGGAAATAATATTGGAAAGCTGATAATACCATTCCCTTCACAATGTGTTCAGTTCTGGTAATCCTGTCTGAAAAAAGATACAACAGAAATGGAGCTGGTGAGGGGATCCAGAGTACTGAAAACCTGGGACTGGTTAGCTGAGAAAGGAGATGAGTAAGAATGGACACAACAGAGGTATATATACTAATGAATGATATAAGAACAAATGAACTAAATCACCTTATTCACCATCCTGTCCCATAACATAAGAACCAGGTAATTTCCAGTGAAATTAAAATGGAACCAATCTAAAAGTGAGAAAAAGAAAACCACACCATACTCAGCCTCTGCAACTGACTTCCACAAGTCATCCCTGGGACTAAGAGCCCAGCAGGATTCAAACAATAATTAGTCACTGGGGAGGATAAAAAGCAGAAGGGACATGCATTCTCTTAGGCCTTGTACACACTACAAAGTTATTGCGCGATAAAGCCCTTTAATGCGCAATAACAAACAGAGCGTACACACACAACTTACAGTTATTCCGCGTTAAGTCCCTTCTTTTTGCGCAAAATGTAAACCACCTAAACGAGCGTGGTTGCTGCTAACGCGGAATAGTTGTTGCGCGATGGCCAGTGTGTGTACGCTTATCGCGCAATGTGAATATAACGGAAATGGCCCACAATTCAAATTCCATCCCTTCTGCACTTCCGCCTGTACTCTATCGTCGTGACGTCATTTTTCCCGACCTCCTCTTCTGTCCCGCGAATTTTTGAATTCACCACTCTCCCTTCTGCCTCGCTGTTCGGTGCTGCTGCCTCTGTGTGCTTCGCTCGCAATGTCGTCGCGCCGCAGCAAACGAGCTCCAGCCTGGACAGCAGCAGAGGTGATGGACTTGATCGGCATCTGGGGAGAGTCCGCCGTGCAGTCACAGTTACGTGGCAGCCGGAGGAATTTTGACATTTTCGGTCAAATATCCAAAGCCATGACCGAAAAGGGGTACGAGCGAGACACCCTGCAGTGCCGGGCAAAGGTGAAGGAGCTGCGGATAACATTTCACAGAGCCAGAGAGGCTAACCGGCGCTCTGGCTCCGCGCCAGCAACGTGCAAGTACTATAAGGAGCTGGAGGCGATCCTGGGCGGCGATCCCACAACCACCCCGAACTGCACGGTAGACACCTCGGAGACTGCACCCCAAACAGAGAAGGAAGCAGAAGGCGACGAGGCAATTGTGGACGAGGAATCAGAAGAAGAAGACTACGAGGACGGAGAGAACGGAGCCACTGACCCGGGGAGCCAGGAGTTATTTTCCACCCAGCCAGAAACAAGCTCCACTGATTCCTTCTCCACGCCTACCCAGGAATCATCAGAAGGCAGCTCTGGTAAGTCCCGTTCGCAATGTCCTCTATTCTAGGTGCTACAGCTCAGCGTAGACATGGTTTTTTTGCAAGGGGTTTTTGTTTTCGGTGTCCTCAGTTCTGTTCCTTACAGAACTGTAAAGGTGTTACTAGCATTACTTAAAAAGGTCATCGATGTATGCCTCGATTTCCAAGTAGTCGTTCCCTTTCAACTCACTGAACGCGTCATCCAAATATTTCCAGAGTCTTCTCTTGAGATTACATGGTAGAGCATTCCTTTGCACTCCACCATTCAGGGACACTCTTCCTTTCAGACTCGCAAGCACTCCTGCGGGCAACATTGCTGCGCACAGTCCTGCAGCGTAAGGTCCCGGCTTGAAGTCGGCAACATGAAGGAGATGCATTCTCGCTTGCAGAGGCACTCTAAGCAGTGTGAGATCTGCCTCTATTTCAGCCATCTCGGGCACGGGATCAGAACTTGGTGTGGCAATAGTCAACTCTCCGTTGTACTAGCTCTGCAACCCGTACCAAGCTTTGGGAAATCTGTTACCGCCCCCCCATAGGTCCCCTCTTGTGTATTGAAGGAATGTGTGGGGAGAACAACATCATTTGCCCCTGACCGTGGCGAGAACAATAGCGGCATTCTACATTTTTCATATCTGAACAGGAATGACCTTCGGTGGACAGTCTACAGCTGCAGCTGAGCGTCTGAGGAGGATAAGGCGGAGGCCTCGCAGGAGCAAGGAAGACGTCTTCCAGGAGCTCATGCAGTTCCATGAGGCTTCTGCGAGGGAGACAAGGCAATGGAGGAGGCAGTGCAGGCAGGACAGGAGACAGAGCAGTGCGAGGAGAGAGCAGCAGAAGGATGCCCTGATAGGCATCATGCAGGAGCAGACCAACCTCCTCAAGACCATGGTCGGTCTGCTACAGGCTCGCACCCCCCATCATCAGCCTCATATGCCTTTCAGTGCATCCACGCCACATTCCCCCCCCAGACAGTTTTTAGACCACCATGGACATCCATGGTGTAACCCTAACAGAACCCCTCCCCCAACATATGTAGTTGAGTCCCGCACCTACACCCACCTTTAGTCCCTACTCCCCTCAAACCCGAGTTTTGATCAATGTTAATTAAATAAAGTTGAATCCTTGTTAAACTTAAACAGAGTTTCTTTATTTGTTTCATTAATTTAACATTAACGGTTTTTGATTCAATGAATGTTTACAGGGGAAAAACACAAAATTTCTAAAGCTTAATTTTTAACAGTTGAAACATATAGGAAATGGTTAGTAACTATATTCAAAGGTACAATTTTAACCAACAGTACTAAAATGGGTTTTTAACGCATCCCTTATGCGAACTGCCCTTAGCTGCGCCCCCCGGATACCCCTCGTGTCTGGTTGCTGGTAGGCATTTTCCAGACGTTGTGCCTCAGTGGTCCAAGAGTTCCTGAATCTCTCCCCCCGGCTTTCACATATATTGTGAAGAACACAGCAAGCCGAAATAACTAATGGGATCCTGTCCTCGTGGAGATCTAGCCTGCCATACAGCGCTCTCCAGCGCGCTTTTAAACGGCCAAAGGCACACTCCACAACCATTCTGCATCTACTTAACCGGTAATTGAAACGCTCCTTGTCAGGATCCAACTTCCCGGTGTACGGCTTCATGAGCCATGGCATCAGTGGGTAGGCGGGGTCCCCAAGTATCACCACTGGCATCTCTACACCGCCCACAATTATTTTCTCGTCTGGAAAAAATGTGCCAGCATGTAGCCTTCTGAATAGTCCAGAGTTTCTAAAGATGCGTGCATCGTGCACCTTTCCAGACCAGCCAGCATTAATGTCCATAAAGCGACCACGGTGGTCCACCAGTGCCTGTAGAACCATCGAAAAGTATCCTTTCCTGTTGATGTATTCAGAGGCAAGGTGGTCGGGAGCGAGAATAGGGATGTGAGTCCCATCTATTGCACCCCCACAGTTCGGGAAGCCCAACTCATTAAATCCTGCGATGATCTCCCTCACGTTTCCCGGGGTCACCATCCTCCCGAGCAGAAGACGGTTGATGGCTCTGCATACTTGTGACAGTGCCACTCCAACGGTCGAGCGTCCAACCCCAAACTGGTTTGCGACCGAGCGGTAGCAGTCTGGAGTCGCCAGTTTCCAAAGTGCGATAGCCACACGCTTCTCCACGGTCATGGCGGGTCTCATCCTCGTGTCCTTGCATCGAAGGGCAGGGGCAAGCTCCTGGCATAGCTCCATAAATGTGGCTTTCCGCATTCTAAAGTTCTGTTGCCACTGATCATCATCCCACAGCTGAAGGACGATTCGTTCCCACCAGTCTGTGCTCGTCTGCCGGGACCAAACACGGCGGTTCAGGCTGTGTTGCTGGTCCGCGAAACTGATCAGAATGTCCGTTTGGTTTTCAATGCTGTCATCATCCGAGACCGAGTCATCCGTGTCATGCTCCGAATCATAGCCAAAGGCAAACCGCAACAGAATCTGGGCTGTGTTCACAATGCTGAAGGCAGCATTCAAGATCACAGCTGAATCCATGTCGATTCTGAAAAGGCAGTGCCGAGAAGAAGGTTGCTTCAATTTGAAATTCGCGCTCGTTGCTATTGGCAACCGCTGGGTAGCGTCAGTAGCGGAATGCACCACGGGAGATGATACTGGGGACTCTGGGATACGTACCCACAATCCCCTTCGCTTTCCTGGAGGACTGCGCTCAGAAGGGGGGGGGCTTTGTTCCGTTAGAGCAAGCATAGTGTGTACGCGATCTCGCGCAACAACAGCCACGGGAGAATTAATGCGGAAGAGGATTATTGCGCGTTAAAAATGGTAGTGTGTACATAGCCTTAGAGATCCATGGCACTACCCACCTACTAGGAATGTATCCTATGTTCTCATCCCTCACCTTACTCCTAAAGCGTCCAACTGGCCACTGCCGGACAAAGATGCCTTCCAGTCTTTTATAAGGTGCAAATCATGATTTCCATGCAGATCTGCATCTCTGCCTTCCTTGAATTGAAAGAATGTTTCCCTTCGCTCTTAATTGACATCCCCCCACGCAGACATTTGGCTAAAACCCTACCTAAATATTGGGATGCATCCAGCTGTTTTAGCCCTGCCTGATAATGAACGCAATGTAGGCTATGATTTCATCACCGTGAATAGAGGTTGCTGGCAGAGAAACCGTTCTAAGGCAGTCTAACAATTAATCCAGAACACTGGAAGTCAGCAGATCTGAGATCTATCACCAAGCATCTCATGGACTTCCTGAGTGTCCCTAGGGGGAGCGGTCCTGCTTTTAGCAGGGGTTGGACTAGATGACCTCATGAGGTCCCTTCCAGCCCTATGATTCTAAGTCACTCCTTTTCCTCAATATCGACTTCCCCCAGCTGTAAAATGGGGACAATACTTACAAACCTGTATGAAGGAGTTTGAGATTCACGAGTGAGTCTATGAAGTTTTTACACACAGAGATAAAGTCCTCCAATTTCAATTTCACACCTCCAAAGAATCAGTTTTGTAATGGTGATGCATTTCTCACACAAGGCTGGGGCAGAACTCTTCTGAGTCAGAGTGAAACAAATCAGGGCTTCAATTACAGAAAACAGAATTACGCACTATGCCAAACCAAGAAATCTCAAAGTGGAAAATAAAACCAGTAGGAAAAACAAAGAAGGGCAAATTTACCCCTGGCATAGCTGACTTTAACACAGTTAAACCAGGGATGAATTTGGCCCATAAACCTTTTCCCCAAAGGAAGGTACATCACAGCGAACTAACATGGACAATGGACCAAGACAAGAACTAGAAACTGGCATCAGTGAGGCCCTATTTAATTCCCATTTCTGGGGCCTCCGCACTGCAGCACTCTCCCACTAAAGTCTAGCAAAGTGGGGTACGTCCCTTCCAGCATGTGGTGTGTGTGTGCCTCAAAACACAATGCATGTTGGGTCTGACGGATGTCACTGACCCGTGCAAAATGCATTGGTGAATCTGGGTAGAGCTGTGTTTGCATCACACAGACCACTCTCACAGTTGCTTAACTTATTGAACTGTGGAGACCGGCCCCCTAGTTTGCAGCGCAGGCTAAGGATTGAATGGATCCTGCAGTCTGAGCGCCGCACTCCCACGGAGCCAGGGCTGAGGTGCAGTGCAGAAGATAAAGCATTATCCTGAACTCCTCAATAACCTCAAAAGTGGGCTGCAGAAGAGAGAAATGCCAGCCACCTCTCCCTCGCACAGCCAGAGCTTAGCAGCAGACCCTCAGAGTCTCCAAGAGTCAGTCACCTGGGGGCTCAGATCCAGGGCCGTCCCTGGGGGGGTCGAACGGGGCGATCGCCCCGGGCCCCGTGGGTACGTGGGCCCCGCACTGTCCCATTCCCAGCGAGGCAGTGCGGGGCCCACGGGCGCCAAAGCCCCTCCTCCCACGGTCGCCCCGCTGCCTTTGGCACCCAGCTGAAGGGGGCGGGGCAGGGGGGCAGGAGGGCTATGCCCGGCCCCTGGACTGGCCCTCCCCGCCCCCAGGGTGGAGCAGGCAGGCTCAAGGGCAGAGCACGTGGGGCCGGCCTCTGGGCCGGCCTGCCCCACATGGCCGGCTCCCTCCCCCGCAGCCGACTCCGGCTCCACCCCCCACACAGGCAGCTCCAGCCTCCCGGCCGGAGACACCTCCAGGGCCAGGGCCAGGGCCGGGGCCGGCTCCGACTCCCCTCCTTCCCCCTCCCACCTGCAGGCGGGGCCCTGCTTTGGCCACTTGGCCCCGGGCCCCGCTCCCCCCACGGGACAGCGCTGCTCAGATCTGACAGTTTGAGCTCTCTTTTAAAACCCTCCCCAACACTTTCCGCATCCAAGCGCACCAGCAGAGAGACAGACAGACAGTATTGCACTCCCGTCGGTCCTTCCAGCACCGCAGGCTGTGAATACGCTGCAAGAAAACACGGGTTCTCAACACGGCTTCGCTCACCCGCGTGAGCTTTCGCTGCTTCCAGGAGCAGCCGACGTAGCAACTTATTTTAACTCACGGCACCAGCTCAAGTTCAAACCTCCAGGGCAGCCAGCGATCAAACTCCTGCTGCTAATCCGAGGTCAACAAATTGCCACGCCTTTCGCTGCCATTTTAACCCAAGTTCGCTACGTGAGTTCATTGTGGACACTTCCTTTCCCCTGGAGACATACGCTCACAGAGAGCTGGGTGCCTCACAGTCACTGGACTCGGGTCTGTCCCGATAATGCCCTGGGAACGTTCTCTGATTTTACTGCTGCACTTCCTCACTGGGTAGCTTTGCTTATTTGTTTTTCCCACCCAACTTGCAGTGTGTTATTATTTGTACTTCAACAGCACCTCTAGCATGCAGCTGAGATGGGGAACTCACTGTGCTGGAGGCTACACAAACAAACGGGCAAAGAATTTACAATCCAAATAGACAGGCTGGGAGAAAGAGATACAACATACAAGCAGAGCGCGCACTTTCTGGTCCCACAATTCCTAGGGAAACTCATTCAGTCCAAGAGAGCGATAATGAGGTGAGAATTCCAAATCTCTCATATCCTCAGAGGATATGGGCCCAGCATGTGAGACAGCAGCGCTGTCCCTGGTCTCAAGGCAGCAAGCGATTCCACAGGGATGGGAGAGTGGCCTATTATTAAGGCTTTCTAGACCTTTTAAGTAAAATCTTGATATGCAAGCACTGGACAATGGGCCGATTTGCAAAATATATGCAGGACCCGGGCTGATTTTGCATGATCCACCAGTGATGCAGAACTGTGCTGCAGAATATCAGTTTATGTCACTGGCCATTTTGGCTGCAAAAGGCAACCTTCAAACTACAAACGAAAAGTAAACTGCAATGCTGTGGGAGCCTGCAGAAGAGCTCTTAGAAAGCTGAACTGTCCCCACTCCAAGCAGAGGGGTATTAACACCGAGTCTAGTGTCAGCACGGTTAACCATTCTGCTGCTGCTAACTTTCCAGACCCGTTCGGGTCTCGTGCTTGTCCATGTTGCTGGAGGCATCCAAGGATACTGCGGTGGGAGAAGCAGTGAGGCGGCCAGTCATTGCCTATGGCTGCTGGGGTGAAGACCTGTCTCTATCGCTAAGCTTAACATCTAGTTAACCTTGCTCATCAAGTAAGGGGGGAAAGACAAGCATCACTGCCCAACCTGCAAAAAGCAAACTCTCCTGAGAACAAACCCCAGAGCGCTCTCTGTCTTCCTGGGTACCAAACACCCTGACTGTCCCCTCTCTGGCTACCACAACCTCCAGCTTCTTTTCAGCACCTTGTACAATATACATGATCTTTAACTACAAAAGTCTGAGCACTCTAGAAAAGTGAAAGTTGGGGAGCAACAGGAAGTTAATTGACGTGGATACCTGAATAAATACCAAGGGACGCCTTAACTGCAACGTTTATTGATGACCATGCTGAATCCAGGAAAAGTCTCCCTTTTTGAGTACACTGGGCCCCACTGTAGATTTCCCAGCCTGCTGCCAAATACAGGCCAAGCCGTTCCTTGAGTTTCTGAATAGGCGGTTCTATCTGAATCGGAATTTTAAAAATTGTGAATGAAGAAGCCTCAAGTTAAGACACCCTGCAATCCTGCAGCAGATTAAAACACAGCCCTGCCATGCACATTTCCAAAGGGTTCACCATTCAAATGTTAGTCAAGAGTGACTGAAAATGCCAACCGATAAACTCCCCTGCAGGAGTCACAGAACAATAAATTCCACGCCACGGTGCTCTGGCCAGGAAAATAAGTGCCGTGCAGGAACACTGCAGCAGAAGCAGCAACAGAAACCCTTGCAAGAGTAAATGAGGTTATTTTGGCACCAGAGCGGATGTAGCTTTAACTGAATATGGTAAACAGAGATGGAGCGATTATAGCAAGAGTGAATGTAATACGGTGCTGAGTTACTTTGTATTGCCTTGACTGACCACAATATCTGATAAAACCAATGGAAAAAATTTTGGTTTCCTCTCACATATAATTGATTATCTTAATGCAATCTACAGTTTTCACACACACACAAAACCTGAAGTTCAGTTAGTGGGTGATGCTGACAGAAATAACAGACAGCAATGGCGGCCGGATGGTGTTTATTTTTGTTTTGGTTCGTGGGCTGCACAACTGAAGGATGCAAAGCTATCACCTGAAATAACCACCTGGGAAGGTGTGTGGTTTTTTTAAACATGTATTGACTATAATCCATGCACGACCAGCACAGATCAGGACTTTTTTTTTTTTTTAAAAAGGAGAGAGGGCATGTTGCACTCCAAAGATGTGTTCCTTGACAAAGGCCGTCTGATCTGCAAAGATGTTCATGTGCCAGGGGAATGTGATCAGCCTGCCAGAGCTGGGATACAAAATTATGCCCCCTTCCTTTTCTTCTACATGCCCCTGCTGTGTAGGGAGCTGGCAAAAAAACGTGAACGTGAATCTCAGCCACACCACCGGGTCAAAACAGAATGGAGTGGACCCATGACCCTGCCTTCCACCATTCAATTCCCCCTGGAAGGGCACGTGAACAGATTCCACAGAGTGCCTCCCCAGCCTCCTGACTACTGCAGAAACCCACGGCATGAAGTTTATTTGCACAGAAGAGATAATCCAGCCTGAAATGAAATCCCTCTGTGGTTTGCAAACATGCAGGCTGTCATTAGGGAGAGCTAGAGACCTTTGGTATTAAAACATAAGCCCTCCCAAACATGGGACAGAGAAAAATTCCTTCCCTTGCCTGTAAGTAACAGGCTCTCATCCTTCCTGTGAAGCAGCTGCCAGAGGAAAACAAAAGTCGGATTACTTGGGCAGCCCATGGGACACTACCATGTGATGCCAGCTGGGCTTGCCTCACATTTCTAACGTAGGTGCAGAAACAGTTTTACCTGCCCTGCCCTTGAAAGCAAGAATGAAATGTTTCAGGTAGCTCCTCTCGCCAAAGAACCCAGCTTGATTTTAATGAGTTTGTTCAGAAACAACACCCCCCCCCACCACCACCACACACACAACACAGGTTTTACTCAGAAGGCTGCATTTCTGGATGGACCTTTCCAACACAACCCAAAATTCAGACTCATTTCCTGGCACCATTCAGAAGCTGGGGAAATGGGAGAAAGTGGGTTTCATGACTAGAAATTACTGAACAAATTACTGTAGTTCATGCTCCCAGAAAGAGAGACCAACAAGAAGAACAGCCCGTGCATGAAACGTCTGAGTAATTACTCTGCATGTAAATGCACCGACTCCATATTGGACATACTCCATTTGCGCTGCTAGGCAGGTGAGCGGAAGCAAAGCCTTGCTGTGACACATTCTCTCTGGCCAAGTGTTTCCTTCTAAAATACAAGGCTAGCAGGAGTGCTGAGCAGAAACTGGCTACCCAGATCACAGAACCACAGAAGATGAGGGTTGAAAGAGACCTAGAAGGTCGTCTAGTCCCACCCCTGCTCAAAGCAGGACCAACCCCACTAAACCATCCCAGCCAGGGCTTGGCCAATCCAGGCCTCAACACCTCTAGGGATGGAGATTCCATCACCTCCCTAGGGAACCCATTCCAGTGCCTCACCACCTCCTAGGGAAAAAGCTTTTCCTAATATCCAACCCAGACCTCCCTCACTGCAGCTTGAGACCATTGCTCCTTGTCCTGCCATCTGCCACCACTGAGGCAGCCCAGCTCCATCCTCCCAGGAACCCCCCTTCTGGTAGTTGAAAGCTGCTATCAAATCCCCCCTCATTCTTCTCTTCTGCAAACTAAATAAGCCCAGATCTGTCAGCCTCTCCTCGTGTGGCATAAGTGCTCCAGGCCCCTAATCTTTTTCTCTGCCATCTGTTGGACTCTCTCCAGTTTGTCCACATGCTTTCTGTAGCGGGGGACCCAAAACTAGAAACAATACTCCAGATGTGGCCACAGCAGTGTTCAATAGAGGGAAATAATCACTTCCCTCAATTGTCTGGCAATGTTCCTACTGATGCAGCCCCATGTGCTGTTAGCCTTCTTGGCAACAAGGCCACACTATTGACTCGTATTCAGCTTCTTCTCCACTATAACCCCCAGGTCCTTTTCTGTAGAACTGCTGCCTGGCCAGTCGGTCTCTGTTCTCTAGCAGTGCACAGGATTCTTCTGTCCTAAGTGCAGGACTCTGGCGCGTGTCCTTGTTAACCCTCATCAGATTTCTTTTGGCCCAATTCTCCAATTTGCCCAGGTCCCTCTGTATCCTCTCTACCACTCCCCGCAGCTAAGTGTCACCTGCTAACTTTGGTGAGGGTGCAATCCAACCCAGCGTCCAGATCATTAATGAAGATGTTGAACAAAACCAGCCCCAGGACCGACTCCTAGGACACTCTGCTTGCTACTGACTGTCAACTAGGCATTGAGCCATTGATCACTACTGGTTGAGCTCAATGATCTAGTCGGCTTTCTATTCACCTTGTAGTCCATTTATCCAACACATGCTACTTTAACTTGCTGATAAATATACTGTAGTCGAGGTGTATCACATCCACTGCTTCCCCCACATCCACAGAGCCAGTCGTCTCATCATGGAAGGCAATCGGGTTGGTCAGACATGACTTGCCCTTAGTGAATCTATGCTGACCTTCCTTTCCTCCAAGTGCTTCAAAACGGATTCCTTGAGGACCTGCTCCATGATTTTGGGGGTGGGGGGGGACTAAGGTGAGGCTGACTGCTCTGTAGTTCCCCGGATCCTCCTCCTTCCCTTTTTTGAAGATGGGCACTAGATTTGGCTTTTTCCAGTCAGCAGGGACCTCCCCCAGTTGTCACAAGTTTTCAAAGATAACGGCCAATGACTCTGCAGTCACATCAGCTAACTTTCTCAGCACCCTCAGTGCACTGCATCCGGCCCCTGGGCTTGTGCATGCCCAGCTCTTCTAAGCAGTCCTAACCCTGTTCTTTCACCACTGAGGCTACTCACTTCCTCCCCGTTCCGTGCTGCACAGTGCAGTAGTTTGGGAGCTGACCTTGACTGTGAAGACAGAGGTTTAAAAAAAAAAAAAAAAAGCATTGAATACTTCATATTTTTCTACATCATCTGTTGCCTCCCCCATTTGGTAAGAAGGCCAACCTTTCCCTGATCACCTTCTTGTTCCAAACATACCTGTAGAAACTCTTCTTGTGGTATCTTCATGTCCCTTGCTAGCTGCAACTCCACGTATGCTCTGGCCTTCCTGATTTCACCCCTGCATGCTCGAGCAGTATTTTTCTACTCTTCCCTAGTCATCTATCCAAGCTTCTACTTCTTGTAAGCTTCCTTCTTGTGTTTCAGCTCACTGAAGATTTCTCTGTTAAGACAAGCTGGGCACCTTCCAGATTTGCTGTTCTTTCTGCACATCGGAATGTTATCTTCCTGTACCCTTAGTAGGGTTTCTTTAAAATACAGCCAGCTTTCTTGGACTCCTTTCCCCTTCAGATTAGCCTCCCAGGGGATCCTGCCCATCAGCTCCCTGAGGGAGCCAAAGTCTACTTTTCTGAAGTCCAGGGTCCATGTTCTGCTGCCTGCCTGCCTGCCTGCCTGCCTTCCTTCCTTCCTTTTGTCAAGATTCTGAACTCAACAGATACTGGCCAAGGGACAGTCTGCACATTTAGACACAAACATGCAGCCACTGAGAACCTATTCATGGCCCTCACCCCAGTCCCACAAAGTATTTCTATTCTTAGAAGGACCACTGTGAACAAGGGAACTTCATACGGCTGGTATCAGCCATGATGTAGGCACACCTGGACTGGGCAAGATAGTGGTGCACCCTTTGTCACAAGGGGCATTGTGTCTATTCCCAGGTCCCTGGCACTGCATGGCTCAAATGCTCTCCATTTCTGGAACAATGGCTTTTGCTTGTAGCCTCTACTTTTGCTCCCGAAATAACATTCAGTGGGCCAGTTTGTAGACTGACACCCATGCCATGAAATCCACTGAGTTCAGCAAGACAGTGCAGTGCAGAATTTGCCCCTCTGGCTATGAATCCATTCTTAAAAGAAATATCTGGGTATAATCTTCCCTCACTTCAAACATGGGCTCCATCCCTCCCTCCTTACTGGGAATTATGGCTGTGTACTGACAGAAGAGTTTTGTACAGTTTGCAGGACAAGAGATGATAATCTAGAGTGGGAAAAGAGAAGACCCTCATTCATGGGTTTTAAGGGACCAATAGGATCATCTAGTCTGACCGCCTGTATAATACAGGTCACAATCGGCCCTGGGGGGAAACACCTTATGCTGACGGAGCAGTCAGCTAAGGAGGAAAGCTGTGGCCCACTGGTCTAAGTGCAGGGATACAACAACTCAAAGTTCTAACCCCAACTCTGACACTGGCTTCTCCTCTGACCCGAGCCAAGTCATTTAACCTCCCGGCCTCAAATAATAATATTCCCTTCCCCCACAACATGGGCAAGTGGTCACAGCTGGTGTAGTCCCTTATGGAGAGCTTTACACGACAGCAAGTAGCAATTCATAGGACCTGGCCAATCTGAGCAACTGTGGCTGATGGACAGTCAGCGCGAACCACTTATATCACACCGTGTTTCATTTCAAAATAATTCCCAGCTACACACCTACAACTGCCGACATTTGAGTCGAAGGAGAGCTCTTCAGACAGCACAGGATGGGGACGCTCCAGGATACACCGTGCCCTTGGGCTAGCTGAGACCTACAAAGGAGAAGTGCAGGAAGAGGAGAGGGAAGCTAGGAGTGAGACGACAGAGCAGGACAGCAGTAGAAAGGGAGACAAAGGTGCCAAAGAGAGGCTGCTGGGACACCAGTTTGTTCACTAACTTCCCGGTGCTGTTCCAATTGGGCCAGTGGGGCTGCGGGTAAGCCAACGAAGGATTTACCTTTTGTATTGGAGTCACACTCTCTGCTCGGTAGACAGAAGGGGCATTGTAATCAGAATAAAGAGGGGCCAAATACACTATGGGTGTGGTACTGCCCCACTGATAGCTTTGGCTCAGGGGTGTCAGAAAAATCTTTCTGATGCAAGATTGGAAATAAAAAATAATAAAGAAGATTCCTGTTTGGATTAATTTACTTACACTCCCAGCACTTCGCAGAACTTGTGATTAATATTTTCCTCCCCATGCACAGAACATGTCAAAACAATAATTAATGAAATATGAAACTGAATCGGAATTAGAGCAAGTGTAAAAATATTGTTGTTTCCTTCAGCCCCTGTTTCCATTATTCCTCAGAGAGGTGAGAGGCGGGTAACAATGATCTTGAAGACTGTTGAATTTGTCTTAACCAGCTGCCTTCCACGCTCCTTGTAATTGCATTAATGAATTGATATGAACATGTGTCAGGATTCGAGCTCAAGCTTCTGTTTACCAGGCACATTTCCAAAAAGGGGGAAAGAAATGAAAGGTACAGAAATGGGATGATATTGGAAGGAAACAACGTTTCCACAGCTGTGTGAATGACCTTGACGGCACAACAAACCCTGATTTGCATGAACTAAACATTATACTGGAAAAGATTTATAATGAAGCGTAACTGGCTGGCATGCTTCTTGAAATGCTACACCCTGTGCCCCACATGATGTGGTTCCTGCACACAGACATATGGAAGGGGAAAGGCTTTCTAGCAAGAGGGGATCTAGCGTGTAAGCTGAGCACTCTGAACAGAGGAGCGGCCAAGTCTGAGGAGAAGACTTGAGCTGAATTGTACATTGTCTTACTGCTGTTTCCTGTGTTAATAAGCCAAACATCCAGAAGTAGGTGAGTTTACACTCCCACCTTTTCCCATTTCAGGTAGGGCCATACTTCCTATGTCTGCCAGAGGGTCATATCTGTAATGCAGGGGTTCTCAAACTTTTATTGCTGGGACCCCCTTAGAAAATATTTCAGGCTGTGGCAACCGCCTCCTGTCATGTCAGCCCCGACATGCCGTGCCAATCTTCTGCCCTGCTGCTGTGGCGGAGCTGCCTTCAAAGCACCCAGTCAACAGCCAATGCTCTCCGGCCACCCAGGTCTGAAGGGCTCTGACTGTCAGCCGCAGCCACAGCATGTGCAGGGGCAGACAGCTTGCAACTCCTTGAGGTTTCCCAACTACCTACTTGAGAACCCCTGCTCTAATGCACGGCAACGTCAGGATAATTTCCCTTCTTTTCACCCCCCCCCCCCCAATGCCTTGGGAGAAAACCAACTGTCCACTTTTCACTTTACTGTTCAGACCAAGGCACAAACAATTAGTCAAAGGCCCCTTTGTAAGTGACTACTTCTGGGGCAGCAAAAGTCAGTCAACGACCAGAAACGGTTCTTTAAATGATGGCTGGGAAATGACGACTTAGGGAGGTGACCCTTGAAGGTGGGTTCCTAAATAGTCCCTAACTTGACCTTCTATCACCGAGGGCCGGTCTTCTTCTCCCCATTCTGCATTACCCTGTGTAGTAGCCTGGGAGCTGGCCCTCCCTGTGAAGACAGCATTGAGTACTTCAGCCTTTTCCGCATCACCCACCACGCGGATCCCTGCCCCATTCAGTAAGGGACCTACACCACCTCTGATCCTCTTCTTGTTGCTGATATACTTATAGAACCCCTTTCTGTTATCCTTCACATCTCTTGCTAGCTGCAACTCCAGTTGTCCTTTGGCCTTTCTGATTTTATCCCTGCAGTCCCGAGCAATATCTTTATATGCCTCCCTTCTCATCTGTCCAAGTTTCCACTTCTTGTGAGCTTCCCTCTTATGTTTCAGCTCCCCGCAGAATTCTCTGCTAAGCCACGCTGGGCACCTTCCAGATTTGCTGTTCTTTCTGCACATCAGAATGGTATTTTCCTGTGCCTTTAACAGGGTTTCTTTAAAATACAGCCAGCTCTCCTGGACGCCTTTCCCCTTTAGATTAGTCTCCCAGGGGATCTTGTCCATCAATTCCCTGTGGGAGCCAAAATCTGCTTTTCTGAAGTCCAGGATCTGTGTCTTCTTTCCTTTCTTCCTTTGAACAGGATCCTGAACTCTACTCTCCCATGGTTGCTGCTGACTTCCACTTCACCAATCAATTCTCAGTTTGTGAACAGCAGGTCTAGAGGTGCAAGGGCCTTAGTTGGTTCCTCCAGCATTTGTACCAGGAAATTGTCCTCAGCACTCTGCAAAAACTTCCTAGATTGTCTGTGCACTGCTGTATTGCCCTCCCAGCGGGGGTCCCAGGCTGCCCCCGCCCACCGCAGGGCCCCTCTCGTCCCCCCACCCATCCCCCCCCACACCCCATTGCCCACAGCCTCCCGTCTCTGGGGGAGGCTGGAACCAAAGGACGCTCCCGCCCTGGCCCCGCTCTGGCCAGCGTGCCGGGGGCCTGCGGGGGGGCTGCTGGTGCACAGCACAGTGGCCTCCAGCGCAGCCTCCCAGGGACATGGGCCCTGGAAAGCCACCGTGCTGTGCGCCAGTCCATCAGCCTCCCCCCGGCACACGGGGGGGGGGCACCCTGCCACACTGGGAGGCAGCCATGGCGCAGGATCAGCGGAAGGAGGATGCGTGCCATGGGCCACCTGGCCCTGCCCCCTGGGTGGAGCGAACGGGCTGCCCCAGGGGGGGTCCAGTCGACTCGGGGCAGGACAGAGCGCAGAGCCCGGCCTCTGGCTCGAGGGCTCTGCCCCCAGCGGCAAGAGGGTAGGAGCGCTCTCAGCACACCTGCCCTGCCGGTGCTGAGCAAGGCCGGATTGTCACAGGGGGCTGGAGCCTGGGGCCCCCTTTTTGGCCGGGGCCCAGAGCTGAAGCCCCTAAAGCTCCTGCGTTAATCCAGCCCTGCCTCCCAGCCGATGTCAGGGTAATTGAAATCCCCCCAGGAGAACCAGGGCCTGCGATCTGGACATTTCTGCTAGTTGTCCATAGAACGCCTCATCCACCTCCTGCTTCTGGCCTGGCGGTCTGTCGCAGACACCCCCACGACATCCCCCTTGTTACACTATCCCCTAAACTTAACCCACCGACTTTCCCCTGCCTTGTGTCTCCAGTTTCACAGCGGAGCTCTGAGCAGTCATAGAGCGCTTTTACATACGTATTCATCTGTTCTAGGCACCCGTGGCAGACCTAGAAATACAACAAAATTGTAACTGAAGTGCAGCAGGATTATTCTAACATGGAGCTTGTCAGTATAATTCACAATCACCAACTAAAGACCACTCAAAAGTTCCTAGCAGCCTCCCCCCTTTGACACCAATCACAGCACGTTGCCACCTGCCATTCTACATCAATTTGAGGTTTGTCTACTGGGACATTACAATTGTTTACGTGTATTTTCCAGCTCCTTACTTCTACTCCATAATAAGTAATACGCTTAAAGAAAACAGATGGTTTTAATGCTTAACTCAGCCCTCCCCATCCCATGTAAACAGAAATATCTCCTGAATAACACTCTCTTCGGTGCAGTTTTTAGAAGGGAATCAGTGCATTTCAGTGTAACTGACTGGGTGGTTTGTATTTTTGCTAGTGGCTGAAAAATTAATGGTATGATAGATGAAATTTTCACATCTGCAAATTAGACAAACATTCCCAACATTCATGGTCCAATAAATGAATACATTTTATTTCAAGTTAATCAAGTATGCCACCGCACTCTACATTCTATGACCCCTTTAAAATTCAGCCCTGGTGCAAATGCCTCACAGGGCTGTGATTTTACATATCAAGAAAGTAAAGCTTCTGGTATATTTCCTCTGCTGGGAGACTGCTTTGCTTTCACTGATCAGTGGCCAACAGTTCAGAACGTATCCAATACAAGAATAAAAGGAAACAGAAGGAAGAGAAAGGATTTTATAAAAACATATTAGTTAAGAGTAGAAAAATGCACCAGCCATCTAGTAGCTGGAGGAGTAAACTGACTAGCCAGAAGTGGATACAAAAGATGAAATAACAACAGAATCCAAGAACAAAGCTGGAGTGAAAAGATCACCCTTTCTACAAGGCTCACCTAAAAGGATATCAAGCAGCATTCGGTGCTTTATTCAGAATCTCCAACTCTCTTAGCAAGCCTAGCTAGCTACCCATGCAAGTCCTTCTAGCTGCTAGAAGAGAAGAAGGAACTTCCCCCACTTCCCTGTGCCATTCCAGGGTCTCCTGGCAAGGAATGCACTCTTTGCTACTGTTCTCCCCCACTAACATCCTGCCAGGGACCAGGGTTGAGGAGCATGAACAACACTCTGCACCTCTCCAACCTTCTAGGGTTTCCTTTGGTCTTATTCAGTGAATAGTTCCAATACCTGGCTCTGCTGTTTCTCCGAGCTTTGGCTAGAAGGAGAAGAGTGAAATTAAACAGACTCTTCCAGCTCTGCTGTCCGCAGTTCTGAAGAGAGCCCTGGCATTGCCCACAACCTTCCCAGTTTCAGGCTGCCATTGTGTGGAGCAGTGGGGACTGGAACTGTGTGACGAGTCAAGAGGAGAGCACACACAGCATTTCTCTGGACGGTAACGTTTATATCTCTAGACACTTCAAGCCCAGTAATTCCAATGTTTAGAAGAGATTCTCCTCTATCCTCATAGTCTCAAGATTCACTGTACCTGTTACTTGAATTGAATGTATGGTTTGTCCTACTAGCCCCAGTATTGTTCTTTACTGATCCTTCTGTTGATCCAACCAACAGCCAGGATCAAGGGGAGAACACATTTACAAGAGTTTGGGATAATTTCCTTCGTGTACTATGAGAACCAACACATCCCAATATAGTCTCTTAATGGCTACTATTAATCCCTGCATTCAGATGCTAGAAGAATAATGATCTTACCTCAAGGACCCCAAATTTTTTGAACTGTGCTGTAGGAACTGATTAACTCACCAGCAATGTAGAGTAGTTTTTTAGAGGATGAACAGTCACTGTTAAAACCCACACAATGACCCTGCACAAGAAGAAAGGAGGCAGGAGAAGAGACACGAGGGGGAATTTAGGGAAACAGACTGCATTTTGCCAAAGGGAATGTGGGTAGGACACTAAGGCTAATGCGCCTACAAACCTGCTATGGTAATTGTAACGGCACAAGGGGTCAGGACATCTCTTTGCCACACAGACTAAAAGCCAACGGGTCCAGTTGCATGGTGCCCTAATGCAGGGGCGCGGTTTCAGTACCAACTCACAGGGAAAAGCAGAAAAACCAATCCCACTTTGAGCAGCAGCCAGGTTTTCCCTGAAGGGATCCAACCTATAGGCAGCACTACCCTCGGTGCAGCTGTGCACCTGCAGCCTGGTGAGGACGCTGTATGCGGACAGAAAAGCACTCTCCCGTCGGCGTAATTACTCCAGTGCACGGGAGGCAGAAGCTATGTCAGCGGGAGAGTGGGACCTGATTTTCAGAAGCACTGGAGACTCAAAACGCCAGCTGAAGTCGATGGAAGCTGTCAGAGCTATTTATCTCTGGGGATCAGGGCCAAGTTGACCAGTAGCTGCCAGGGACTTTTAAGACCCGGTGAGGTGACTGCCCTCCACACCACCCTTTTTTGTGACTGCAATTTTTTTAAGTTACTTTTATATCAGCAATTGTTTCCAGGCCCGATTAATATAATTTAGTCATGGTAGTAACTGACTGTCAGTGTGAATCAAGAAGACAGTCAACTGAGAGTCCCTGTGCCCAAAAATAACCAGGTGTTCAAAAATGTGGGTTTTTAAGGTTTTTAATGCTACATAAAACACAATGTTGTTATAAAATCTTGTACTAATATGCTGTAGCACCTCTCCAATGACAGTCTCAAAGTATTTTATAAACATCCAAATGAATTAAGCCTCTCAGTTTCACTATTCAGTAGGTGACTGACCTTTGTGTGAGCTAATTATTTTTGGACCCATTTCACAGGGAACTGTCAGGGTTGAAGCACATGGCGCAAGGGTACATGGCAAGTCCTAGTTCCCAGATGGGAAGAAGAGCAGTCATAGTTAGCAGTCAAAGTTATTTCGCACTCTTGAAAACAAAATCATGCTCATGCTTTTAAGCTGCGGAAAGTGACTGAACCAATAATTATTTGGTTAAAACAAGAAACAACAATATACTCTACGATGCTTGGACATGACTGCTCTAAACAGTGTGGCCAGTGGCAGGTGATAAGTCACATGCCCTTTAACTTGTGTGTATCAGTTGCAAATTTAGTTAATTAGAAATTCTTGCTCACTTCTTTTTATGTATTATTTCCCAGCTGATTTACATGTGTTGTCATATTGGACTCCTTCTCAGAATCTGAACAAGCACACACGTATGGTGCACAGAACTTCACCGGAGAGCTCAATGTCCTCTGGTGTCCTGCAGTGTAGGGAAGCTAAACTCTGCAGAGAAAGGATCAGCCAGACAATGATGATTAAAATGCCCCACTGACACAGAACAGGGAAAGCGGCTCGCCATGAATACCAGAGATGAATATAGCATACACAGGAGTCAGTGTTACCAGAGGAAACTGATGGTTCTTTAAACTAACTGAGCTTGCTGATGCCTGCAGGAACATAGACTAGACAACACCAGGAACCCAGCTCCAGCAATAGCCAATGCTTGATGCAAATTCAGCCCTAAAACAGCAGAGAGAATTTGCCCACTTGGGCCTTTGAAACCTACAGGTGACTGGCAGAGTAAGGTACTATACAGCGTGATCAACTCCAGTCCTTTGTGAATATACCCCACAGCTGCCTGCTCCCATCCCAGGAGAGCAGCATGCCCGTGTGGGCACCACAATTCACCACCTCCAGGCCAGGATACAAGGGTTTCTTTTTTCCTGTGCTTAGACTGAAGACAAAACTTGATAACTATTTCTGCTACTCTCTCAAACACTACAGGGCAGAGACAATGCCTTGGAACAAAGATTACCAGCATTTTGCACGTTCACAGAACTCTCCCCTTCGGGGCTCTTTAGGGAAAGACAACTTCCTGGCTATACACAGCCTGATCCAGTTGAGCTCCTGCATTCCCCAGGACTGTAAAGAGCTCAGAAGACCCTAAAAACAGTGAACTGAAAGGGCAACACTTTGGCAGCTGAAATTTAGTGATAAGAGATGAAAACTAATTCACACTGAAAGGGAGACTCAGAATTAGACTCACACTCGATGGATTTCAAATTAACTTGTAAATACTCAGGAAAACGAAATAAGCATCACTCTGGACAGCTCAATGGAAACAGAATCTTAGTATGCCTGAAAATACAATAGAAAATAATATTATAATACCATTTATATAATCGATGGTGCACCCTAGGCAGGAATACTGTGTTCTCTTCTATCTTAAAGATGTACCAGGAATCTTTATTTTAATGAGTTTGAAAGATAATATTGATTTTCATTTCCAAATAGTTTTGTCAGTATTTTTCCAGCTTACATTTTTGAACTACCAAGATTGTTTTTACCTCTGATACTAATGGGTATTTGTTAAAAAAATGTCATGAGTGCAGAAAATTCATAACAGATTCACAAATGCAACCATAATCAGAATAATTTCATAGTGCTTGTCTGCCAGACAGAATTATCAGTAAAAGCGGGCACCAGTTATCTGCTAGAGAGGCACATGATATGTTCTTCATTTTCTCTCTCTGTAAACTTCAATTATTAATGATGGTTCCCCTCCCCACTCTGCCGTATCTTTCTTCCTCTTCCCTCTACTTGGTGAGAGAAATCAGCAATTACCACTATCTGCTGATTTAAATCTAATCCTCCAAGTCTACATGTAGACAAGCCTTTGCGTGACCATAGCCATTGATCTAGCTAAGAAAGGTTATTCTCTATACCTGAATCTGATGCCAAATCACGATGGGTCCCCATAGCAAATCTGTGCTGTAAATTTTGATGCCACAAATATGTCACCAGAATAAACTGAAACCACAAGTAGGTCATTCAATGAGTTTTGGAGTGGACAGAAGGCACAAACAGGCTGCTACCTAGGTGCTCATGACTGAGGACACGAAAAATTAGTGAACACATAGTTCTGTGAGGCAGGCTGGTGAGAAAGGACTCGCTGAAACACTTCAGTTCTCTGAACATGGAGATTCCCACACTAGCCCATTCAGGGGCTGGAACACATTTTAGAATTTAAAAGAAAATCCTGCTACAGCCAGAAAACAATGTAAACGTCTTCCTGCTGCACAAAGGAGTGAGAAATTTCATCCCATGTTAGCCTGAGCGAGAATGGGTGTGTTATCTTCAGGAAGTCACCAGTGTTTCAGTATGTCTGTTTGTGAGGAGCTGGAATCAACATTGGAAGCCCTTTTGCAGATAAAAAAGCCCGCTGAAGACAGTGGGAGTTCTGCTGATGTAAGAACTGAGTAGAGACTCTGGGATCTGGCCCACAGGATTTGAAGAGGAGATTGAATAGCTCTGTACCATCTAGTGCAGGACTGTTCTGCACACAGTATTCTCTGGTATTTTCAAATGACCCAGGCATTGATCTTAATTGCTTAATTTTATTCCATTATTCTTAATTACATTCCCTCCCTTTTGATCAATTCCTTTTTCTCCTCCATTTATACATCTATTAAGTCTTTTTAAACAGTTTTAGAATCCCGTCACCTCAGTCACACAACACACATTTGTGTTTATATCTTCTTCTAAGCCAGTTTCTTCAGCCCCTTAATCATTTGTGTTGCTCCTGGCTGAGTTCTCCCGCACCATCTAGCAGTGATGTTCCCTTGAGCTGTCCAAGGTACCCTAGGTGAATCACAGAGGGGAACCCCAGCACAGTATTGCATATTTGCAGCACTCTCTCTGGGCAGGCCCATAGTTTACTGGCCCAGACTGCTTCCCAGCCTGCAAGCTGGCATGTCTGGCTGGAACGTGAGTGCCTTCCCAGATTAGGAAATGGATTATGCAACAGGAATGGCAGCTGCTTAGAAGCAGAGTATGGCTAGTTTCTATTTAACTTTTTGCTGCTCATTCACTGAGCTGAAGAGAATGATGCCCTATGTACTGTGTGCAGAAAGCCCTCAGGAGACCAGCCACCACCCACCCACTCATTAGGAATGACAGGACTGTACTTTTCCTTTAAATCTCCATTCATCAAGCACTAACAGCCTGACCCCTTGAAACATCTGACTTTCAACATCTAGGAAATAGCTGTGAACAGTCATGGCTTCCTGAAGCACACAAGAACATGTCTGAATTTATTTCCACTTTGGTTACATTCAAACACACTGCATTCCTTTTGATGCACGGCAGAAGCCTACACCGTGATCTGGTTTCCATTGAGTACATTCTAAACCCCACTGCAGAAGTCCACACACAAACTACCAGGGAGGCTATTTGAAACAATTTAAATGCTCTTCTCACTTTTCAGGATGAAGGACAAGAACAGGAACTTCCCAGTTATCTTCAGGTCAAACTTGCACTGCTTCTTGCAGAGTTTATTGACAGCAATGCAGCCCAAGGGAGTGTCCAGAAGTTGACTTCAGAAACCTGTGGCCAACGTAAAATCTGTGATAGTGCTCTACAAGTAAGTTCTCCTTATGAAAAGGCTTCCGTTGAAATACTGTTTTCCTTGACACATGAATAGACCCCACAGTAGAGCAAAGGAAGAGCACCCCACTTCAGTTTGGAATAAAATCCATCCCGTACAAGGAGATCAGGCTGTAATATTTTCCAGGCCCGACAACAGCCACCCATCTTCTGCCTGAAGGTACAATTATCATATCTGCCAAAGCATCAGCACCCAGGGCAGCTGCAAGACTTAGCCCAGATCATGAAAACAAGATGCATGTAGAGACACAGCGACCTGACATGGGACATAAGAACACGGATGCACTCAGAGTACATAGAATACAGACCAGGAAATACCATGGAGCTCTTGCTTCTGCCTTTCATTTAACTTATTAACGCACAAGTTCGTCTTCAGAGCCAAAGGTTAACTATGATCCCATCAACCTCACAGCAGAAACCTTCCCCACACCCAGCTTCCCACTCAGGGTTGGATATCTTCATCTGCTTTAGAGAGAGCAACACACTCCAAGCTGCCTGTGAGTCAAAGTCTGGTTTGGGAATGCAGTAGTTAATCTTCTCGAGTCTCATGAAGGGAAGAAAGGTTCTCACATGCATACTCAAAATACTTACTGTCCTTCACAGCAGCTCTCACTTCATTTCACTTAAAAATCCATGGCTGCTCTTTTCTGAGACTTTTATTAACAGCTACTCTTGCCCTGGAGAAGGCTTTTATCTGCTTCCAAGTGACAGCAGACTCATCTTTGTCATGGGTGCAAGCAGACATTTAAATCCATCCCTGTTATCTGCCCTGCGATTGGAGCCCGCCAACATGACCCATGAAAACACCAAACACAAATCTGGCTCTTTCAGTTATCCTCCTCTTATTTGTAGAGTTGTTTATTATTTGTTAAGTGACAACGTGTCAGGTACCGTATAAAACACAGGTATCAAGACATGCTGTCCAAAGGATTTACAGAAAGGGGCTATGTGCTCTTCCTTCAAATCAATATCAAGTCCTGATTCAGGAAATACTGGAGGCCAAAATTTACTCATATTTAAAACATTTTTGGATCCCCACCAAGGTAATTGGGTTCAAATGGGATGCAAACCACGGCAGAATTTAATCATCACTTCACCAGTACCTAGCCCATCACACAGCACTCAGACACAAAGGATCTCTCTTTAATCCATCATCCTTAAAGTAAAAATGGTGGGTTATCCTCACAGCTGTTATTCTAATATGCTGTAATTCAAGTTGTTGGGAGGCAGGTGTACCATCATCCCAGACCATGGAGAATATTGGAATTGTTAGCGCAGTAATAACAGCGAGCGATTATGAGAGGTAGGCTGGGTTAACAGGCTCACCTTAAACAGAGAAGGAGGCAGTATTTTCAAGCAGAAACCAATTTCTCTCCGTTTTACCTACAGCACATGCTGTGCAGCATTTCCAAAAACCTGGGGCTACCTTTTCTTCAGCGTCCAGCACTTCAGGATTCCGTTTCTTTTAAAATCTCATTTCCCCAGGTCAAAATGTGACGTCAGGGGGTTGTGGTTAGTTTTGTTTGGTGCGCTTCTTTTACCCATATTTGTCTATGGCTTTTCTCTGGGCCATTATAATTACTGTCATTTTAACTCTCACAGCACTCGGTTGCACTGTGATCGGGGATATCTATATAAGGAAAACAAATGCCCTTTACATTCTTAGGTTGTTAGGTCTGGGCTCCGCTCACGGAACCTAATTATTACTGGGCATTGTCCACACACCCACCCAGACAATGTCTGTCTGCAGGCTTCTGGGTCCTCATAAGGGGGAATGTGCAGCAACAACCCCCAGTATGAAGCACTTTAGGGATTATCTTCAGTTTTTACATCACTTTAGAAACGGCCATAGGACTTTAACAATAGCTCTACTGTGGATGCAGTTATAACAGCCTAAAAGTGTTTATAACGGTATAAGCAGTCCCTCCAGGGACTATATTGAAATAAAAATCACAACCCAAACTGAAATAGTTAAATCTGCAGAAAAAATACATGGAGACCAGGTCTTCCATCACATACCTGGATTGAGCGCCGCCCAAATGCAGCAAAACCTCATATCCCATAAAAGTAGGAAGCTCTGGGGTGTGCTGTCTTCACAATAACATGGCAGCCCAGACTAGAAATTCAGAGCCCTTTATTACTAGATTTTGCATTTCCCATAGTGACCAGTGGGGACTGTGAGGACATCCATCAGCAATGGAAATGCTAAGTGCTCTACAAATACTGAGAAGAAACAATTCAATAAACAAGTGACCTGTTTAGGTGAGGTGAAGTGAAGTTGCTATGACTGCACATTCCCATGTGAATGTGGTGTTCTACCTTAACAGGAGAAGAAACAAGAGGCAAGTGCTGGACAATCACCTGCAAAGCCCCTAACTGAAGTCATCCAACGGAGACCTACCAAATCGAAGTGCTGGACAACTCAGGGGAAAGGGGTGGGGAAAAGAGAAACACAAAAGAACTTTTAAAGGACTCCCCTCCTCAGGCAGGAAGAAAGAAATATTTTGCGAGCTAAGGGAACAGACTATGCCATCCAGATCTTAGAGGGATCTCCCTGCGGAATATGGGTAGATATCTGGTAAGCTAGACATATGCACCATGTGTGTTTTACTGTTTGAAGATCTGTTTTCCTCTAAATGCTAATAAATAATGCTTTGACTATTTTGCTTTAAAAAGGCCGTCTAGTTACTGGACACCATTGTCACTCCTCCCGGAGAGCAGAGAAAATGGCAGGCACTGCATTTAAATCAGACTTGGAGAGGGGATCATGGATGGTAGACAGGGGCCTGCAACGCAAGTGGGAGAACCACACAAGACTCCAACCCAAGAAAGGGAACGGCCTTAAGGAGGGTTGGAGGGTGGGGAGGTAGTTCTCAGAGAGATTAGGAGGGGTCAGAAGTGAGGTTAGATCAGTAGCTGTGACAGGGGCATACATCTTAAAAGATGGTCAAGGAAGGGTTTTGATGAGTTACTGTCTCTTTCCCTCATTCCTGGAAGTGATTCAGCTTTTTACCTGGTCTGGTGCTGTTTGAGTGCAACGGAACAGGGTCTGTAAATATTCAGTTGAGAAGCTCTCTTCATGCCCTCTGTCCTTTGCAAATATTCAGCAGAAAAGTCATTCAGTTTCACATCCGAGAATCAACCACACCACAAAGAGCACACAACCAAAGAGACCAGTTTGCAAATACATAAACTGAAATGTATTCACATAATAAACTGCTCCTCAAACAATGACCGGGTGCACACAGATTCAATAAAAATACCCACGTTTGTTTCTAAGCAATTCATGAAGAGAAAAAGGGGCTAAATTTGAAAGGGAATATCCTTCGCAATGAACCGCAGGTGTGTCATTAGTGTATATACCCAACACAACTGGTTGTGTCCTCCGATTTATATTTGCTATAGGCCTGAATCAAAATAACTTTTGGTTTTGCTTCAGATAAGAAGGGCAGCTGGAATTCTGCAAAAATGATTAATTTTCATCAGAGTCACATAATTTGAAAGAATCTCATCTGAGGATGTTCTAGTTATATACTTAGAAAACTTTGATTGGTCTGATAACATAAAGGTGAGTTTCTTTGCAGCTAGATGTCATTTATAGATCAACCACCATCCTCTTCTGAATGGAAATGAAGAGAGCTATTAAAGGCTCCTAGTTATGTAACTATATGGCTTTCACACTGTGGGCAGAATTGAAAAGGTGACGTACAGATACATAATACTTTAACTGCACAGTTGAAATAAGTCGGCTGTGCTGTCCTTTGTCATCAAAATCAGTCCCTAGGTCTGCATCTAGATGGGTGAAATTAGGATTCAGTTTTCCATTGACTGGAACAATGCTGAAAGCAGTAACATAGAAAGGACTCGGGTATCTTACCGATGTTTCCTTAGAACGGTAGTATTTTACAGCCACTTTTCCAAGTTTTAAAAGACTACACCAGCAGAGAGCTGCAGTGAATCAGGTCTTCTCCTTAGAGCGGTACTCCGACCCAGGGTAATGAGTCACTTGCCTTCATGAGTCAGCAGAACCTATTTAAAATTTTCCCAGCTAGACTAGGTGGACTGCTTCAGGTAAACACTTCCAGCTTTTTACACCATTTTGATAGTGGAATATAAAGGTGGAAAAACAATTTACAGTGTGTGTTTCTTCCGTGCGAAAGACATCTGTTCTTCAGCTTCATCTGCTGACATAACCTAGGCAACTCTGTACTTGTATACTTGTTCCTACGTTTGTCATGTAGGCAAGTCATTCCAGTTGAAAGTCCTCTTTTGTGAGGACAGGCTTTGTCAGATCAGACCCATTAGCCCAGTTCCCTTCTTCTGGAAATGGTCTGATGCCTGGCAGAAAAGGGAACATAACCCTTTAAGTATTCATAAGCCAAAATGCCTCGGTTACAGCATGAACTAATAGTGTGTACTGTTTGGGACTATGAGCACCAGAACAATGTCGGGTGATCAGCCCTTTGCTGTGAACACGACCAGCCAACCAGTGGGAAATGGAAGAGGAAGAGTAGTGTGGAGCAGCTCCAAGAGTAAACCTGAAAGGTCAGGACTCGAGTTTGCTCTTGCATTGCTATCACCCACTGGTGGTTGCTACAGTGGCTCACAAGGCCCATATTATTTAACCCTCTGTGGATACGTGACCTTCATCCGCAAGGCTCAACGTGTTTTTCACACAATCAGCTGCACAACGCTCTCTGATGCAAATACGTATCGTTACCAGTGTACAGTCGAGTAAACTGAAGCTCTAAGAGATCAAGACAGAGATTTTCAAAAGTGCCTAAAGGACTCAAGCAACCATCTTCCACTGAATCCCAGGAGGGGCTGGGCCCTAACTTCCTTAAGCACCTCTGGAAATCTCAGCCGCAGCCATTTGGCAAGGTCACCGAGTTCAGCTGTGTCCAGAAACCAAAAATCCTTAGAGCTGATGTCCCCCTCTCTCAATTAGCCAACCACACTCCCCATTCCATGCAGACAAACACTGTACTTTTCAGAGGCACTAAAATAAGAAGCCTTTTTAACACGAAGTCTGAATTTGGCTATTGATGTCATTAGCTAGTGAATGGTACAATATTAGAATGTGCAGAAATGGGTCTTTTTAAAAACTCACCTGAATCAGTATTGTACAGGACAGTATGATTGCATGCCTACAAATCATTGCACATTCAGTAGGGAATAGAAAGGCAGCTTTAGAAAAGCAGTTAATCAGATAGATGTAACTAGTCAGGAACAAAACACAGCTATTGTGCTTGTGTGCATTGAAATTTCTGGGGCATTCATCTCCTGTTTTCATTTCAAAGGAGAAGTAAAGCACATTTTGGAGAGAGGGAGGGGGAGGGAGAGAGAGAGTGCGCGTGCACGTGAGAGAGTGTGTGTGTGTAAAGATCACTTGGTTCTGCTCGTTTCCCTCAAGGCTGGGGGTAAGCTCACTAGCAGCGAGTTGTACCAGGAAAATAAAGCTGTCTCTGAAGCGCAGCTCAGAAGGTTTAGAGCTGCAATTCTTACTGACTTTAATGAGAATTATTCAGTTAAACCCCATGTCCTGAAGGGGTAATTGTTGAAGGCTAGGCCATTGCCATCTTACTGCAGCTGACTAGCACTGCTCCATGGGAGTACTCACCTGCGTAAGTACTATTCAACCTAATAGGAGTCACAGAGTAGACCCTAATGGTATACAGAGCAGCTCACAGCCTGTTTCCTAATCTCTAAACGCAGTAAGGACAGGGCAACAACATTAATTCATTCTAGGTGGAGATCTAGCCCTATGTCCCGTACATGCAGGTGGAAAGCTTCCCAAGGGCTTGCATTCAAAGGAGTCCATTTCAGAAAGTTCCCAATGCAACAATACTCAAAAAAACAATCTCTGCCTCTTAGGAGTCACCAGGCCTTCCACGGACACCAGTGTAATTCCGCTGACCTCCCACGGAGCCACAGCCACGGGACAGCGGGGTCAAAGAGGCGAAGCCAGCTCCACTGTGTCACCTTACTAACCTGAGCCTAGGCCGGCCCACCACAGTGTAAATTTAGCCATCCCAAATCTTCTGTGCTACAGTAATGGGAACAAACAGCTCTACCATTTTGTGTGCCTTGGAGGTCAAGAGCAGGACGGCTGGAGAGCACCCTTTCGAAACACTTTGCATTATGTTCCACCCACTGCTGAGAATACTCGAGAAAAGCTTAAAATTGACATTCATTTTCTCATCATTTTTCCCCCCTCCTTGTGGCTCTCCAGTCACATGGATGCTGTTTCGTAAGGATGCTCAGCAGTGCAGTTGATAAATGGCATTGATTTCTGTGGTTCCTTTTTAGAAAGAAAGAATACAGATGCATTTGTTTGCACGGAGTAAGAGAGTTACATGGACTTTACGGACCGACATGATGGGGGGGAAAATAGGTCAGGTTTTGGGCCCTCCTTACAGCCACCACCATGGGTGTGTCTACACTGCAGAGACAAACCCAGTGCCAAGCTGCAGTCTTACGTCCATTGACTCCAGCCCACCAGATCAAAACAACTGTGTAGATGTTCAGGCTTTGCCTGGAGCCTGGGCTCTGACACTCAGCGTGGGGCTCAGAACCTGGACTCCTGCCTGGGTGGCAACGTTCACACGCTATTTTCAGCCCTGCAGTTTGAGCCCCAGGAGCCAGGCTCTGAGACCAGGTACCATGCCTTTTTCTTTGCCATATAGATGTACTACCTGGTATCACAGGGCTGGAGTCTCATCTATGGCTTCTTTAACATTATACTCTGACATCAAATAGCCAATATGGTCGTCTGAAGTTGTGCCATTTTGACACAGTAATTTCTATTCCAATTCCAGTTACAAAGCCACTGAGCCAAACTCATCCCTGATGTAACTCCACTGCTTTAACAGAACTGCACAGGAAAAGGCCAGAGAGCTCCTACGTCACCGGGTCATGCCAGCTTCTGCCCCAGCCCCATTGAGATTAAGTCACTTCGGTAGCCCCCAGGGGATGAAATGTGCGTCTGTCTGATAGCCAGGAGGAACCAGGGGTAGAAAATCAGAATGTGTTGAAAGATGGAGCGGTAATCAGGGAGTGGGGTGGCTTGAGCCAAAGCCCTGTAATCTGGGAGCCAAAGACTGGGCTGGCGATAAATGTGATGTGTCTAAAACTGAAGCAAATACAGGAAACATGCAGCCTTTGGCCCATTTCTAAATGTGCTCTGCTCTTCAAAACACCTCTTCCCTCTCCAGCATCTTTTTAGCTAGAACATCAACCCCTGGCCCATCAGTTTCACGGCTGCTCCCCAGACCACAGCTGGGCATTCAGACATCCCAGTCTGAGAAGATAAAGGGAATCCTGCAGGCCAGGACAACCACAGTCCTGAGGAAAGCCTGGCTGGCCCCCACGGGCATTCAGTCGGTTCCTCCCAGTGCACATCCTGCTCGGGAAGCCACAGTCTCCTTTAGTCACTCATGGGCCCTGCCCATGGGCAGAGCCCCACTCTTCAGCGCCTCTCCAGTCACCAGTGGCTCTGCAGCGCCTCTCCTGGGACACTCCAACGTACCAGGGATGGCAAAGTGAGGCCACCAAACCCCTTTCTCGGGGCTGCAATACTGACAACACAACAAATCAAAGCACAAATACCCATCTTCTCCCAGTCTCTCCATCTAGGCAAAGGTGGCTCCTTCTCCACCAAGGTCTTCTTAAGTTGTTCATCACTGAACATAAACTCCAGCCTCCTTAGCGGCTTCCCCAGTGAGGGATTCTCAGAAGCCTTCTCCTGGAGCACAGTCTCCCCAGCTTCTCCTTTAGGGCGCTCCAGTCTGCTCCTTCGCAGAACTCACTGAACAAACTCCAGCTCCCTGTACTTCCCAGCCCTCTCCGCTTCAGAGCCTCAGGGCATTTGCAGGACTCTTCTCCTGGGCTACAGGCGCCTGCAATTTCAGCTGCTCCTCCGAGTCCTTCTTCCAGAGCGCAGCTTCTGCTTCGTCAGCCCTTCGCTGTCCCTGACTGGATCAGGCAGCACCGTACGACTTCCACCTCCTGTCTGAGCCCACAGCTCTTCTTATTTCTCTTCCCACTTCTCTCCCCACAGCAGGGTTAATCACTACAATTAAATGCCTTTCTTTTAAGTAACTGGTCCAAACTGGGGGTGTGCTGAGCCAGCACTGAAGCACTACTCCCAGCGGCCCAGTGTCTAAAGATCAGCAGGCAGCCACGAATACAAGACAACTCCGAGTTTGTCACAGTCGCTTTTCCCCCCAACAAACGTTTGCTAACGCGAATGAGGCCACAGTGGGGGTGGTGGGGGTGAAATTTTAGGACAGTACAATGCGTATCAGCATTTAGCTTGTAGCACAGCAACAGATACAAATAAGGCCTCAATCTGTGAGTGCAGAGAGAGACCCCTGCGTGTTAAAACATCGCCTGGGCCACATTTGCTATGGGCCTTTCCCTCCATCACATCTACTGCCAGATAATGAAAAGGAAAGGGATGATGTAAAACGCAGAAGAATGAAGGGATCAGTACACCAACTAGAATGTGGACCCAACCGTTCCATGCCTGGGAAATGTTCCAGTTTCGTTTCACAGAGACTTTGTGTTCCCAACCCTTACTGAGTACAAAAGGAGATGTTTTCGGTGACAAAGGGAATAACTAGTGACAATGAGATGAAACTGAACAGAAGACAATTTGAAGAGACAATCAGGAAAAGTTGTCTAGTCCAACCCCTGCTCAAAGCAGCACCAACCCCGACTAAACCATCCCAGTCAGGGCTTTGTCAGGTCAGGACCATAAAAACCTCTAAGTGTGGAGGTTCCCTCACCTCCCTGGGGAACCCAACCCAGTGCTTCACCCCCCTCCTAGGGAAAATGATTTTCCTAATGTGCAACCAGACCTCCCTCGCCGCAACTTGAGTCCATTCATCCGTTCTGTCATCTGCCACCACTGAGAACAACCTCACTCCATCCTCTTTGGAACCCCAAGCCAGTTCCCTCGGCCTCTCCTCCAGCCCCCTCATCACTTTCACTACCCTCTGCTGGACTCTCTCCAGTTTGTCCACAACCATCCTGTAGTGAGGGGCCCAAACTGGACACAGTACTCCAGGAGTGGCCTCCCCAAATAAAGGGAAATAATCTCTTCTCTCAATCTGCGGGCAACGCTCCTACTGCAGCCCAATGTGCCGTTACCCTTCTGGGCAATAAGGCCACACTGCTGACTCACACTCAGCTTCTTCTCCACTGTAACCCCCAGGCCCATTTCTGCAGAGCTGCTTCCTGGCCACTCAGTCCCCAGTCTGTAGCAATGCCTGGGATTCTTCCATCCTAAGTGCAGGACTCAACTTGTCCTGGTTGACCCTCATCACATTTCTTTGGGCCCAATTCTCCAATTTGTCTAGGTCACTCTGTATCCTCTCTCTCCCTCCCAGCTTAGTGTCACCCGGGAGCTTGCTGCGAGTCCAATGCCCCCATCTTCCAGACGCTGAACAAAACTGGCACCAGCACTGACTTCTGAGGCACTCTGCTTGACACCATCTGCCAACTAGCCATTGAGCTGCTGATCACGATCAGCTGAGCTCAATGAGCTAGCCAGCTTTCTAGCCAACTCTTAGTCCACATTTCCTCATGGAGGCAGAAAAATCTCCCAGATGAAGCCCCCTTGCCTGGGACATTTGAGCAGAGCAAAATTCTAAAGGAATACAGCCAGAACCCTCTACTGGGAATGGTGAGGAGCTGCACCTCTCCAAAGAGAGCTCCATGGGACACAGGGACAAGCTCAGCTCCTGTAGCTACATTTTGAATCAAAACAACTTGCTTGACGTGCTGAAAAAACATGAACTGATCTTGTGACTTACCCTTCCTGCATTCATCTATTCCCTTCCAGACTGCAGTTTCCATTTCATGCATCTGATGAAGTGGAATTTTACCCATGAAAACTCATGCGATAAATAAATTGGTTAGCCTGTGAAAGTGCCCCAGGACTCGTTTGTTGCAGGTACACTGCTTTTAATAGGGAACTAATTCAACTCCTAGTAACCACAGACCCACCAGGTCAAGGAAATGCATATCTGGGGAACATGTCCCGAAAAAACGTGATCCATGTACACGGCCCTGCAAATCAGAGCAACACTCCCTCGGTTCCCTTCTGCAACCACCCCATGAAGAATACAGAACAGTCTGGCCCAACAGCTGTGCTGGACAGTATATAACTGTGAGGAGCAAGTCCCAAAAGGCTCCTGCGCATTCATGCTGCTTCATGCCTATAGCAGACAGACACAGCAGTCACAGGGTGTGAGCGCAGCTCCAGCCAGCTTGAATCCAGCTAGCCCAGGTACTGGAGCCGTGTGGCCACACCAATGCACGCTTCAGCGCAGGCAAGTGGCGCAGAGTTACCTAGGGCTCTGCATGGGTTTGCATAGCCTCTGATGAAGCGCACCCTGGCGGGCTTCACAGCCCCAATGCCCAAGCGAACTAGACTGAAGCCACGCAAGCTGCAAACACATCCCCTGAATGCAACGCAGACATCCTAAGAGATGCAGTTTCACTGGGGGTCCCACTACTTAATGCAGCTTTCCCCCAGTTTCTTTCCCCACACTCTCAATACAGCTTCTGGCCCTACGGCCCAAATTCAGAGTTTGCGGAGTCAGACCCAAGAGCCCAGCTGCTCTCTGTACCACCATGTGTGCTTGGAGAACACTGCAGCCAGGAGCCAGACAGAGATCCAGCTGGGAGGCGCAGACGCAACCAAGGCAGGGACCTTGGGCCTTTCCACAACTTCCTGTCGTTCTGATTGGATTTTCTCTGCCCTGTGCTGATCGGCTGTTTGCTCCAACCTGCCCACTTCCTCCCCGCCAGTGTCTTCAGCTTGTGCTCCCACATGGCTCTTCTTCTCACCTGCCTTACCCCACTCACTCTTCCTTTTCTTTCCAGTCAGCTGAGCCCCTCCTGCCATTACGCTGCACCCATTTACATCTCACGCTGTGTCTGTCCGGGATATTTACACGGCAACTCTTTGGGGCAGGATCATCTGCCTGGCACAAGAGGGCCCCACTCTTGGTTGATCCACAGACATCACTGTAGAATCCTAAAGATGTGGGGCAGGAAGGAACCTCAAAAGGCCACCTAATGTCAGGCCACGTGGGCTGAAGCTGGATCCAACATACCTAAACCATCCCTGTCTGGTGTATGTCTACTCTAACCCGTATATGCCAAACATGATTAACACAATTAAAAATGATGCAAATGCAATGACTTCAGTGGGTTATCCAGGGCTCCAATAACTTCTCAAAATACAGTTTTGCTACTAATGCTTGGAAATATTCCGATTCTCTAAATTCTCCTCAACCCACATCTTGACCTTGGTCGACGCTGAATCAAACGGTGGTTTCTGCCAAACTAAAAAGGACTGAAGCAAAACAAAAACCTTTTGGACTGCACAGAGAAAAGAAAAAGAAAAACCTTTTTTCCTCCTCCCATTCAATATTTTATCACTTGCTTAGCAAACACCTGCCATGCAAACAGCCCAGGGAGAAACAGAAGGTGCAGGGAACTCGCTTGACAGCAACTCAAATGCCACAGGAAACCAAACAACGGGTAAGAACATCAGAATGAGTCTCTGTGATCAGCCACAGAGCGCAAACCTCATGCACATTCAGTGGCAGGACACAGACAAATTCTGCTCCTCCCTACACCAATGTGAAGCTGCACTGTTATCACGAACGTGGCCAATTCGGTCTCAGCGTATATTATGACCAGCAAGTTGTGTCAGTTTCAGGCCAGCTAAGTGAGCAGTTGGGCTTTTTTGTATAGTCCACTTCGAACGTTTTCCATTGCAGTAAACCAGGCTTCTGAGTCTGCCACTGGGAACTTCCCTAAAACAACCCACAGGTAATTCCTGGTGATATTGCAGTAGGAGGAAGAGAAGAAATCATAGAAAAGTAAAGTAAACAACAAAAACACTAGGCATTTTCCACTGAATTCACTTTAGAAGAATGAATTAATTCTCACTAACCCCAGGCAGAGAGATACCGTATTCTCCTCTCCTTTTTACACCTCGATGAACCAAGGCAGAGAGGGGAACAGACTCGCACAAGGTCATACACTGAGTTGATGGCAGGGTGAGGAACAGAACCTAGGTCACCTGCTTCCCAGCCCTGAACTCACATCAGAAGATAAATCTCTGTTCGCTCAAGAGCTTCCCATAGCTCAGTTAATTTTGTTCTGAAGCTACCACAAATGAATGTTTGTTTTATGATAAACACACAGGAATCAGAAATATTGTGGATTTTTTTTTTTTTTTGTTATTTGATTTAAGATTGTGTGCCAAATCTGTGTAAGTCTGGAATAGCTCCCCAGACCAAATTTACATCAGCTGTGACTGAGAGAAGAATTTGGCAGGTCAGGATAATCATATTATCCATATGTTGTTTTATTATAAGGTCAAATACAGTAATGACTTAATTCAGCATTAGAACCAGCAGTTTGGAAGCCTGAAGAACTGAAAATATTGACTTTGGCAAGGGCTGCCCCCTCTTACACCAGGAAGAGATTTGGTCCCATAAATCTAGTACTCAAACTATCAACTGCTAAACTTACTTACATCCTAAAGCTAGAATAGAAGGGTCCCTAAACACATCTTGGAGGATCATTTTTTCATCTGTGTTACTAGGTAATAAACATGAAGTTCCGTTTTGTTCAAAGTTTAATTTGTCTGGGTTGTTGGCACAATGAAAATACACAGTGCTGCCTCGTGGGAAGGCCTCAGTCTATACTACAGCAGAAATCAAAACTTTCTACCAGACTAGGTTATTGCGTTATGGGAATGATGTCATTTTTTTCACCATCCTCTCTGCTGATCAAGAGAGAAATACTGCTAAACAAATAAGGAGCCCTGGGGCACTTTTAAAGACTAAACTTTATTTATTGCATGGGCTTTCTTGGGAAGAGTCCCACTTCATCAGACGCATAAGCAACACCGATGTCACTTCTGGGAACTGGGAACCACCATGAAAGCTAAAGCAAAGGAAGAGAAATGGCCTCCATTCCAGAGGCAATTTGTCTTTACATCACCAAGGGCAGATGAACCTCCTGCAATGCTGAAAAAATAACCATGGAAGATAGAGCACACTGGTCCAAAGCTATAAATCATGACTGCATCAACCACACCAAAAAGACTCCACTGGACAAAGTGACGAAAAAGGCATCTGGACCAATCATTTGATACTCTCCTTGGAGGATATTTTTTCCTGTCACACAATAGCCTTGCCACAGTTGGGATCTCTCTATAGTGCCTTATTCACTGACATATTGACAGGTGTTTTCTTCACCAAAGTAGCATTTGAGAGATTGTGCACAAAACTGCATGAGTACATGCAAAGTGGGACTTCTGAATCTAGTAACTTACCTGGTGCCTGGGGTGCAAAAAAGCCCATTTGAACACCAAACAATGGGCTTTTATCCATGCACTGCAAATAACACAGGAGCTAATATGTCACACGCTAAGGAGTGCAAAGTCCTCTGATGTTATTTGGCTCAGTAATGGTCATCCCTGCATTTTTTGTGGATTGCAAATGTTAAATCTCACGGGAAGCTGTTATGTGCAAGCAACTGGCAGCCATTTTGTTTTCAATTCAGCACACAGTTACCAAGGCTTCCCGTACACCATGTACTCTTCCATGAATACTTTACTTGGGTTCTTTCTTGGTTTGATACCCTTGATATACAGTAAAACTGTTTTTTACTGCGAACATCTGTTTGCTCTTTGTGCATGCAGAAATATAACCTGGCCCTTCAAGTTTTGGTTTTCCACACATGCACAGTACACGTTGCAATAAAAACCTCTTGAAGTATTCCCCTTCACTTTCTACAACCGACCCTTTGGGCTGTGCAACTGTTTTGCCCTAGCAATGATACAAGAGAGATAATATTGGGAAATCTAGTCTTCTTCACAAAGTGGCCCTTCCCAAACATGAAAACCACATTCTGATTGATGCAATTGCCACATTTTCAAACTGTTAAAATTACTCAGACTTGCCCTGCAAGCCAAAACAAAGCCTTTAAATAAGCACGTACAGCTGTCTACAGAGAAAAGGGTTAACAATCTTATCTTAGGCCACCAGAAGAAATTCCAAGTAAAACCCACAACACACAGGTTTCCTGCTTTCTAACCCAATGCCCTATTTATACACCTCTTTCTTCACAATACCAGTGACAGCTTTTTCCTTGTTACAGGCATGTTTCCTGCTTTCTGAGTTGTTACTTTTCATTTGTAGCTCATTTCCACAGCTTCAAAAACCATATTTTCAACATATCCTATTAAATGTATTGATAAATTCTTTTGCAACCTTATTTAATGCTACTGGGAGAGTGGGGGCAATTTAACCAATAATAGAAAATTATATATTTCAAGCCTTTTAACAGAGCACAGCAAGCTTTATCTCTGACTGATAAGGTAATGCTTTGTTACTACTGTGGCAAATAACAAAGCACATTTTCAAAATACAAAGTTCCTAACATAACAACAACAGACTTGTCTGTTCAAAGTGACCTTCAACGTCTTAAACCTTAATCAAACAATACAACAACTAACATTCTGCAATCAAGTCTGGGCAGCGATCAAGTATGACACCAGAACAGCCCTGATTTCTAAGTTCTCAATGTTAACTTTTCAGTCCTTTAATCTGATTAGTCCACACTTTTCAGAGACTAACGATTCATTTTTCTGTCTAAACCAGTAAAGGAGTCTGGTTCTGCCATCGCACCATGCGCACACCTCAGTTTTTATTTCCCCTGGTAGAATTTTATAAATTAGAGACAGAAAAGACTTGATGGGCTAAATGAGACCCCTCTCCCTGTAGTACAGGAATAGTCCCTGCAGAATATCAAATGAGAGTGCTGTGTTAAATAATTAGGAGACAAGGAGAACTGATTTATAAGGAAAGAATAAGGGTATGTCTTACACTGCAGTCAGACACGTGGGGTTGCCCTGTGCCCAATGGCTCAGGCTCATGCTAAGAGGCTGTTTAACTGTAGTGTAAACCTTCCCAGGCCGAGATCTCAGACCTTCCCCGCCTCTCAGGATCCGACAGCCTGAGCCTGAATGTCTACCTCACAATTAAACTGCCCCTTCGTCCTAACCCCCAAAGCCCAAGTCCGCAGGCATGGGTTAGCCACAGGCTTTTAACTGCAGTGTAGACACACACTAAAAGACTCATTCAACACTTGGTGCTACTCCACTGATATCAGTGGGATTGCAAATGATTCAAATCAAAGAGGATTTGTCCGTTAAAGAGCTAAAGGTATGTGTATCAGATCAAAATGGCAAGTAAGGGGGAGAGAGGAGGATGACAAGAAAGACAGAGAGTCCGAGCGTGTTTTATATTAGAATTTGCAAGGGGCTCAGACAGCGCAGTATAAATGGAGAGAGTATACTAAACTAACAGCTTTTTACAAACATCTGAATGGTATAAATACCATGCATAGGGAGGAATTATTTATGTACAGGGCACAGCTGGAAGTAATGGGATGATATTAAGTACAGGAAAACGTAAACTAAATAGCAGGGAAAACATCTGGATAGTAAACTATCAGAACATGTAATAGGCTCTCAGGGGAATTGATAGAAACCCCATTGACTGGGACATTTGAAACTAGACTAACCTAAGCACTAGAAAATGTCTTGCAAGGCCTGCACTCACCTCAGAGAGAGGAACTGAAAAAATCTCCTACTCCTACAACTCTGTTCTATCATCTTCATCTGACAATACGCAGAGGCAGCAGAATATTAGCAACAAAACCCACCCCATCTCAAGGGCCTTGCACAGGGTCCATGCAAAGGGCTGCAGTGGCAGCTGAGCGCATCCTACAGAGGAGGTAAGAAGTCCATGAAGAGGGGTGTGAACTGCAGTAATGTGAAAGCAGCACACTCATTCCCTACTTCAAAAGCTGACTGAGGTTACCAACAAATACACATTCATTAAAGCTTGATACATCACTGTTACATGTCCCAGTTCCTCTCCACCACTCACTAGGCTGCAGCGAGGAAAGCTAGCTGGGTCCCTCCAGAACCTGAACAGAGCCCAGCCACTGTCCCAGTCTTGGGTTGAGACACACTCTCAGGGTGCAAACCCTGATTGCTAGCACTGCCCTCTGGGAGCTGGAACCCACTGTCCAGATGCCTAACCTCCAGGCTCAGCGCTGACCTGTCAGGCACTCCCAGAGCTAAACCACCCAAAGTGACAGACTTCATGGTTCCCGTCGAAACCTCTCAGGAGCCTTGCGGCAGCTGTAAAGCATATAATGATCCTTCTTTGAATCCTGTTAAACTCCTTGACTTCTATATTATCCTGCAGCAGCAAGTTCCATGAGTTAATGATCGTACATGGTATAAAAGAGGATTCAGCAGTCATGTTGTTAATTTTTGTGATGTGCTCAGAACCATCCTTTTACTTCCCATAATCATTTTAAAATATTTTCCCTGCTGGTTCCCCCCCACAACTCCCCGGCATTGAAAAGCCTCACCAGCTACTTAAAAGGCAATGCACTTCATAAAAAGAACACTGCAAAGAAAAAAAATCATTCAGCCACAGCTCTTTGCTTTGAAAATATTAAAGCATTGGGAGCATGAGAAATGGTGCTTTCTAAAGAATGCTAAGCATTCAAAAGATTAGAGTATAGTGTGCAATTAAACGTGTTCATAAACCTTTTTCAGGACACCTAAAATCTTACTTCAATATGAACTTAAGGTCCTCCCACTGGGAGCTTACTTATGTGCTTCACTTTAAACCTGTTTCTCAAATATTCCATACCTTTCACTTCTATAATTCTTCAACATATGTTAACAGTAACAGAGTTAATAGTAACTGACTAATTTTAAGCCTATGATTACTGGGGCTGATTTATAAAGTAGCTTCACTTCTCAACACTGTGAATCATGCATGCAGTAATTGCTAAGTTCAATTTTAGCTCTGTCATACTGAAGCATTCGTTTTTATGCCTCAGCTGTTGCCTCCTCCATGTTACAGAGGTAAGTTGATAATGCAGGAGTTTTCACTGTTAAGTATCATAATATTATGATTCTCTGTGTCAGATCCGTGCAAGCTTTGGGAGCTGTACATCATCTATTAACTAAATAGATTACAAAGATAAATGATTGAAAAGGATTTTATTATTCTAACATGCTTGGCCTGTACCCTGCACACTGAAAATTTTTAATATAACCATTTCATTCATCACCCAAAACTGTTCTGCTGCAACAGCAGCATATGCCAGTTAAAGACATCCATCACAACATTGTGATGAAAGTGGCAAAGAGATCAAATCAATAGTTTCATTAGAACAAATATCTGGAGGTGAGATATCCTGCAAGAGAGTTCAACATAAGCAAATGGGAATAGGATAGGCAATTCAGGACCAAATCCTCCATTGACTTCAATGGAGCTGCACTAATTGAACATAAGGCCCCAGGCGTTTAAGGCATCTGAGTGCAGAGTAGAGAATTGTTACCGCATTGTCTCACACACCATTAAAGAAAGGAAACAATGGCTTTCGAGTACAAGAGGTTCAAGTGTCTCTTTGTGGTCCTCCCAGGTAACCCCTAGAGAGCCAGGCATGTGGCTGGAAAGCGACAGCCCAGACATGTTCTCGTAAAGCCATCTCCACCTCTGAGATGTGGGTTTTATATGGGAATTACAGACAATTTCCCTGGGAAAAGCAGCATGAGTGGAGATCTGAACGGAGCTGCTTTGCAGGAGCGCTGCAACTCTGTAATACAGACTTTAATATGCTGTGGCTTTTGTCTACCCACCATCACAGCTTTGGTTTATGTTGCAGGACGTGCCTGACCCACATTCTAGATAGCAACACCATGAGCATAAAAGCAGACTAGTCTAGCACTTCCCTTCTGTCCCTACCAGGGACGGACCCACCCGCACCTTGTTTGGAAGGGAGGCCATCGGCAAATCTAAGAAGCCTGGGCATTTTGGCGTGACTTTTTTCTACTTTGCTGCTCAGTTGGCACATGAATTACTGACTCTGAACTGCATTTGTTTTAATTGCCCAGAGGACATTGGATGGCTTGGGAAAGGGGGCCTGGAATACAGATTAGCTCTCCTCTGTATCACCAGCTCAGCTCCAGACAAAGTTATTCCTGGCTGTTTGGTGATCTCCGTGAAATAAACAGCGAGCTTGGTCACTTACCCATGGAGAGGCCCCACGCCACAGAACCTGCCATTCCAGGAGGTAGCGTCGTTGACAGTCTCCTCAGACAGGCCACGAGTTACGTCCACACTGGGCTCGGCTTCCAGAAACGGACTGTACTACCACCAGTGCAGTCCCCCGGCTAGTGATAATAGCAGGAGCACTAGTGCAGACCAGCTGCTCGCATTTCATTCACTGCATCATCCGAGCCCAGAAATCGACACAATTAAACAGCCCCAGATTGTGAGCACGAGTCGGTGGGCATGAGCCAGCCAGGTGACAGCTGCTATGTAGACATACCCTCATGATAACTGGCTAGCAGCCACCGACATGAAGTAGGGTGTACATACATAGATACCATAATCCTGATTCTCTGCTACATATAATTTCTGAAAAGCAACAGAGTCCTGCGGCAGTTTTAAAGACTAACAGATTTATTTATCGCATGAGCTTCCGTGGGAGAAAATCCCGCTTCGTCAGACACTTATTTCATGCGATAAATAAATCTGTTAGTCTTTAAAAGTGCCACCGGACTCGGCTGTTTTTCTGCAATAGACTAACACGGCTCCCCCTTTCGAACATAAAATTTCTGCTTACTGCAGCCAGAAGGAGAGGGCCAACAGAGAACCCAGTTTTCAAGGCGGTTGTGCATGACCTCCAGCCACTCCACGGTGAGAACACTCTGGAGCCTGTTCTAATACACCCCCACTGGCAACAGTCCCCAGAGACTGTACATCGAGTGCGGACAGCAAGAGCAGAGTGTTGGGGACAGGAGGGGGGCATAGGAGACAGGAATTCCAGGTCAGCACCTGCTGAGGGCTCCCTCACATAAGGGGAATTCTCAACTGGCCAGATCTGGTGGCTTTCTGGACTTTTTGCATCACACTGACATAGCCACCTCTCAGGCATTTTGTGTACCAAAGAAGTGTGTTTCTCCATTGCCCGCTACTGACTAGTTCCGAAAACACCAACAACATCAGATATTGCAGATGTTACATCAGATGTGCTGGCATTCTACCATCTCCACCGCCCACTGCTCAGATTGGCACAGACTTCCACTCAGAAGTGAGCCTATGGAGCGTTCTGCCCTCTCCCTCTACTCTAGCAACATGAGAGAGAGAGAATCATTCAGGAGACAGACAGGACATAGAATTAACACACCACATGCACTCTACAATAACTAACTTTATTCCTGACTTCAGTGACAAAAGACGTCAGACCAGCCGAACTTGCACTTAATGTCCTCCAAACAGCACTGCAAGGTTTCCTGGTCGCCTGTTCCTCCACACTTTCAGATTTAAATCCCACCTGTACGTGTTTCATTCTCTTCTAATGATTCCTTCAACAGTGTGCAAACTCTCTGTTCCAGGGAAGACGCAGCTCACAAACCGTTGCCGTCACCCTAACAGCAAGCATGTCTTTCCACAGCAATTAACAACAGCGCATGTCAAACACTGGCATCCCTGAGTGCACAGGGGACGCAGGATAATGTTCCATTCTTGGAGAATCCTACAAAACTAGGGACACCTGTTAAGTATCTGTACAGTGCCTTGCACAATGGTGCCCAGTCTTATCCGGAGACTCTAGGCACCACTGGGTTACAAATAATAAATAAGCGTGCACATAGGTAGAGCCCAGCACTCATAAAATTTCAGTTCACCCACATACATGCTGTTGCAGAATTGGGACTGGTGTATCACAGGCACACACTGACATGCAGGGAAATCAATGGGGAGTTTGAATACAAAAAATACTCATCTACCCTAATGACAATGCTTAGCACTTGGACCGCATTTTTCCTCGTCAGGACACTTCACAGTCATATTTTAATGATGCCACACACCACCACCAAAAGACAGGGAAGTATTAGCTCCATTTTACAAAGGAAAAAGTGAGGCAGAGAGGTAGTCTATGTCACTTACTGGATTGCAGTCCAAGAGCTGCAGATGCCCAGTCCTGTACTCAGGCCACCTCGCTAGAGCACCCTGACTTAAGCTATATACTAGTGAGTGCACAGAAACCCTTATGGAAAGAAGCTGCTATCCATGATCAGGAGCTAATTTTCTCATGGAAATATCATGGTCAATCTTACACATTATGAGAATATGAACAGCTACTAATTAATATGATCATCCATTTCCTCTGAAGCACCTGACATTGGCCACTCTCAAAAGACGGGGTACTGACCTAGATGGACCACTGCTCTGAGCTAGCATGGCTGTTCTTATGTTCTTAACATTAAACTAAAAATGAATTCTAGATGCCTCTTTGCAAAAAAAGCACCTGAATTTTCTTCTCATTTTAATTTTTTAAAAGCAGTGTTAAATCTTGCCTATTGCTATCCAAAACCAGCTTTTTCTTGGGCGTAATCCTTTTTGGTGAAAGCCAAAGAGAGATTGGGGAGCAAGGTTTGGTGAGTCTCGTACCACAGTATCATGTTAGTAAACTGAAGACCTACATAGGTCTGAAAATTTGCTTGCAAAAAAAACTTTAAAACAGCCTGTGCCAAATTTTCAGTGGGGCTGTAGCTCACCCTCTGGAATTTTGGTGCAATGTCATTTGGAGACCAATGAAACTGTGGGGGAAAAAAACCCCGTTTACTCTCATACAGTTTTGTTCATACAAATGGGTTTCTGTATGCATAAAATTGCTTACTCAACTGAATGCTCAAAAATTGTCTAGGCGATGACTTGCACATACAACATAAAGCGACGCCAGTTTTTGAATGTTCGTCGTATACCACTTATTTTTTTAAAGAGATATGGTTAATGAAAACCCCAAATTGCAGGAGTAAAATAGTCCTCAACATCATTTCAAAGACGACTCTGTCTAGAAATAATTAATACTTCAACAAAGCTATCATAGTGATATGCTGAAATATGGAAAGTTAAAATCTTCAAAAAGCAGCAGTAACTTGCTTTCTTCCTCAGGAACTTGGCTCCTTCCTCTACCAATGAATGTCGCTGACACAAGTGGTCAACAAACAAGCCATGCAACATGACAGTCTTCGTCTCAATGAAGCCCTGTTAACTCCAGCTTTAACTGATTTGCTAAGGTGATGTGCCACTTCCCAACGCTGAAGTGAAAGGGGAGCAGGGAAAGAAAGAATTACATCAAAGGCCAAGTTCTTCACCCATCCCCTAGAGATCTGTGTCTGAGGTACACCCCAGTGTCAGACTATCAGCCCCCAGCATTCAGTCTGCCGTGGGTTTATTTGCTCCAGAGAATGAATTTGCTATGCATTCAGCCACTGTAATCCCATGAGATTTAAAACAACATTCTCTGATAGAGAGACACCACAGCTATAATTTTTCCTGTTTGGGATTCATATTAAAAAGACAAATATAAAGATTAGGTATTTGAAAAAATCATCATCAACAAAAATAGATAGTGAATACCTGCCCTAGAGTGATTTCAATTTCTTCTTTTCTCTTTCCTCGATATATCTATGCAAAGTTTGCCAAATGCATTCTGTATAAAATGCTGCATATTAAAAATACTTATTAAAATATTACCTTATAAAGCTTTTGATCTTCACAACACATGGAAAGACTCCTTTTAAGATACATGCTTCATTTCAAGCTCTCCTCTTCCTTATTTTCTGGAAAAGCAGAATTCTAATGGCCTTCTAAAAATAGCGTCCTTTCTAAATTATACAACATGATGTACTTGACAGTGTATTTGTACTTGGCTTTGAATTACTGCTAGACCTTCATTTCTCTCACCCATCCCATCATAGTCTAAAATTATCTGGACCAGATTCTGATCACAGCTATACCAGAATAAATCCAGAATAACCCAATGAAAGTGAATAGAGCTTCTCCAACTGTACACCGGTGTAATAGATTGGCAACCTGCCCTTTAAGTCAGACCTCTGTCATCCTGGAAGTTGAAGCAAACTGAAAGTTAAGTCCTGTGTTACAGTTCTTTTGATTTCACATTACATTCAGGATAACTGCACCTGGCTCCAGCTATCGCTAACAGCTCTCCGTTTCGTGAGCAAGAGACAGCATCAAATTATAGAAAACCAGGAGCACAGCAGTATTGGCCAACTTTTGCCGGGTCCCTTAGCAGCTGCACTGTAATTAGTGTGACAGAGCCAGGCCTGATGGCTACAGAATGATGGTATTATTTGGGTACCAGGAGGTGCCCGCACACTGCTAAAACCCCTCCCCCAGCTGAAGGGGAAGAGGCACTGGACCCAGATAGAACTGAGTACGCGGGACAACTAATGAAAAAAACAGGAACGGGTGTGAGGGTCACAGGTTTAAAACAAAGGACTCAGAAAGGGACACTGAGCAGAGAACCCCGGAGAGCGCCCACTGCTCCCGGAAGGTGTCGAGTGAGCCAGCGGACGCTGCCCAGAGGAACTCTGCCCGCATTCGTGAACAGACGAGGGACTGGAAATAGGCAGAGACCTCCCGCAGCCAACCACCTCTCCCTGGTTTTAGAAATAGTGACCTTGACGTAGGCCAGGAGAAGGTTGATGAGAAGGTCCCGTGACTTTGGGGGGCCACGGATGGGGAGTGTGAAGAAAAACAGGTGTGGCAAAAAGTGCCGGAAAAGGGGCTGCAACCTGGCACACTCAATGTAGGCGTGCGCCAGGGTCTCCCTCACGCCGCGAAAGGGGCAGGTGTTGGGGCGAGGGGTGAAGCGTGCCAAATACATGCCTGTGCTCATGGCTCTGTGGAGGAGCTGCCAACTGATGTCCCCGACGGGCCGCGGGGTCAAGGGGGCATACAAACTGGCCCACCGGGGGTCCTCACCCTACGCTAGTGGTAGTATGTCCAGCTATCTTGTGTCTGGGCTAGACATGAGGGCGAGGAAGTGGATGGTATGGAGCCCGAGCATATATAGATATTTACAAGGCACGATTCAAAAGCAAGCCAGCTGCAGATACAGCAGCCGGTTCGGAGTGTGGGGTGGGGGCAGCCAAGGGAGCTCACGGGGACGGAGCCCAATGAAAAGCTATGGAGGGCCAGGGCTGAGGGGAGGGCGGGGCGGGGCGGGGACCCACTTGAGGTAAACTCAAGCAGCAGGGGGCAAGTTTGCCTTCACCTCCTGGAGTAGGCGCCAGGGGGTGCAAAGGTGGAGAGCCCCATGCGCTGAGCAACATAAGGGGATCCACCCAGTCCCCCCAGGTGTAGTCCAGGTCTCCGACCTTGGTGACGCCTGCCAGGACCAACCTCCGCCTCACGAACGGGGCCTCCGCCACCTGCACACTAGAGATGGGGTTGTGTAGCAGGGGCTCTGCGCGGAGGTCCTCCCCCTCGGTGGGCACACGGGACCTGGAGGCTGAGATGAGCCTCCAGGTCTAGAGGAAGTCCTGGAAGAAGACCAGCAGCTCAGAGGTCTCACGGAAGACCTCTCGGGTGGATGTAAAAGAGCTGCCGGTCGTATCGGAGCCCTCAGTAGCGGCGGAGGAAGGTGCACGCCAGTTGGCTCCACGCCGGACTACCTGCACTATAGAGGAGTCTCTGCAGGGCCTGGAGGCGGAAGGCGTGGACCTGGCTGTGGATGCAGCACAGGCTCTGCCCTCCCTCCTCCAGGGGAAGACTCAGGATCCCTGCAGAGACCCAGTGCAGTCCTGGCCAAAAGAACTCCACAATTCTCCTCTGGAGGTTGGCCAGGAACCTGTGGGGGGACCAAGGTGTTGAGCCAGTGCCAGAGCATGGACAGGATGACCTGGTTGATGACCAGTGACCTCCCCTGAAGGGAGAGGCACTGCAGCAGTCCTGTCCATCTCCGCAGTCACTCAGACACCCTGTCCTCCAAACCTCGCCATTTCTCATCTGGTGAGGGATGCGTGGCAGAAAGGTAAACGCCGAGATAGAGCAGCGGACCCGCGCTCCACCTGATGGCTTGAAGCGCAGGTGGGAGGGAGCCCACTGGCCAGCCGGCCCCTACCATCAGGCCAGAGCTCTTGACCCAGTAGACCCGGGCGGAGGAGGTCGCCAACTAGATGGCCAGGCAGGCCTCCAGCTGCTCCAGATCGCCCGGTTTTCCTGGACCATGAGGAGCACGTCATCAGCGTACGCTGACAGGACCAGCCTCAGCTCCGGCTCATGGAGCACCAACCCCGTCAACCTCTGACAGAGAAGACAGAGGAAGCACTCCACAGCCAGAGCGTACAGCTGGCCTGACAGCCGACAGCCCTGATGTATTCTTTGACCAAAGCTGACCGATTCAGTCAGGGTCCAGTTGAGCCTGACCAGGTACTCTGCGGAGGCGTACAGCACCTGCAGAAGCCCCACAAACTGGGGTCCGAAGCCAAACGCCTGCAGGGTGCCCAGGAGATACCCATGGTCCATCCGGTCGAATGCCTTCTCCCGGTCCAGGGCCAGGAAGGCAAACAACAGACCATCCCTACACCCAAGCTCCAAGAGATCCCAGACCAGATACAGATTATTGAAATGCAACGGCCCGGGACGGGGTAGGTCTGGTCGGGATGGACCACGTCCTGCAGTACGGACCCCAGCCGCAGCGAGATGGCCTTAACTATGATTTTGTAGTCCATGCTGAGGAGCGAGATGGGACGCCAGCTCAGAAGGTCACGGCGGTCCCCTTTCTTGGGCAGCAGGGCCAGCACAGCCCGCTGGCAAGATAGGGGGAGCACTCTGCTTTCCTCGGACTTGGGCCAGACGATGGCAAGGTCTGGGCCGAGGACATCCCAGAATACATGGTAGAACTCCATGGTCAGCCCATCCATGCCCGGGGATTTATTGGTGGGCATGAGACAGAGGGCTTCCGAGAACTCGGATAGAGTGAGAGGTAGCTCTAGCCGGTCCTGGTCGCCCTCGCTGACCATGGGAAGTTCATTCCAGAGCACCCTGCAGGCGGCGGCTTCGGTCGGATCCAGGGAGAAAAGGCTGGCATAGAAGGCACTGGCCCATCCACGCATCTCCACCAGATCCGTGAGGGAGGTGCCATCCTCAGCGAGGAGGCAGGAGACATGTTTCTTAGCCCCCCTCTGTTTCTCCAGGGCATAGAAGAAGCAGGAGCTACGATCCATCTCCCAAAGGAGAAGGATGCGGGATCGAACAAAGGCTCCCCGGGCCTGCAGGCCTATCACCACATCCCTCCGCCAGCTGGCCCCCCCAAAGTGTAGTTATGGCAGAAGAGCCGGGCGCGCTCCTTCCCCACATCCCATCAATGCCGTGCAGAGGGAAAGGTGGGCCTCTGCCCTCGGCAGGACAGCCAGAACTCCCAGAAGGACGCCACGAAGCCCACGTCCTCCAGCAGGCTGTTGTAAATGTGCCAGTAAGCTGGCCCCGGCCTCTCTGCCGTGAGAAAGGCTGTCACTGTCACCAGATGGTGATCCAAGAACAGGGCCGGCCGGACGCTGGAGGAGTGGGTTCATGCTAGATGGTACCGTGACAAGAAGATGCGGGGTCCAACCAGGTGTGGCACCACCAATCTTCCCCACCCAGACAAAGCTGAAGGTGACAGTGTCGTCCAGGTGGTGGTCATGCCAGACGTCCACCAGGGAGTGATTGTCGATGACTTCCTAGGACGTCTGTGGCGGCCGGGCAGTGCTCGGTCCCCGTGCAGTACCATTCCTTGAGGGTGAGGTTGAAATCCTCACCCAGGACCAGGCACTCCTGAGGATTCAGCATGCCGAGGAAGGCGGCCGCCTGCCAGAAGAATGGCCCTCTCTCCGGGCCCAATGCAGGGGCATAGACATTGACCAAGTTCAACGTCAGCCCCACCAGGCGGACCCAGAGGTGCAGTAGGCGGCCCGGCATGACCTTGGCAACCCCCAGCACCTCGGGCTGTAGGTCGGAGAAGAATAGGGTGGCCACTCGACTCAGGAACACCCCGTTCCCCCACTCCGGCCACCAGCTGGCCTCAGCAGCTGGATCCATATAGGTCTCCTGGAAGAAGGCCACAGAGCTCCCTCCCTCCCAAAGGAAGGAGAGCACCTGGGTTCTGTGGAGACCCGCCCTACAGCCCCTGGCATTTAAGGTGGCAAAGATGACTGGGGCCATGAGGAGGGCTAAGGAGGATCCTCAGGGCAGAACCACTGGTAGCCTCTGTTGGGCCACGCAGCAATCCGTGACCAACCCCAAAGGCCATGAGGGAGTCACGGAAGCTGTGGACACTCTGGTAGGCCGTGGTGTCCTGCCTCCCGGTCCCTTTTCCCTCCTTCAATATGGCCCTCACGGCCCAGAGGACGAGATGGAAATACCCCCAGTGCTGCAGGGAGAGCTGCACTCAATTCCTGGCCCCATGAGTGTAGGCCATGAACGTGTGCAGCTCATCCCACAGTGCTAGGGAGTCCAGGGCAGAAAGCTCCCAGCTGTCCTCCGGTCAGGTCCCCATAGCAGCCCCACAGTCAGCCGGGACAGACAGACAGGGTGCAGAGCCCCATCGCGGCGCTGATGTTGTGGGCGCTGTGTTGCCCAGCTGAACCCCCGGCACAAGGGAGAGTGGCAGCAGAGGGAAGACAGCAGCCCCAGGGATAAAGGGAGCCACAAATACTGCCCCCCCCCAGGAGTTGGTGGATGGAAAGGGGACGGACACGACCCCGGGGAAGGCAGCAGTAGGGGAAGGGGCTAAGGAAAGAGTCCGGGCAACATCAGGGAGAGGGGTAGGGACGAGGTAGAAGGCGCTGTTGGAAAGAGAAGTGGGGGGCGGGAGTAGGGGTGGGGGCCCTGGTTGTCGAACCACCAGGGTGCAGCTCCCCTTGACCAGGCACAGAGATTGATGAAGGGGATCGGGGGCGGATCCCTGCTGACTCTGGACATGGAGGCTGGAGAGGGGGAACGATCGCGTCGGGGAGGCGGCAGCTGTCCTGCGAGGGACACCACCCCGTGGCCCAGCTGCTCGGGGCCAGCCATTGCCTTTGGAGGCTCGGTGGCCATAGGTGGAATACCAATCACAGCCGGGCAGGTGGAGCAGCCCAGGGGTGTCCCCAGGATAAGGGCGGGCACAGCAGGCAGGGGCTGGGATGAGGGAGGGAGGGAGCGGCGAAAGCATATCACAGCTGGCAGAGGGTTGCCCTTCCCTGGGGCGACTAGGGTCAGACCCAGGGCCTCGATCTCTGCAAAGATGGAGCCTAGGTCCCGCAGAGGCCACCTCGCTGGGCGCCCGGGTGGAAACCGCCTCAGCGCTGGCAGCGGTGTAGGTGGCGAGGCAGGCTCGGGGGGCACGGAGTAGCTCCATCTGCAGCCTCTCCAGGGAGGAAATCTAGAAGGGCTTCCAATGGGGGGGCAGCGCCCCCCCCCCCCCCGTGCTGCTGCAGCCATTTCCTCAGCTGGAACCTCCCGCTGGACCTCGCTGGGGGGTGCAGTAGAAGGCCCAGTAGCAGCATCAATGTCATCAGCCCCCCGCAGTGACTTTCGGGGTGGGCCTCCTCCCCGTCTGACATGGCAGGAAGGGCCTGGGCTGCCTTCTGCTTGCTGCATTTCCCCTTGATGAGGGACCAGTCCTCTAAGGTGTCATCCGAGGGCTGGCCAGCGGGGGCGGGGGCAGGTGGCAAGGGCGAAGGCTCCTGGAGTGGATAAGGAAGGAACATCAAGGTGACGGGAACCCTCCCCCAGGGTGTGACCTCTCCCGGGTCCTGGGCCACCATGGCCGGTGCCCTCTCCTCCATGGGTCCTGTCCCAGATGTTCCAGTGTTGATGGTGATGAGGTCCGGCCGCTCCTCTGGGCATGTCGGGGAGGCTGTTCCCACGTCCTGAGCGGCATCAATGGCTGGCCCAGGTGGTGAAGGAGGAGGGGCAGCTAGAGAGGCCAGGGGGCTTGGGTCACCGGCGATGGGGCCAGCGCCCGCTGAGGCCTTGGGGGGCCCAGTTGCTCCCCCTCCATGCCGGGCCAGGGGACAGTCCCTCCAGATGTGTCCCGTGGCCCAGCAGAGAAAGCACTGAGCCTCCCCTGAGGAATAGTGAATGCGGTACTGGGCCCCTTGATGGGGCACCAGGAAGGACCGCTCGAGCGCCCCTCCGTCACATGCCCCCACCGGCGGCAGCTGGATTTGGACCTGCCGGCGGAAGGACAAGACGTGACAGAGGGCGGGGTCCTTGCAGGCCAACGGGAGAAGCCTAATAACTGATATTGGCTTCCCCAGGATGGAAAGGAGGGGAAGCAGGGCAGTGTTGGGAAGGAAGGGCGGGACGGAGGTCAGTACCACCTGTACGCCCAGGTCCTCCAGGGGCCGTGGCAGCGGCAGAGTCCTTGCTCGCCTTTTTCCCCTCGCTCTTCCGACCAGCTGAGGAGGCCACAGCAGCAGAGGTGGAGGCCCCTCCCATGCCCAGTAGGGGCAATGGTGGTAACAGAAGCGGCAGAGGTGGTCGAAGGAGTAGCCGCAGAAGTGGACGGGGAGCAGGCTTAGGAAGGGGGCAGGGGGAGCTGTGGCAGGGTCTACATCCATTTGTGGGGATGAATGGGGCGGACACCGAGGGAACGGGCAAGGACAAAGGAAGGGCTATGGGAGGCCGCTCCTCCACACTGGGCGACAACAGGGGAGGAGGGTGGGATTGGAGTGGGGGTCCAGGGAGGGAAAGGTAGGTTGGCAGACCACTCTTCCCCACTAGGCTGCAGGCAGGGCAAGAGGGTGCCAGAAAGGGAGGGGTATGGGAACCTAGCAGGGGATGAAAGCGGTACAGGTTCCTCTGGCTGCACTGGGTAAATGGGGGGTCACAATAGCGTCAGGGATACAGTGAAGGGGGTGAAGAAAAAAAGACAGGGGCTTGCAGTGGCTAACAGGCCCTGGTGCAGCACAGAGCACCAAAAAAGCAGGGTGGGGCAGGGTGGGGCGACTAGGCAAATGGGAGGGTGGGGCGGTAGGAGTAGCGGAAACGAAAGCTTGTGCAGGGCGGGGTGGGGAACCCAAAGAAATGCTGACGGGGACAGGGCAGGGAACCCAGATAAACTAAACGCTCAGGGATCGGGCTGGGGCAAGGGAACTGAACAAAGCGTACAGGGGCCAGGGAAGGGGAAAGAAAGTCAGCAAAGTCTGGGGCGGGCAGACCAGGGGTGGGGAGGCTGCTCTGAACCAGCAGGAGGGCGATACAGAGGGTGGGGAAGCCCCCTGGCCAAAGCGGTTTGGGAGGGGAGGGAACATCTAGGTAATGGGGGAAATGTGCACCTGGGTGGAGAAAAGTCCTTGCTGCTGTACCAGTATCCCAGGCGGTATGGGGAGCCAGCGGCAGGCTTGAGGTGAGGCGGCGAGGCTGGGGGTGGCTGGGGAGTAGGCGATAATGGTGGTGATGCTGGTGCTGGGGTGGGGAGTAGATGGAGCTGGGGGGAGGGATCCACACCACTTCCCCCTCTCCCCACAGGAGCAGCAGTTCTTACCCCACCACCAGAAGAGCAGAGATGGCGCAGTCACTCCAAATCCAAACACCCCCCCCACACACACAGCTCCTGGTGTTTCTTGAGCTCTCCCCCAGCAGCAGCAGCAGGAACAGTAAGAACAGTCCTCGTCCTCCTCTTCCTCGCTGGTGGTGATGGTAAGGCAGCAGGCTCCAGGGGCGGCAGCAGCAGCAAGGCTTGGCCGGCCAGGGGGGGGTCCTCTGCAGGTGGTGGCAGCAGCAGCGGCAGTGGGGCCCCCTCACTCACGCCCACCCACCCTCAGGACGGGGTGGGAGGGAGGCAGGCCAGCAAGATCTCCCTCCAGAAGCTCCAACAGCACATCGTCCTCGTCCTCGTCCTCCTCCTCTCTGATTGAAGGGGGGAGGGCTGGAAAGCAGGGAGAGTGGCCCCAGGCTCAGCAAAGCCCTGTTTGCAGGGTTGCGGGGAGGGGCTGCTTTGAGCCAAGTAAGGCACCTGACTGAGTCTATTGGAGCACCTGACTCCAATTAAGGGTAAAGTAGCAGCCAGGCAGTGAGCGAGTTTGGGTGTTGTTTGGAGGTGGAGGTAGGAGCAGTGTTTGGTGTGTGGAGGAGAACAGAGCGAAGAAGAGTGGAGGAGAGCTGAGCAGTAGCTGTTGCTGACAGCACCTAGGAGGTCCAGGCAGTCAGGGCAAGTTTGCCCAGATGGGTCTTAGAGCCTCAGGCCCAGCAGCCAGGGGGCAAAGAGCCCAGCCCCAGGGTAGGAGGGACTGAGGATCCATAGCGCTAGGGGTTTGGAGGTGGGAGAAATGTGCCTCAGTTGGCTGCAACCACATGAAGCACAGGACCCACGGGGACAGAGTGCTCAGTTTGCCACACCAGCTTTGACGTGAACCGGCACATCAGACACTCACCAGCTGGCACATCATTCACCCACGGAGTCATTGTGAAATGTGAGAGTTCTCAGGATGATGCCATTTTGCTCCACAGTATTTAATGGTTACAGGACAGTTTTTGCCTAAGTTCATGGTATGTCTCTACCTTGGATCTTTGTCTTTGGTCCAAAAGATCTATCTTTTCATAATAAACTGGGCAGGTTTATTTTTCCCCTAACAGTTAGGGAAATATCTTCTGCTTTGAAATCCACCTTCACCACTGAATTATGCCAAAGCCCTCTAAGTACACTCCATGCTTTTTGAGAACCTCGAGGAGTTGAGCTGGGCATGAAAGAAAAGGGCTCTGCCGACACTCTATGGGCACAACAGCAGCCAGCCCTCCACCTCTCCTGCCCCCCAGCTGTAGCAGAGGATCCACGATACAGTGACTTCTATAACTTCTCCATCACCCCCCTGTGCCCCACACACACGGCCCATAGTGCAGGCCTCAGCATCATGCAGGAAGTGAGCTCATGCTATTCAGAGTTCGCCTAAAGCCCCAAGCGCCCAGTTTCCATGGGCAGGGAATGCACCATAGCTATGGGAGCAGGGTGAAAGCAGGAGCCCAGACTTGCCCCATAGTGTACTCAACACAATACAGACCGTAGAATATGTATAACATCTCTCCCACTGCTATGCCCCGTTCCCACCATCTGTGACCTAAGGGCACCTCTCTGTTGGAAAGCATTCCTCCCCCTTTATTCTATTTGATTTACACAGCTGCGCACAGCAGCAAGGCAGGGTATTCCACACACTGCAAATTAGCCCTGAGCAGGGCAGTCAACAATCCTCTATGGCACATTCAAGAGTTGAGCTCTCTGCTGAAAGGCCAAATTAAATGCCACCCAAACCGGTCCAACCTCGCTATGTAACACTGGTGCAGTGCGCTACATTGGGGGGTTGGCTGCAGCATAACAAGTTACACCACTGAGAATTACCCTGCCTTATACAAGTCTTTAGCAGGTTAATACATTCCTTGGGTTTTTCCCCCCAGTAAATCTTTTGTTCCTCAAGAACGTAATTTGATTGCAGACAACACAGAGAAGAAAAATAAAGATGACCATTTCTTCTGCTGAGTTCTCATTCCTGTAACTAAATCCAGTGCTGAGCATTATATTGGAACAAAAAAAGGACATGATTAATTCTGCTGCACTGTATCTGGAACAGAGCATTATTTCGAGGAGTCACACCACCCGTTCTCAAAATAAAGGGCTCACACCCAGCACTAGCGCTATAGGAGTTCACTTAGTGCATAGCGCATGAGTAAGAATCCATGACAGCCACAGTGAATCAAATTATGAAAACTAGATGTGCCAGGGTAGGCCGTAAAGAGAGAGAATTACATGGCTATACAGTAACCCCCATCTCGCAGGTACATGACATCTACCAAAGGCAGGGTCATATCATAGAATCCTAGGGCTGGAAGGGACCTCACGAGGTCATCTAGTCCAACCCCTGCTAAAGAGCAGGACCCCTCCCCCTAAATCACCCAGCTAAGGATCAGGGTTCAGACCCCCTGTGGTAGTCTCTTTGGATCAGAGCTACGTGCCATGTTAATTCAGTGTGGGGAAGTTTGCACCTGCATCTGCTTCTATTACACTTGCTCTGTGGATAAACAGGATCTCCAGTTGTCAGTCCAGCCCCTCTCACCTGCACTAAATTTGCTTAAAAATAATAAAGTGAAGTTAACTCATGTAATTATACACATCAAGACGCTGCTGTTCTAGTCATTTTTTCTAAATAAGCTTTTCTAAGCCTCATAGATCTCTACTAATTATGGCAGTGAAACTAAATGGTGTAACCTTTTAGGGCAGTGTTAGACACAGATACTGGTAGATCTGTATGTTCACAGGACTCTGTCCCACCAGGTGGAGCACACCCTCTATTCTGATGGACTTCACTGGGAGCTGAGCCTGCTTAGCATCTCTCACAAGTTACTAAATGCAGCATCGAGTCCTAGGTGAGAAGAAAATTCTGCTTCATTAGATTTCAGAGTACGGATTGACACCGACCAGTACTTGGTGACAGACCCCTGAGTTCAGAGTACGGATTGAGCACGGGGATGACTTACTAGTAACATGGGTCATTTTCGCCCTTTTGGCCAGTTTTCCATTTCTGGTTATCTGAGCATTGTGTCTCGAATAGATTTACTGCTTTGGGGCTGAGGTGTTACGTGCCTGTTTGCTATGACTGCCGGCTCTGGAGTGGGGTTCCTCCTCGCTCGCACCACTTGCTTCTGCAGAAGCATTTGGCAGTGTTAAATAACCATAGAACCACAAGCTGACACTTTCACAGCAGACAGTGCAAAGCGTACTGGCTCAGATTCACCCTTCCACTATCTCCACAGAGTTCAGTTGATTTGCGCTGTGACTGAACTTGGTTCAGCAACTAATGGGAGGAAACAGACCCCAGCAATGTCATTCAGTGGAATCTGAATAAGTAGTTTTATCATCTCAGGTGGTTTCAGCTTGAGCTGTGAGCAAGCACCATAAGTCACCATAGGCTGGGATTTAAATTGCTTCTAGAACACAGCAACTGAATATTAAAGCCTGGTTTTGGCATTAGAAAAAAGATGCTCTGTGTCTCCTTCTTGAAATCTGGGGGAATTTGTGCTACAGTTCTGGGACAGGTTCTTTAGCCAGCTCTTATGAAGGACCATGGAGTAGATCACTGAAACAAAAACACAGCGCCACTGCCCCTAAACTGAGATTTATCATGCTCTTTCCGTGTGGGCCTCTCTCTGTTACGCAGGGCCAGGGTTTCTCAGCTATTTTCATTGCAGGCACCACCTTTTAATAGAGAAATTGCTTGCTGGGCACCACCTCTGCCATGCAAGTTTGGGTAGGCCTTCTCTCCTCCCACTAGTGCTTCAATAATACCCCTGTGGCACCTACAGCAATTGCTTATGTGGAGAAGTGATAGTAGGAGAATTTGTAATGTACTTCCAGATGTCTCTGAAAGTGATTGGGAGCTATAGGGGTTAAAAGGAAGAGACCAATGGTGCTGAGTGACCCATTACTTCTCTGTGAAGCACAGTATGGATACCAGTGGGTTAAAGAGAAAAGAATCCTGTTGAACAGGCCTGTGTAAGGGACTAGGATAAAACCCTCTCCATTTCTGATTTAAGACAAATGTAGATCTATTGGAAACGCTCATTTACATTTGTGCAAAAGAGGAGACTGAGAGGGGACAAGATACCAGTTCTCAAGTACCTGAAAGGTTGTCACAAGGAGGACGGAGAAAAACTGTTCTCCTTAACCACTGATGATAGGACAATACGCAGTGGGCTTACATTACAGCAAGGGAGGTTTAGGTTGGACATTAGGAAAAAATTCCTAACTGTCAGGGTGATTAACCACTGCAATAAGTTGCCTAGGCAGGTTGTGGAATCTCCATCACTGGAAGTTTTTAAGAGTAGGTCAGACAAACACCTGTCAGGGATGGTTTAATGGGGGTACTTGATCCTGCCATGAGTGCAGGGGACTGGACTCGATGACCTCTCATGGTCCTTTCCATTTCTGTGATCGATGGGGCTGTGTGGAGGTTAAGTGAAGGCAGAATTTGTCTCTGAAGCAGAGAAACTAGATAGGTTGATAATGATTCAGTAGATGTGCTTCTATTTCCATGTCAGTCTCAAGTCAATTCACAGTGCCACAAAGTGAAAGAAACAATCAGAACCACAGCACAAGCAGCATAGCTCCATGGACTCTTAGTAGAGCAGCTTTGTTACACTAGGTAAGGGGGATTTGATAGCAACCTTCAACTACTTGAAGGGTTGCTCCAAGGAGGAGGGAGCTAGGCTGTTCTCGAGGGGAACAGAGGACAGAACAAGGAGCAATGGTTTCAAGTTACTGCTGGGGAGGTCGAGGTTGGATATTAGGAAAAATAAAGCTATAATACAAGAAGCCATGTGTGTTGTGAGAGGGCTCCTCTTGCACCCAGATCAGGAGCCTGCCATATGGATTCCCATATGAAGAGAAGAGAAGACTGAGGGGAGATTTGATAGCAACCTTCAACTACTTGAAGGGTTGCTCCAAAGAGGAGGGAGCTAGGCTGTTCTCGAGGGTAACAGAGGACAGAACAAGGAGCAATGGTTTCAAATTACAGCTGGGGAGGTCAAGGTTGGATATTAGGAAAAACTTTCTCACTAGGAGGGTGGTGAAGCATTGGAATGGGCTATCTAGGGAGGTGGTAGAATCTTCATCTTTGGAGATTTTTAAGGTCTGGTTAGACAAAACCCTGGCTGGGGTGATTTAGGGGGAGTGGTCCTGCTTTTTAGCAGGGGGTTGGACTAGATGACCTCGTGAGGTCCCTTCCAGCCCTATTATTCTATGATTCTATGATTTGTACAGGAAAGGTTTTGCAAATCTCAGGTCAAAACTGCCACGTTTTCCAATGAATTAGATGTTTTGATTTTTTTTAATAGGGTCTAGTGCCCTTTTTATGAAGTTCCTATTTACCATCTGATTCAAGCCATCAGCATCGACACTTGGATTACAACAGAATTGCAAATCTAACACTTTATTGATACACACACACAGTTTAATGACATTTTCTTTCCTGCTTGTCATACCTAAAAAGTGCCAACAGAACCATTTTAAAACAAACTTGGGTGTATCCAGACCAAGCAAAGCCACATCTGGCAAATGCAGACATACAGAATCGCCAAGTCATGCCAGGAACAGCAGCAGTGAATCCATCTCTCAAGTGTAGAGCCCAGCTCCTACATTTGGCTCCAAAGACAGAATCCACATTGCACCCACCAGAAAACCTACTGTAGTCAATGGGGAGGAGACATCTTTCCATGCAGGGCCAGCTGAAGAACTGGGGACTAAGTCTGTAGACAAACTGCACTTTAATTCCACTGGATGAAGGACTGGTCAATATGAGTCAGTGAAGACTGAGATCAAACAAGGAGGACTCCTATTTAGTTTGCATCCACAGGCACACAAATTAACTGTTTGCTACTGTACTTTCACAAGTAACAGAAATGAAAGAGAAAACTCCATCAATAGACTTGCGAGCAGGCTACTCTGCCAGGGAGGAGAAGGTCAAGTTACATCTATTCTAACAGAGTGTCCAGGAAGCGGTAAGCTTAAGCAGCTGTAAAGATTAAAATATATTCCCTCCTCAAAGCCTACTTCTAAAGTAAAACACTGACTGAAAATATATTTCAAATAATTTTCAAAGATTCAATCTTAATTCAATCTAATATCAAAAAGCCTCCACGCACTCTCTGGTCAGGCATTAACTGACCTACCCAATTTTTAGGTAGATGGCTACCCACAATTAATTTGTCACCTTCACGCAGAACCAGAGGTTGTCCGTGTACTAATAAATAACAAACATGCTGTTAAGTCTTCAGTTTACTTTATGACCACATAGTCTTTTTTCTGGGCAGGCTCCTTATCTTAAAAAAATGGTACCACTTAATAATGAAAACATTGCTTGGTTCTCTTGGCTTCTAATAAATGTTGCCGTGGTTTTAAGATTTGTCAGGTTCAAAAACAACATGTCACCACAGTCCATCTGGCACAGAGGAGACCAGACCATAATTTCAGTATAGGTTCCTAAATATACACAGACTGAAGCTTGGATGACCTCACTGTCTGGCTACAGAGTTCACTCCATAGCTCTTGTTGGAAGGGTTTTCTTTTGCATTCAAGTGCTGTTTGATGTTCAATCAACAATGCTTATCACTGGTGAGGTCTGCCGGCCATTTCTGAAAGCTTGATATTTTTAACACTACATTCTTCTTCTTCATTTAATGTTCACTATTTACAGACAACACACTGGAGGTGAGGGGAGAAATTTACCTTCCTGAGTTGAAATGAAACCACGGGCAAGCAGAGCAAGATTCTATCAGAAGTAATGGAAGTGACTATTAGTTCTTAATGTTATGACAAGCCATGTTTTTCTGTGGTCAAAGTGTCCATTTTTCAGAGTATTTCTGACCTCCCCACCCCTCCATCCCCCTTTATGGAGAAGTGAGGCACTGAAATAGATATAGTAATAAGATTTGCTGCTCCCTAGAAGCTCTTGAAGGACTTTTCAAACATTAAACTTTAACATTACTATGACAAAGGGAAGAATTAGTCTCTCCATATTACAGGTAGAAAATCGGAGGCTCAAATGCCTAATTTTTTTGAAATGACCAGCAAATTTGAGGTGCCTCATTTTCGGGATGCTCAATTTGAGCCACCTTGAAAAGCACCAGTTTGCAGAGAGCAGGTGCTCAGCACTCTCTGATAATCAGGCCCTATTTTGGTAACTCAGATGGGACACCACCAAAAATGGAGCCAAAAATCACTAGTTACTTCTGAAAATGAAAGTGTAACAGACCTGCTCAGTTCAAACAGCAGATCTGTATTTCCCTACTCTGCCACCACAGGGATATGGAGCAGAAAGGAGAAGGGCTGAGCCCAGAGAAAGAGAAAGATGACAGCTTCCCCTGGAGGAGAGAGAGAGAAGAAATGGCTATGTCAGCTGAGGAAGAGACAGACCACGAGAGAAAAGAGACAAACCCTCCCCGAGGAATCCAAACAGGAATGGAAACTGTGACACTGAGGGAAGAAAAATATATTAATGGGATCGGTCTACTCAGATTAAAAAAGTGCCTATCACCTTCTGAACAAGCACCCATATAAATAATGGATCCTGTTCTGCCATCAGACACTTGCATGGGCCATCTCCGGTGTGAGAGTAAGAATGGCTCAATGACATTACAGCAGGGCTAACTTTGGCCCAGTGGGGGAAGCACATGCATAGCCAAGGCCCCAAGTGTGTCCAACATGGCTTTCATTTTGGAAGAGAGTATCTTTGTTTCAAAAAAAACAAACAAACAAAAAAAACCCGAAGTATTGCGGCTATATATTTTGCAACATTAGGTGCCACAGTCCGTTTTGTGAAAAGGTAATTAATGCCTATAAAAGTGGAAGTGACACGGATATGTTAGCCAATTTTAAGAGCGTTTTAGAGAAGTTGATAGGACTATATCTTCAGATGGTACAAGGTAGCACTGCTCCATTGACTTAGAGGATTTAATCACACTGAGGATCTGGCCAGATATTTCCACCTTCACTTTCTTGCTCTTGTGAGGTTATCAGACCCTCATGAACACAGCGGGTCTCATCACATCACAAGGAGTGAGAGGTTGAGTTTTTAAGGCAATACAGAAAATCTACATTTTACATTAAACACTTGCAATTCAGCCTTCTTGTGGCCACACTATAATTAGAGGTCAAGAAACTGCCTCAAACTAAAAGTCACCTGATTTCTTCAGATGAGGCTGGTCAGAAATAGCTCAGGCTGCTCAGTACAAACCGATTTTCAAGTAATCTTTCCACAATGACAATTACTGATATAGGGTCACAATTTAACACTTACCAAACAGATACATACAGCACAGAGCTGAAAAAAAATTACTCTGTAGCCAGGAAGAGATTTAATTATATCTGCAGAGGTCAACCAATAATCTATGCAAAAGATTACAGTGAAGGCTGGATATTCTGTGACATAATGCAAAGATCCAGCCTGCAGGCAAGGCAACAATCAGTTCCATTTTTCAAAGAAGAAATTGTACCCATCAGAACAAACCGCCAGAAAGGAGCAATAAAAGAAGGGAAGGTCCACATGACTAAACTATTTAAACCTACTCAAATAAGTGAGGCAAACAGGTGATTTAACAACATTCTCCACCACATCTGATTACTGCTCATCTCGTTATTGGGTTCTCCGTCCCTACAGGAAATGAATCCCCAAATATAAGCCTTACCTATAAAAAAGGTGCATGGAAAAATGACAAAAGTGGAATGTTAAAGCTCAGATCTCCCAACAGGAGTTAAAGGTAGCAAAACTGGAATCATGGCATCACTTTACCCGTACTTTAACAATGCAAAATAAAACAGAAAGAAGCCAGAGAAAATGTTGTACGCAACCACTAAAAACAGAAGCCTGATAGTGACTGGATGGAAAATGCTCAAGGAAAACACATTAGCGGCATAATAATTTATTTTTAATGTAGAGCTGCTAGGAAAACACAATTATATGCTTCATTTATACTGAAAGATATACTCCAACTTATGGTAAAAGCATTTAGAGCTCTAATCATAAAAAGAATGAACACAAAGGTAACTAGGGAAAAAAAATATCATTCCACATCTAGGGGATGACACATTCTTCCTTCTCCCCCACCCGCCTCCCTGATTCACAACAAAATGCTTCCGCTTGAATAATCTGCATATGGCTATAGAGGGGTCCGTGCCGCTTATGCAGATTAATACAGCTACACAATGAAGTCAATGGTGGAATGTGCAAAAATACCCTACAAAGAAAACAATACGGCCTCACCCGTAGAACAAACACAAATAGCAAAAGTAGGACACCGAGAGATCAGGGCTAAAGAGCACAGCATGGGTCACAGGTGTCCTCTAAATTAACAATTATCCCTGGAGCTAGCAGGAATAATGTGTGTGGTACACTTTTGTAACCACTATAGTGCTGCTGCTTTTTATGAATACGAAGCAAAGTACAGTTTGTCGCCAGTAATGCTTTTTAGAGTATGCATACACGGAAACAGATTCTGATCTCTGTTATACCACACTAACTCCACTGACATCAATACTTAGTCCAGATTTATGATTGCATAACACAAATCAGACTCTGGCCCAGTGATTTTAAGGAAAATGTTCATACTCAATTCAAAGAATCATTAATAAGTAAAAGAAACTTGCAAGATTTTGAGACATTATCTTCAATCTGCCAACTCCTTCCTCACCACATGTGAATAAAACTTTTGTGAATCAGGCCTTTAAGGGAATTAATCAGAACTGACCTTTACAACCATATTGTTACATAAACCAGCCTAATCTTCCAGATATCTCTATTATTACAAAAGCAACTAGAATAAAGCCGCCTCCTTTGCACATACAACTAGAACAACAATTTCTATGAATGGATGGGCATTCATTATTTAGCTCTTGAATCTCTGATTTAATAAAGCCCAAGGCAAAATGGAGCTTCAAACGCTTTCTACTATGCAGATAGAATGAATAAACCACCAAAGAATATGCTGTAGGAAGCTGGGGTGGCACACTGAGCAACTCAAATAATTCCCAAGTCTTTAGCCTTGCCCATCTTCAGGGTATTTTTCAACATTTGCTATCAACAGGAGTTCCCTGCACCAAATAAGACTAAAATAGACCCCAAATTAAAAATTTACTGGGCATTTTATTCCCCATCCAATACTCTCTCTTGAAAGAAAAAAGATTTATGTTTCTTCAAAACAGAATTGGCTTAGAAAGTAAAAAGGATCAGAAAATATTTTATCTTCCAGCATGGCAAAGCAGTAAAACACTGAAAAGGCCAGTGTTTATCGCTGCTATTTACAATGTACAGTAAAAGTCAAAACAAAACAGAATGTTCCATAAAAATGCATTCATTAGATTGACCCTGTTTTATACTAGTAGGTCAGATTCAATTTCTAACGAGTGTTTGTTTATTTTTTAAGAAGAAAATGTTGGTACAAATTAATACTTATCTCATGCCTTGTGAGTTTTAATTATCTATAATTTATGGCAGTGTATTAGTAAAATAGTTTTTATCAATTTAAGGACTTAGAAGACAAGATATAGGGAAGTTATGGCATATCTGAAACAAAAGGGTAATGAGTTGCTCTATCAGAAAGGCTAAGGGAGGAGGTTTTGATTACACTGCTAACTTCAAAAGATGTTAGAAATGTTAAGGTGTCTATAGCTTTCCTTTGACATGTGTGTGTAACTCCCATTAATAATGAGAGGTGCACTGAGCAGAGCACGCATTTCTCGTTTTAGAGGTGTACACTCTATACCAGGGACTGAAATATACCGTGATTTAGACAGCAAACTATGTTCAGTAACTATGATTATCAGGTTGCTTGCAGATTTAATAATAAACTTTGCAATATGCACAGTTCTAATTAAGAGGGATCTATATTTAAATTTTATGATGTATGAAAATATAAAGAAACATTCTTCCAGCATCTAAAGTTCCTTCTAGAGAGAGGAGACCAGGAACTGGCAGTTCAGTAAGTGATCCAGTACACTAATTTATACCATGACATTGTGTCACACAGCCCCTAAGACAAAGGACAGACCTGACCCTGCCCTCCTCACTCAGGCAAGATTCCCACTATCTTACTCTCATTCAGTAGCAGTTCTGTAAAAACTGGGTCTTTACATTCTGTGTTACTTATTTGAATTATCTGGCTGGTTCATTACATAAATGCCAACAATTCAGCTAGGATAACATACATGCTGACAACGGTCTTTGGAGCAGGATGGGGCCCTAGGCTAATAAAACTGCAACTCACCATGAACACTTCAGACATAATTTACTTACCGTGGGTTTCAAATATGGTTTAAAAGCAAAGGGTCCATATTTTTGAGCCAAAGTGGGCACAAACACAATATTTTCATGGCACAGGCAGGGGTGTGTAAAAAACATTACATCATCTTACGTGCCTCAGATATGTGCTGTCTTGGTCGGGTACATAATATAGTCACAATACAAAATACCACCACCACCTGAAAAATATACAGCCTCTTGGAGTCTGAGAAAAATGCACCTAAACATGTAAAAAATGCTTAGCCTGCTGGGGACACCTGCTTCCTTCCCCAGTAGGCGGCACTAAATGTAAAAGAATTGGTGTATGCAAGAGGAGGAAGTGCCAATTCCAGGCACCTGTGAACCAGTGCAAAGGGCTGGACTAGGCCTGGAGCAGGTAGGTACTCAGAATGATGAGTGTCAAGAGGAATGCCGGGGCAGGAAGATGGTTAGTGGATCCACTAAACCGTTCCCCTTCCCCAGCAGGAAGAGGGGAAGAAGAATGATGCCAGAATTTGCCCTCCATGAGTCAGCATTCATCATCACACACAGGCCTCCACATCCATGAAGCCCAAGGGAAGAGCTTTAGATACACAGGCAGTCCCATGCATGCAGTGTGAACGTAGGCCCCCATTTCATTTTATCTTTAAAAGCTCTTGTCTTTTCTAACATGGAAAGGCTGCTGCATAATAGGCACCTCAATCGCTGTAAAAAGAAATTGCGGCTCACTGCAGCGCACAGATGAGATCGGAAATCTCATGATAACAATATCATGTTCAGTAAGTGCACAAAACAATTACATTAACATTTCAGGATGCTTTGGGCTAAAGAGTGTTTCCTCGCTCAGCTTGCTGGCTGCACTGAAAGTGGCTATTGGCTCAGCCAGAGCAGCCACCCAGCTATTGTTAAGCTCTTCGCTAGAGCTATTTATACACGGGGACACTGCACTCCTTTTTCAGTCTTGGTGTTTCTCCACCTACTCAAAAGAGGGGGAAAAAAGCCCACCTAAAACTAAAAGCACTCTAGTCAGAGAGACTGAAACTTCCTTTTAAAGCTCCACCTTAATCACAGTATGTGTTTGCTGAGGTTCTCGGTGCAGATGGAGACTTCAAGCACAAGAGCCAGTCTGGAAGAGGAAGAACAAGCCAGGCCCAAGAGTCCGTCCCACCTCAGTCTGTCTCAGATCTAAGGATGGGGAGGACAGTCATGCTGAGGAGTGGCTGCTCACCCACGGGTTAGAGGAGCAGCAGGTGGAATTCTACACCAGTCACTGCCCCCTCCTCATTCACATCCATCCCCGATACTCCTTCCATTTGTAATGGCCACAAGGAGTAACAATTCCAACTCCGCTAAGGCAAGCCTTCCCCCTTCCTTCAGACATTACACCACATCTGCCTTCTTTGTGTCTTGTCTTTGTGCCTTGCTCAGTGGAGAGCACACTGTCAGCACTAAATAAATAATACATATCATGAATGGTGGAGAGGAATCTGTATATGTAGACCAAGAGTTTCATGAAGGGAGAAGCTCTGGGGGGGGGGGCGACTAGCCAGAGGAAATGAGCACACCAAAGGAGTATTTCTCTCTGGAATGCATGGGAAGGTGGATCTGCAGAGGAGAGTGTCCCACCAGTAACGGCACACTAACTTGAGCCTACACTGTTCAGAGCTGGATAGGGGAGTCCAGACAATACAGTAGTCAGGTCTGTCCACAAACATACACTGAAGTAGAACCAGACTGTGCACACCACTTCCTGTGCATCTCGCTACATTTTTATATTAAAATTAGTCACACTCACATCTCCCAGCATTTGGTCCACATAACAAAGTAGGCCAAATTCAACCTACGGTAAAGTTGGCCTATTTTGCTTAAGCAAATGGAATTGGATAGCTCAGAAAAAATACCCTAAGCATTAGGGAAAGGGGTACTATTTTCCCTTCTTCCTCTGCCAGTTTTGAGATCTTCAGTAGCAGAGACAACAGCAACACCTGCTGGCACGGTCAGTCCCCTGTATGCTCCTCTGCAGCATCCCCTTCCGACTGTCAGCACGGAGGCTATACATTTACTTACTTATTTTACCCTCTTAATAAGAGAAAAGTAGCAAACTTCTCCTCTGCTCTCAGAGCGCGGCACCCACAGCAGCTCTCTCACCAGCAGTATTAAAAGTAGCTCCCAACATAACAGTAACCTGCCAATCCCATGCTTGATTCCACAAATATCGGCCTTGCAAAATTTTCTCCATAGCTCAGGTGGAAGTTTTTGGAAGCGCATGTTAACTTTAACATTGTGACTTTCCATTCCAGGGCACTGTGTGTTCTCACGCTGTCATAGGGAGAGAGCATGTCACTCAGGTTATGGGCAAATGAGCTCTGGATGAATGAGCCAAGCAGCACCTTGTACATCAAAAAACAAAACAAAACTGGAGAAGGAGCAACACACTTTCATTTCCACATGCTTTTTAATAAGTTATTATTATTAAAACAAGTGGTGTTTTAGAGTTGCCATTATTCTCAGAGTACTTACATACTCCTGGATATCCAAGCTCTCCTGCGCTTTAGCAATTGATATTTCTGCACTAATGACAATTTAGCTTCACTTCCATGTAGCTGTTTGCTCAATTTTTAGTATTTTCAAAGGGATCTTGTTAAAAAAAATGCAACTAACAAATGTTGGGGCAGGGGTGGGAGGGAGTAATTTCCAATTAAAATGGTTCAGCTTCCAGAAAATTACCGAGACCTTTTTAAGAAATGATAATATGTTAGTAAGTCTGATGAAAGTTAAACAAGATATTTAAATGACCCTGACAGCAGCGAATGTTTATTACATACCTTTTGCAAATGAAAATTCATTTGCTAAGTCTTTAGAAACCATATTTCCATTCGAAGTGTTACGGTAGAAAAACTAATGGGCATTGTGGGTGCAGTTCTGAACTTTGGCGGCTTTCACTGACTTTTTAAAATCTGAACACCAGACACTGCAGTCGGAGACCCAGGGCCAGCCAGGGCTCCAAGCTAGCCATGGAAATAATCCTCCCGAGGTTTTACTCCCCACTGTTTCCTTAGGAAAGTGATCCGGGGTGTCCTCCTCACCCCGAGGAGCCGCCTGGCAGTTGCGGAGAACGACTCCCTCTCTCCCGGCTGCTGCGGGGTGCGGCTCCTTCTCACCCCGGCACCCCCGAGCACCCGCGCCGGGCAGCGGCAGGTGGGGAGGGAGGCTGCGGAGATTGCCCGGCGCCGCGGCTCGGAGCTGGGCGGAGGGCGGCCGAGTTGGGCAAAGGCAGAAAGCGCCGAAAGGCGCCGGGCGAGGCTGGTTCGCGCCGCCGGGCAAAGCACCAGGGCAGCCGGGCGGGAGGTGCGAACCGGCGCCGTGTGGACACACTCACCCGCTCCGCTCCGCTTCCCCGCCTCGCCCCGTCCGCCGCCGTGCCCCGCACACTCACACGCGCACTCACACTCACTCACACGCACTCTCACACTCGCTCACACGCGCACTCACACTCGCTCACACTCTCACACTCGCTCGGGCGCCGCTGTCGGTGGCGCTTTGTCCCCGGAGCGGAGCGGTGCGGAGCCCAGGGGCGGAGGCGGGTCCGGCCCGGCCCGGCCCGGCCCGGAGTAGTTTGAAATTCCCTCCCGGCCCGCCCCCGACAGGTCCCGCTGGCCCGGCCGTACCTTGTTGCAGTAGTAATAGTCCAGCGGGCCCAGGCAGGCGGGCTCGGCCCCGGGCAGGGAGGCCACCGCGCTGGGCGCCGAGGGGTAGAAGCGGACGTCCATGGCGGCAGGCGGCGGCTCCAGCGGGCATGGAACCGGCTCCTCCGGCGGCGGCGCTGCCTCTGGCTGGGCCCGGCGTGCGCGGGAGGGGCGGGGCGGGGCTGGGGGCAGAGCCGGCTCCTCTGCTCGGCTCGGCTCGGCTCGGCTCCGCTCTGCTCGCTATTGTTCCCGCGCCGAGCCGAGCCGAGCCGAGCCAGCACCGCCCGCGGGGCCGGGACCCCCGACTCCCCCCTCGGGACCCCACGGGAGACGGGCCGGGCTGGGACATCCCCCCCGTCCCCCCCCCCCGCAGGGGCCGGGACGGCCCCCAACCCCGCCCCATGCGTGTGTGGGTGATCCCCCCAAAGAGAAAAACGGTGACTCCCCCCTCAACCCCCAAAAAGGGGGGTTGGGCCCCCCCCTTCCCCCCCCCCCCACACACACACACACAGGAATGGGACTTGGACTCCTCCCCCAAAAAGAGAGGGGCTGGGACTCCTTCCCACCATCCCTACCCCCCTTCCCAAAGTGGCAGAGAAATTTCTCCTTCCCCCGATCCCTCCCCAATTCCTTACTCACACATGGGGGGGTCCTACCTCCTCCTCAGCAGCCTCCAGCAAGGGGCTAAGATGTGTCCAAACAGCATTGGGGGGGGGGGGGTTCTGGGACTTCTCCTTCCCCCAGGAAAGGAGTCAAGACCTCTGACTCCCCATCCCCAGTGGTGCCGGCACACCTGCCCCTCAGGGAGTCCAGTTTTACTGTTCTCTCATCCCAGTCCTCCAAAATGCTGGGATCTCCACCCTCCCCCATCTCTGGAAAGTGGTCTGAGTCTCTTCTGCCTTCTCCCCACCAAGGAGTGAGACTCTGCTTGTGCCCACCCCTGAAAGGGGCATATTTTCCTTCTGTGTCTCCTTATCTCCTCCCCATCCAGGACAAGGAGCAGGGCCTTCTTCTCTACCAATCTACCAGGAACAAGCCTCAGGTCAAATTTTCTCAATTGGCCTCTTGCTTTGTGTCCCCAGGTTGGGCTCTATTGCCAATATTTTCAAGCCCCAGGGCCTAAAATCAGGCACTGAGAGGCACAATAAGTGGCATGATTCCCACAGGTACCCACAGCATTCAGCAAGAGTTGCACGTACTTGGTTCCTCTGAAAATCAGAGCCTCACTGATATCTAAAGTTAACACCCAGCTACTTTTGAAAGCAGGAAAGGGTCTAAAACTCCCTCCTTTCTCTGCATCCAAGAACAGGTGCTGATCTTGGTCCATTTTTACCTGTCACCTGTCCCACTCACCGAGGAAGGGAGATAACTGTCTCATCTCCTGCACACATTACACCAAACATATTCATTGGTTCCTGGACATTCCTGTCTCTGTAACAGACCCTGACTTTCACAAGGGTGAAGCTGACAGTTTCCTTCCACGTACCATATGCTCACCTATGGCCATTCCTCTCAGCAACTTTTCTGGGAATCCTCCCCTTCTGCAGAAGGAAGGGCCATCTCCCAATCAGTATATCATAGGGATGGACCATTCAAGAGGAGGAGGTGGGCAATATATGGGGGGCGGGCAGACCCAGCAGGTATAGGTCATATAGCTCAGGTGCTAGACCAGCTATATGGAGACGGTTTGGGCTGTGCATAAAGGCTGGTGCCTCTGAGGAAGGGTGAGACATGGAGATGGGCTGGGGTAATTTTGTTGGATTTTCACATGGGTTCCATCACATTAAATTTATTCCATTTCTGTATCCATTTTCTCTCTTTTCTACTTTTTCATTCCTTTTCTCATTTTCCTTGTCATATGTGTTGTTTTTCTCTGTATATTTTCTTGTTCTCTTATTTTTTTGTCTTTTTTTCCCTTGTTTAATTCCTCCCTGGATGGGCTGAATCCCACCCCTTCATTCCCCCAACAAGCGATATGCTGGAGAGGGCATCTTAGTTTTTGCAAGGAGAGTAGCTTGGGCTAGCAAGCTTTTGCCTTAGGCCTGGTCTAAATTAGGTCAAGAGAACTACAGGGCACAGGAAATTTTTCACACCCTGCAGTGCTACAGTAATTAATTCCAACCTAACTCTTAGTGTAGATGTGTCTAAGTCGACAGAAGCAGTCTTCTATCAACCTACTTACTGTCTGTTAGAGATGGGGGGGGCGTTACCTGGCAAAATCCCTTCCATTACAGGAAGCCTCAACACTACGCTGCTAAAGGGCCATAGGTGTAGCTCTATGCTTGTAGTGATTGTAGTGTAGACATGGCTTGAGCCTGCAGGCGTGCATAGGAGAGCTGCTCCTGCAGCTAATTCCACAACGGGAGCTTTAGGATAGGTCAGGCAAGTAGGTGACAATGCACAAGACTGTTTTAACCCCAAATTGGGTTCTAATCTGTTCCAGTAACCCAGATTGGTGAGGAGAATGGCATGGGGATGTTCCAAGTTGCCATGATTACTTGGATTCATGTGAACTATTTCTCTGG
>ML685852.1:2394682-2518893 GCA_007922175.1 Pelusios castaneus
ATAGGAAAGTTACAGTGTGGTAGGAAATTAAATGCAGGGGAGTGTATTGCATTTAATTTCCTACCACTCTGTAACTTTCCTATCTTCAAAGCGTCTGACGAAGTGTGATTTTCTCCCACGAAAGCTCATGCGATAAATAAATCTGTTAGTCTTTAAAAGTGCCACAGGACTCTGTTGTCTTATAAAGGAAATGAGATGGACTGAAAATGAGAGACTGCTCACAGCTCCCTACCCTCCACAGAATTATATTAACACCAGGGGCGGATTACTGCATGGGTCAATGGGGCCTGTGCCCAGGGGCCCACCACAATGCAGGGGGCTCTCCACCCTACCACAGTGGGGGGGGACTCAGGGGAACAGGGTGGGCTGGCCCAGATGACAGCTCCATGCTCCCTCCTGCCCTGCCCTTGAGCCAGCTGCTCCGCCTCAGGGGTGGGGTGGGCCAGCTGTGGCCTCGCTGGTTGCCCCCTGGGGGTGGTGGCGTGGGGCTGACTTGAGCGTGCAGCACGGTCTCTGGCGTGGCCTTCGGGCTGCACCAGAAGCCACACCACGCGCACCAATCAGCCCTGCCATCCTTGGGGGCTGACCAGCCAGGCCACAGATGGCCTCTGGCCCCAGGGACCCCCCCCTCAAACTGGCCCGCCCACACAGGGCCAGGTCTCTAGGCTGGTGGGGGGGGAGGTTGGGGCACCGGGTTGGGGGGCACCAGTGGGGGAGGCACGTGGGCCTGGCGGCCCCTGATCCGCCTCTGATTAAAAGTATCTGCTGTCCTGACTTTAGGCTCTTACTCTTCAACTCTCCATAATCCTGAGACTTTTTAGACCAAAATATGCCTCTGTTCTCCACTCACCTGCTGTTACTTTTGAGCTTGTAAATGCCAACGGCCTCTGGGAATTGTACTATATGCTAGTGTGCATTTGGAGAGAACCGGTGACCAGAACTGGAACTACAGCTTTCACCAGGCAGGACGGGGAAGAAGTAAATCCATAGTTAAAGGTGGAATGAAACAGCTCTTCAATTTTTAACCTTTTATTTTCAGTCACTTTTAGTTTTTTAATTAACTTTTCTTTTGGAGCTGAAATTTCTCCTGCCTCCTAAGTATTAAAGAAATAACAACAACAAACTCTCTCTCTTCGCCATCTGGTAGGAATAAGCTTGCGCAGACTGTAGAATTTTTCAGCATGTATGCGTGTGCATGCACATCCAAAGAAATTAAAAGGAAAGGCTGGTCTAAGTTATTCGTTTTATGTTTAGTTCTGAAGGTAGCCAAGGAGCAAGTTACGTAGCATTAGCACAGCTTTTGTGAAGGTTTGGTTGTCCACATTCAGAAGGCTCCCGCCGGCCAGTGAACAGTTTCACTATTCTGGTGGGCTGGTTGCTGAAGGAAGAAGCAATCTCTCAGGAACAACACATTGAGGCGATATGTTTGTAGTACACTGTGTTGCTAAACTGATGGGCCTGCATTTTGTAGCAGCTGGAGTATTTTCAGGATGTGTGGTTCCATTCCTATACATGAGCTGCAGTTATCAGGTTCCAAGGCCACTAACGTGGATCACCATGTCCAAATCTGCCTCTGTGGTTTCTGGAAAATAATTGATAGAAATGGCCCTGGTGGGTTTTTTGTTTGTTTGTTTTGAGTGTGTGGTGTTTTTTGTTTTCTTTTATTTTTAAACAACACGGCTATTTAGACATCCAGTTGCAATGAGCAGTCCTACGGGGCCTCAGTGCTGCAAACTCAAACTCTCACAATATTTGGTGTTTTTTCTTAAAGTCCCTGCTCCTGGATCAAGTGATTACAAGAAACTTTCAGCTTTTACTGAAAATAAAATGAAATTTCTAGCCCTGATGACTGTGGCAAAAAGCTTGAAAATGTATCTTGAAAGCCAGAAGGAAAATAAACCTGATGATTTTGGGGAGGCCATTTTTGAATGTGCGGCGTTAGCAATATTATTGTTGGTGACCTGACCTATAGCGGGTGTTCAATAAAAACCTCTGTTTTGCTTTCAGACATTCTCCATTGTGTTTGTAAAGTGCTTTGAGATCCCTCAGTAAAAGTGTATATTATTTTACAGAACAAATTCCCTGAACTGCATTTTCCTAATCTGCACATTTAGTAAGTTACACACACACAAAAATGGCTGGCTCCCCACTTCTCAACAGATGCTGTAGTGAAGTGTCATATTACAAAGGCTTCATTATTTTTGTAAAATCCACCCCAGTACATTGACTAGTACATTATGAAGTATAAATAATTAAAACTAAACGAGAGTTGTCAAAATAACTGAACAAAGTGCATTTTCTGATGCATCATTTTGGCTTGTTTATTCACAAAATTCAGTAATTAGTGAGGAGCCTCAGACGTTAGTGTGAATTAGCAAGGTTTGACTGTGTTATTATCTTTATTAATTATCATTATTATATTTCGTTTATCACAGAGACATCACTTCCAGCTCAATAGTTAAAGCTGCATTGACTTTTTCACTTCAAGCAAGATTTAATTCCTTTATTGCCCATGAAAATTAACACATTTCATCACCAAGTGGACAGCATCTCCTCAGCAGATACAATCTGATTTTTTAAATAATGATTATATTAAATTGTTCCTCATCTAAACATTTTAAAAGCATCCTCTTTCAAAATATAGCAATGTTTTCCTAATGTGTCTCAGATCCCTAGAGCATAAATCTCACAACACTCAACGATGTCAAATGTCCATTCATCTCTCTTCACTAGATCTCCTACACAGGCTGATTTGAAAAATCAGTCATCACAAAAGAAAAGGGTTATTCCTATCAATATCGCTAACTGTTTTCACATACACCAAGGGAAGCCGGCAGAAAAAGCCCTCCCCACCAAACAAATGGCCTCGTGGCTCATGTCCATTAAGCCATTCAATGCTTTTGCTGTCTGAATTATTGGAAAAGGCCATCTCCCAACTCTTGTCTCCTAGACCTCCTCGGCAGGAAGTTCACAGGAGAGAGCTGCTCTCCAAAGATCCACAGGAGAACTCCATGTTCATGCAGTTTCTAAATTGTACAGGATGGAAGCTCCTGTCCCGGCTCTCAGCACACTTTGGGAAACCTCATTGCCCTCTATACTGTGCCCACTCTAGTCCAACTCCTTGAATCCCCAGTGCACCACCCTTCACTGCTTTGTCCAGTTCTTCTTGTAAACTGTCAGGCTCTGATCCTACAAACACGTTCTGATGACTTTAGCATATTGCAGTCAATGGCATCATGGGCAAGGAGAAATTTAAACATAGGCCTGTGTCCAGGAGTGGGACCTATATGCTTAGTTTTTACACATATAAAAATGTATTTATAAAATGTTCTCTCTCCAAACCAAATGCTTATCGTTTCCAGGAAGATACATAGGGGGGATAAGAAAATGCCTATTTAAAGCTGGAAACAGGGATGGAGACTGATTGAGCATCTGAGGAGCAGAGTTAGAGAAACTGGGAAGAGTCATCTGCTTTGCTTAAAACTTTAGTGGGAGATTATCCAAGGTGCATTTGGGAGTTACTATATTCTGTGCCTTTGAAAACCTGCTCTGTACACACCTGGCAGAGAAAGCTTTTGGCCAAAGTTTATAATATATGGAGCCTAAAATTAGTCCCCTATGTCTATATTTAGGCTTGGTGATGAGTATCCACTGCTCCCTACTGCACTCAGTGGTGGCTGGGGGTCCTTGCTAAGCACTTCTGATAATCAAGCTGGTGCCTACATATTAGGCACCCCCACTCACCACAGGATCCTGCTCTTCCTCTCACCTTGAGGCCTCGTCCCCTCACCAGGCGAGAAGCTGGAGACAGGTTGTGGTAAGAGCTGCTCAGCCTGGGCTGCTGTGAGGAGGCCTGGACTCTCCACCTGCCGTGGGTGGTGCACCCCAAGGGGTCGGGACATGGGCTGTCTGCAGCTCTTGGGCTTTTTGACATGGGCATAGTCAAAAAGCTCTGGCTTCTGGCCTGGCCAGGGCGTGGGGCTTTGGCAGAAGAGGAGGGACTAGGGTGGAGTCAGAGTTGCAGCACGGTGCTCCCCACAAATCTATATAGGTTCTGGTGCTCAGGGGGCCCCCATATTGACCAGGGTCCCTGGGGAGGGGCCCCATGGCCTGGGTGCTAGTCTGCCATCATGTGTGTGGCAAGAAGTAAACCACTCTCAGTTCATCTGAATCAGAAGTGTGAGTCGGAATATTAGGGAGCCCCTGCAAACCATAGCTCATTAGAGGTCCGTTACAGTCAGAAAAGTAGCCATGAAAATGTGTGGGTCCATATTTGTTTTCTGTCAGTGATGCCCAGACCAAAGTGATCTTACTAGCTGGCCCTGAAAACTCAGCTGACTTCATCTCACTCCTTGGGAAAAAGGAATCAGCAAGAAATGTTGCTGATGATGCCCGAAGCAGAGGAGAAATCAGCTCACCCTGCTATTACCACACTCATCTGTAGAGCGGACAAGAATAAACACAACTGGTCAGTTCTTAAGGTCCTTACTCAAGGCACAGTCACTGCATTGAAATCTGGGGGGGGGGGGAGGGAGGAAGAGGAGGAAGTTTCCAAAGTTCCCCCAATTCCCCCTAAATTGTTCTGCAAAGGGGGTAGAGTTGTGCCCCTCCCCCCAATCCACCTCTCCCCATGGAACAGGCTGGTTCATGGACTCCATGAGACCATGGAATGGCCAGAGCTATATCCATGGAGGTTCTTTCACCCTGGCAGCAGCAGACTCACACTCGCTCAGTGTGGCTCCTGGGAAGCTGATGAGTGCCCCAGTATTTCCCCTAGAGGGGGATCCACATCACAGAGGGGACGGAAGTTGCTACAGCTTGTCCTCTATTAACATTCCTGGGGAATCTCTGTGGGCCTGTTGAGAAGACAAAGCCCACCCCTTTCCCTCACCTCATCCATGGCTGGTCCACTCCTTCCCTTGGCCAGTCTAGTCCTGCTCCCTCCTCGCTTGCAGATACCCAGACCAAGGGATGTGGCCATGTATGTGACTGACAATCCTTTTCACCTGGGAGAGGGACGCTCCTCATTCAGAGGTTTGATCAGGGCCTTAGTTTTCACTCAGTCATTCTTTGAACAAAACTCCCATTGAAATCAATGAATAAATTATTCAGCAAAAAAACAGAGCAAAGACCTCAGGAACTGGCCAAATATCAAAACACTAAATGAATGCATCTCAGATACACAAAGAGCCAAATTCAGCTTGGCATAAATAAAAACAATTCTAGTGGGGTTGCATTATTTACGCCAGGAATGAGTTTAGCCCCCGAAAGCAGACAAGCCAAGTAAGAAGTGCTATTTTTTTCATGGCGGCTTTCATATCTGGATGAATCCTGCAAAACATGGAATGTTTTCATTCTCTTGAGCCATGCTTATGCCTGGGAAGGAAATTGCAGGGCTGCAGGCAGCAGCACTCATAACGACTGAATTTTAAATGCACCACATTCACTCATTCAATCAAGGAAATACCATGTGACTTATATGTCCAATCATATTTAGGTAACAAAACTAGAATTTTGGATATTGAACATTTTCAGAGAACAATTTGTGGTCAAACTAGAGTTAGGGGTTTTTTTTAATGGTAGAATAAATCTGAATAACAAATAATCTTGAGAGAATTCTGATATTTTAGGAATGGAAAAAAAGGCTAAATTTGTCAGATGAATGATTTGTTTCAAATATTCACCTAGCTCCAAATGCACTTTAACTTTAAAAATGTATTTTATTTTTAAACATACCATTAAAATGCCTGTATAGATTGATTTTTAAACATAATTTAATACTGTGCAGTTTATTGTTTTAAAATATGGATATTAATTTACTGCTGCATTACAGATATTTGCGTCTTATCTCCAGTTTGTATCTGAGAAGTTCTAACCACACTATTTAATTCAGAGCTACCCTTCTCATTCCTGCAAGGAAGTATATAGATCTCTAAATATTTAGTAGTTTCATCATTGTTAAATTGTCTTGAGTTATTAAAAAATGCTGAACAAATGAATAAAACCAGCTGTCAATAACTACAATGCAAATGGATACATTACAACTGGATTAATTAAATCCACATTGCATCTGGATTTACATGTAACCAAAAATTAAATGCAGCTGAACAACTTCCTATTATTACATAGGCCTGATTCAAAGCTCCTTCAAATCAAGAGAAAAACTCATTTAATGCAATGAGCTTTGGTTAAGTAACTATGTGAGTAAATGAAAACATCCATATACATTGGATTTGATCCATAAAGCAAGGTTACACATTTGACATTTTACGTCACTTAAAATCTAAAGTAAAATTGCATCTCTCTCCTTCCAAAACAGATGGTATTAGCCTTCTTTTTGGCATGATGTTTTTGGTACCTGTCCAAAAAAGGGAAAAAATTTCTTGACATACTTATAAATGCAGCTATTTAACCACCTGTCAGTTTGCTTTGGATCCCCATTGAATTTCTGACAGGAAAAACATTATTTTGTCTACATGCTATTTCATGACACAAGAAATGCAGCACGTACACAAAGTTTACACATTGTGTGAAAAGCTATTTTAAAAAGAAGAGAGTTGTTCCATAGTTCCAAGGCAATTACTGTGTAATTAATGCTACTGATACACAACATTTCAAAAGCCCAAAGAAAACAACACACAAAACACTCCAACTGCCTGGGAAAGCACTGATACTCACATGGTAATTTACACCCTTCTTATTCTGAAGGAACCCAAGATTCTAAGATCCAGTCACACTGGAATAGCTCACTCCGACAGACCTTCCTCATCCAAAAATCCCATCATCAACAACACTGTAAATCAGAAACCACATGTTAATAAGGTTATTCATGTGTTTGAAGTTACAACACAAACATAAATGCCTTGCTAGATCAGGGCCAAATGTTTTACTCAGTCCCTACTAAGGGTTTTAGGGTTTGATCCAATAGGAGTTTTATTTAAGCAAAGTCTGTAGGAAAATCCATGAAAATCCAAAAGATACTTTTTAGAGAGTCTGGAGGACTGGATTTTGCAAAGCATAACATAAACAGTTTGGATGCCCTTACATAAATTATCAAACACAGGAATCTGGTCATTTAAAATTAAGGTTGCACAAGGGTAATTTCTCACAGCAGTGCAAAATTTTAAAGGGCATGGAAATGAAATGTTAAGGAAACATTCACCCTCACGGTGTTCAGACACCCCAGCATACTAATGCCTTCTCTATCATGCTAACATTCTGTTCAACGTTCACATTGCTTTCAATGTACACATCAAAGAACAGAAGACTGCCCCGCATACATTAACTGCAATCTATTACATAGCTATTTCGTTACATAACACTCTGATTACACACATGGAATATTTGCCTAGCAATTGCGTGCAGCACAGCTGATTACCATGGAGAGAGAAAGGGTCAAAGGGTGACTAGGGGTGCATCTACACTGGCAACTTAGGTTGACTTACGGAGGCTTAAGTCGACCTAAAAAAGGCACGTCCACACTGGGCTTTTAGTACGTTGACTTTTCTAGTGTAGACATAGCCTAGGAACCTTGGACAGGGCCCACACCAGCACATATCCACACCCACTCTCAACTCCACTGGCCTTCACCCCCCACCCCTTGCTGGCAAGTGCAGTTTAGCTGAGATAAGTCCTTCAATCAGGGTATGCCAAGCACACTTCTGCTGCACTTGGTTAACACAACAAGGATATCGACCCTTTAATACCCCTGCCCCCCAATAAAAAGGTGGCTTGTGATCCAACACCAGCTATAAGTGATCATTTGGACAAAGCCGCCCCCCCATGCTGCACACCACAGGCATGTCTCTGCAAACAAGGTCAGTCATCACCAGATGTCAGAGGGGAGCTTATATCAGTGACAATGGAAATATCCAGTAGATGTCTCTATTTTGAGGAATTTTGGGGGTATATCTACCCCTGAAAGTTAGGTCAACTTAAGGATGCTTAAGTCAACCTAAAGAACCCTGCGTCCACACCAGGCTTTCATTAAGTCGACTTAGGGGATTCCTTAGATTGACTTAACGACTAAGTCGATTTGTTAAGTCGACGTAAAACTGGTGTGGACACCCAAGGTCGACTTAGTTCCCTAAGTCAACCTATGGATGGGGACACGGGAGCCACAGCTCCCTTCTTGCCGGGACCTGCGGCTCCCTTGCGGGTCCCGACAAGAGGGCAGCCGCGGCCAGGGAGACGGCAGCTGTGGCTACCTTCCTGCCAGGACCCATTTGGGTCCCAGGGAGAAGGGAACTGCAGCTGCCCTCTTGCCGGGACCCGTGGGGGTCCCTTGTCCCAGTGGGCTGGGAGCCGTGGCTCTCCATCGACTTCAGAGTAGTGGAGTCTTCTAGTGCAGACTCTGTAAGTCAACTTAACAGAGCCGACTTAGTTTTTTAAGTGTAGACATAGCCTCTGAGTGGCAATTAGCTTTCTCTGTGTGAGTGTAAGGAATTTGTAGATGCCACTTTTTCATTTGAAGATTATCATTCTCATTAATTATTAAATAATGTAGCCACATTGCAAACGACTGGTGGGTTTTATCATGTTTCATGAAAGTAAACATTACATACTTTATAGTGCCAACTACCAAGCCAGTACACTGGGAGAAACCTCAGAGGTGATCGATTCTTCCTGATGGGTAGATATTATCCACACCCTGTGGCATAGTAGATAGGGGCTGCTTTCTCTGGATATTTATTCCCAGAAAAGCTGTATTTTGGGACAATGCCCATATATGGGCTTCAAATTTTCAATGGCTTTATTACAGGACCAGTATAGCTCTGTATCAATAGTCTCTATTTTAAAGTTCCACCAGGTATTAGATACGGTCTAAGCTGCATTTGATATTGGATGTTAAGATGGTTAACACAAAAGGACTGAAAAACAACAGAGTCCTGGGGCACTTTTAAAGACTAACAGATTTATTTATCGCATGAGCTTTCGTGGGAGAAAATCCCACATCGTCTTCAAAGCGTCTGACGAAGTGGGATTTTCTCCCATGAAAGCTTATGTGATAAATATATCTGTTAGTCTTTAAAAGTGCCACAGGATTCTATTGTTTTTCTGCAATAAACTAACACAGCTCCCCTTTTGGAACAAAAAAACTGGTTATGGTTTGTTAACAGATATTTTACCAAAAAAGTTTTTGCGGTGAAATCCTCACTCTACTGAAGTCTATGGGAGTTTTGCAATTGCTAAAGTTAGGCTGCTGAATCCATATTTAAGTACTTGCCTGATTTTCAGAAGTTCTGAGCACCCAATTAATCCACTCAGGACAGTACTCATTCCTTTGAAAATCAGTGGACTTAGGCACCTAGCCTGCCAATGGGTCTATTGCCTGGTCTATCCTGGGCTTTGAGTGTGATCACAGGGAAATCATGCAACTTCTCTGTGCCTCACTTTCCCCATCTTACAGACGGCGATACCTATTCCTCCTTGATGACCAGTAGTGGTAGGATTCACAAATTAATGGCCAGACAGTGCTTTGGAAAAAACAATGGATCTGAATGATGAGCAGTGGGTTTAAACTGTGAAAGTATACAGTGTACTCAAACTCAGCCATGCGGCTCTCAGTGTCTCAAGGTTTCTAGATTTTTATATAAAAGCAATTACAGTGCAATCCAAGATGTGGGGTTTAGACATATAATTAAGACATGGATCTTCTGGGACAAGCACCTCTTATCCTACGGTTGCCATCTGCTTTGGGGCTCTATTTCTGAGTGCCCAACTTCAAGGGACCTGATTTTCAGAGGCTAGGTGCTTAAAGGATTTAGTTTTCTTTAAGCAGTTTTAAGTTGACCACCAAAAATTTGGGGCACCAGCAACCAACAATCACTTGAATATCGTGGCCACAGACTTTGTGGGCACTTTGGATGTACTGTCCCTGCAGTTCTCAGTTCTATATGTCAGCTTTTCTAAACTGGCATTATTAATACTAGGATGTCAAGCCAAGGTTTATAATTCCTCCAGAAAGTGTAAGCTTTCCCCAGGCAAACTGTAAGCAAAGGAATGAACGAAGTCCTGCGGTATAAATATAGACCCTTTTCTGTACAGAATGAATTTACAGAATAAAGCCTGAAGAAAAAGAAAAATGTCAGGAGAGAATAAACAGAGAAGTGTATCTACAATACCTCTCTGTATAGGGAAGGAAATGTGGTCTAATGTTAGAGGACTAGGAGGCCGGATCCCTGGGTTGTATTCCTAGCTCTGCCACAGATTCTCTGCATGACACTGGATAAGTCATTTAACCTCATTCTGTTTGTCTGTAAAATGGGTACAGTAATGCGTCAAATGCTGATCTCTGTTACACAGGAGTAAGCCAGCAGTTTGGTGTAACAATCTGACATGTTTGCTAAGGTCCCTAGTCTACTGGCAGGCAGACCTAAGCACAGAAGGGTTAAGGAGGCGAGGCTCAAAGTCACATGTTAAATTAATTGCTGGAGGGGGAACAGAACCCACAGTGCCTCACCAGCACTGAAAGATGATGGAGTAAGGGCCAAAGAAGTTCAGTTATTATTGGTCGAACTAGAGCATCACAAGCGGCTACAAAATCCAGTTCTCGAGTGACAACCCTTGACAGAGGCAATCCAGGTACAAGTTGCGGGGCCAGAAAATGAGGCTGGTGCACCGCTAGCACTATGAGGCCTCCTGTGCTTTCCTTCTGGCTCTCTTTGCTTTCCTCCCTGTCAACCATTTTGTTTCAACCTCTTTGGCTCCCTGCTGCAGCTCAACGCCCGCAGCCCTCCAGCGTGGCCAGTGGCTAGTGGCATCTTCCATTTTGTGGTATTGATTTTGACAGGTTTTGAGTCCCACTTGCAAATGCACTTGACCCAGGCTGCCCACTTTGGGGTCACCAACCAATGCCCCTGCTCTCCATGCAGGCCCAAATGGTGGTGGGGCGGCTGTGGCCCCTGGCACTGGAGGGGGCCCCTCTATACTGGGGGGGGGGGGGGGGGCAGAGGCCACCCTCCCTCCCTCTGCTGCTCCACGCCGTGTTCTGGCCTGTCCTCCCGCTAGCCGGCTGGTCCACCCAGCGGCCGGGACAGCCCGCTCCCAAGCCCTGCAGAGCAGCCACAGACTACGTCCTGTCCTGACTTGGAAAAGATTTTATGGAAATATTTTCCGTCACAGTAAAGTTTGAACATTCCCTGCCCTTCTGAGGCATTTCTTTGTATTTACACTGATGTGAATGAGATCAGAACTGTGTGTGCCCAGAGGAATGTTGTGGGCCTTAATTAATGCTATCTTTGCAAAGTCCTTGGAGATCCCCAGCTGACAGTCACGCCGCTTTCCAAGTGTCTGCACGCATTATATGGAATCAGTTTAAAGGTTTCTATAACTAACTCTTTCAGAAACACCCCGAACTACTTCTCAGTCTTCCGATTCAAGTTACACAGCGGGGCCAGTTTACCCCTGGTGTCACTCCCCTGATGTCAGTGGGGTTACACGAGGGATGAATTTGGGCCCGGGCTTTCCTTTTACTTTGCAGTAACTCAGTGGCCCTATTGCGTCTGATTTCCAGGATGTCCCACCCTGTGACCAGCTTTAACCGTTTCTCCAGTGTTATTCCTCCTGAAGTCATTTCTTATAACTACCCTTCTGAGTGAATGTCTCAGAGGCTCAGACTCTGAAAGCGATACAATTGAATCATCTTGCTAGTTCATTTTGAGGGGTGAAGCCTACGCTGTCTTCCTCTAACCAGAAGATTAATCTCTCTGAAAGCATCGTTCAGATTCTTCAGTGCAGCACAGTGGGTTTTGTTCTATAAATGATCTTTGAGGCTAGGAATTCTTTACACTTCTTCAGTATTTTTGTGGTATTAGAGAGCATCTGTATGTACCCTTGGTCTAGTGACGAGACTGGCTGCCGGTCCTGGGTAACTGATTCCTTTTATTTCTTTTTACCAGTTTTGTGTGACTTCATTTCACAATGGAAACAAGAAAAACGGTCTGTTGTGGGATTTGCTGATTGATTTAGGATTAAATGTCAAAATTCATTTTATTTCAGTTTCATTGCTGCAAATTTACCTAATGTTTCAGAGCCTGGGCTCTAGCTGCCACCGGACGCATTGCTGACAGACATTTTGGGTTAGTGCTGGAATTTCCCCCGTGTGCCCTTTGAATTACATACACAAACAGTATTTTAAAATATTTTTGCATATAGATATGTGTGCACACATACACACACGAGTCACAGAGAGAGTCACAGACAGAGTTTCACAATGAAAAATCTTTGTTAAAAAAGAGTTAAGGTTGAAAGCATGTTTCAGAGGAGCCCAGCTAATAATCAAATGATATTATGTTGTCTATATGTAAAAACGATACCTCTCTCACAAAATACGAACGTTAAAAAAACTGGATATATTTGGATAAGGGGTCCTGCCAGTTCCTCCTCATCCTTTATCACCCGTTAATCCTGCGGGTTTAATAGTGGATGATGCTGAGACAATGGAGAGACAGACAGGGATGGCTTTTTCACACATTGAGGACATTAAACACTTAAAGTTTTCCATTTTAAAATGTTGGAGCATCCAATGGTTTTTTAGCATGAATATAAGCTTCCCATTCCCCACCCCACCGCCACGCAGCTCCCTGCCCTGTCCCCCCATCCCAGGCTACCCCACTCAGCTCCCCATATCCCCTCCCCATCCCCACTCAGATCCCTATACCAGTCCCCCCACCCTCACCCACCACCCCACCCTCAGGTCCCAATCTCTGTTCCCCCAGCCAACCTCCACTCAGATCTCCAGCCCCTATCCCACCCCCACTCAGCTCCCCATTCCAGTTCCTCCCCCACACGCTCACTTGCCTCCACATGTCTTCCTCTTTCCCATCAGCCCAGGGCTAGCTCCTCTTCCCTCTGAGGAGCTGGAACGTGCTCAGTGAAGATGGAATCGCTGTAGAATTTAGAGGGTAAACTCTAACAAGTCACTAGTGAGAATGTGCAAACTGAGTCTTTCAGAGACTTAGAACTAGGCCACATTTTATCAGGGAATGCAAAGGATACATCAGTGACATGAGAGGAATGCCTCCTTCTCCCTCTCTTCTTGACACCAAATTTCAAGACCCTGCTTCAAAATAGGGGTTGGTTACTGTTTATTAATGAAATGGTTGCAAGAGTTTTTTAAACATGGGCAAAAATATGTATTTTCCCTACTGTCTTTCTCAGACACAGCTGACCCATTTTAAAAGAAAGAAAGAAAGAAAGAAAGAAAGAAAGAAAGAAAGAAAGAAAGATTGACCCAAGGTAGCTATTTGTCATGGAAAATTTCAGCCTGAACTGTTAAAGTGTGGCAAACATACATCGTCTAAAAACAGGGGCTTAGAATGGACAGCCTCGGGCAACTTTAATATAAGGATCACTAGCTAAACTAAAGTTTTCACTGTGTACACATGTGAGAAAGCTCTACTTGAGCATGGCCATGGCCTTGTTTAACAGGGATGGGGGGGAAAGCATGACAAAATTAAACAAAATGCTCTATCCCATCCTTTTAAGGTGCATGTGAACACACACACATCAACGTCGAGTATTTTTCTGTATTGGCCGAATGTTTAATGAGCTAAGTCTGGGGCTTTCTCTAGCCAGCTACAAAAACAAAAGACAAAAACAGCAAAGGATGATGTGCTTTATCGTGGCGAGAAGGAAAACCATCCTGTCTGTCTCACTGCTGATCTGGGTACTCCTTAAGACCAAAAAAACTCCGAGTAAGCCTGTTCTGCACAGGTGAAAGAACAGCAATGGCCACTGGACAGATAGCATAGAAGAAATTGAAGTTAGGACACGCCTGTTACACTATCTAGTCCATTCTCCTGTTCTGCCAGACACAAGTGGGAACTTCTCTGCAGCCCCATCTCTAGTGTGGAGTTTAACAGTGTGGAAAGATGGCCATCTGCAGAAGAGACGTTAGAGCACCCACAAATGAGAGAAGACCCTTTAACAGACTAGTTCAGTGATGTGCCCTTCTACTGAGGTGTGCAAATGCAAGCACCCACTTGTGGTCTCTGTAGCTGTAAATCCTGCCCTGTCTCACCATAGCCACACAGAAGAGATCGGGAGCAGAACTATGGCGGTGCCGCACCTGACACGAGAGCCATGCTGATGGGGAAGCACGGGGTGGCTCAGGGGACCAGTGAATGTGAAATGGTGAGAGGACAGGATGTCACCTGCATGCTGCAGCCTTTGAACTGACCCTATTGCCATATCAGCACACCGCAGCCCTTGGGCTTTCTTCAGACAACCGTCCTCTGGAGCGTTGAGTAGCAGTCACGGCTTGTTGTTGAAGGTGTGTGAGTAGACAAGGAGAGAAACTCACTGTACACTCTTCCCGCTCATCAGCTGTGCCACGCAGATGCAGCCTAGGAAAAGATATAGCCTCTCTGTGACATTCAGTGCACCAGGAAGCAGGAACCTCACAGGAACACAGGAATTGCCATTCGGGATCAGATCAGTGGTCCATCCAGCCCATGATCCTGTCTCAGATGATGACCAGAGAATGGTTGAAGTGGAAGGTACAAGTATTCCACAAAGAAATAACTTGTCTGTGAAGGAAATTTCCTCTTTTTCCAATCAGCCAGCGGTTGGCTTAGGCCCCGAAGCTTTTTTACATCTTATCTAATGTTAACAGCTCACATATGTGTCTAATCATTTTTTAAACCTGCTAAACTCCTGTCTTCAATTATATCTAGTGACAATGTTCCATAGGTTAATCACACATTGTGTAAGCATCCTTCCTTCTCTTGCCTTTCAATTTCACTGAAAATCCTTTTATTTTCATATGATTATAGCATAGTAATCCACCCTATTCCATTTTTCAGCTTTCTAAACTAACCAGTCCTTTCCCTTTCTCCAGCCCTCAGTCTTTGGATCCTGCCTACTTTTGATTCTTTTTCAGAGGTGACCTCGCATGAGGGTATAACAAATGGCTGATATAATATCTAACTTTGATATAGCACTTTTCATCGCTAGAGCACTATTATTATCCCCATTTTACAGATGGAAAAACTGAGGCACAGAGCCTTACCCAAGGTCAGCCAGCAAGCTAATTGGCATAGCTGGGACTACAGTCCTATCTCCTGAGTTGTAGGCTGCTGCTCTATCCGCTAGGCAACACTGCTCTTCTAATGGTGGTGTGATTTTTTCCCAGAGAATCTCTATGTTGCCAGAGATGGGGATACAATTGGCAAACAGATATTTTAACCTGTGCGACAAACAGCTCCAGTAATTATCCATGCCCAAAGAAGTCTGAATGATTTTCAGTGTTTTTGTTTTTCAATAGGCTTCACTTGCATGCACCGATGAGTGCATTCCGCTTTTGTTTGCAGGGAGCTTCACTTTCCTGGGGCGATGCCCTGGCACAGTGCTGACATATTCAGTGGCGAACATTATGAGCATTTAAATCCAGATTTAAAAACCAAAAAAAGCGACATACCTGTTTTCCTGGAATTAATCAACAATTTAAAACCAAAACCATTTCTGTTGCTCATAGATTGGATGAGGGTTTGAAATCAACTATCAGTGTCCCTTTAAATAATGTTACAAAATGCTTTCTCAGTCTCCTTCCCCAAGGGGCAAGTTAGAGATCACAATCGGATCAGCTGATGAGCGAGCCACCTCATGATATATCAGCACAGCCATTCAATGCATTGAAAAAATGGCAAAAGAGGCCATCAAAATACTGGGAAATGTCTGCAAAATATTTCCCTAGTATTTCATTTTTTGCTTTCAATCTTTCCATCAAAAGAGACATGTTCTCCTATGGGCTACACAGCACCAGCTGAAGTTTGTGGGTGGTACACATATGTGTCTAAGAGTACAATTTAGCCCAGTACATATAGAACATGTGATGCCCTTTGTATCCTAGACCCAATGGTAATTTTGGGCACATGTGGCCTGATCCAAATCTCACTCCACTCAATAGGAGTCTTTCTCTGGACTTCAGTAGGATGGGTCAGGACTGCAAGAAGATGAGGGTTTACGCCTGGTGAATACTATAAAATGATTAATAATAGATGTGCTGAGTTATGTTATTATTTGCCTAATAATATATTTTAGAATTAGTCCAACTGGCAACAGAGCCAGACCAATAATGCAAAAAGTTATTGGTTGCACAATTTATTCATGAAATAGCAGCAAAATCCAGTGACTAGGTTGCTCATTAAGTAGTGTTCTGGATCAGACTCAGCCCTGAGAGCAGGATTTTGCCCAGGAAATCCACTTTTACAAATGCTGGGCTAAATGCCTCTCTCACATCCCCTGGCAGAACCCTTCTCATGCAAGTCTGGCTGCGCTGAGAACTGAGTTTGTCTTTTGTGTTCTGTTTTCAATCTCTTTCCTTTATGCTTCTCAGTTTATTACTGTTCAAAGATTGGGACTTGCAACCAGAAAAATGCAACAGCCTGAAGAACTGAAAGATTTAACTCTAGCAAGCTAATGCTTGGATTATTTGTAAATAAATACTTTACTTGATTACCGCTAGTATGATAATCCTGTGTTCTCTGGCTTGAGGGTTGCTGTCCAATCATGTGCAGTTATTAAGACATTAACATTTGTATTTGAAAACTGGCAGACAACTAAGAACAGATTTCTACATCATCCAGACACAATTATCAAGGGAGGCCTTAAATATTTAGGTTGAACATTTTGAAATAGACCTGGTTCAAGCTCTAATATTGGTTCTGGGCTGCCTGGAATTTACCATTCTTCCTAATTCTGCTTTGGCATTCTGAATGATTTCTATGTGTATTGAGAGAGAAATAATAACATCTATATTATACCTCTGATGTCAGTCAAGGGTCTGGGTTGATTATGTTCTTTGGCGTCATAGAATAAACAGTGAGCAAACCAGTGTGTGTATAAACCTCACTAGTTTTTGAATTTTCAGAACTGTGGATCTGAGAAGCCACTTTCAGCTGGGAATGTGAAGGGATGCAGAAATCTTTAGATTTGCATATACAATATTGAGATCATGAGAATGTCAAATTTAAATGCAAAACTCACATGGCTCATGAATAAATCATGAATGATGGCAAGACTGATTTATTCTTCTTTTTCTTCCAATTGTCATCCTTCCTCCCCCCCAAACCCCACCGCCTCCTGGCACTCTTTGAATCGGCCTAATCTACAAAACAGGCTATTTCTTCTTTCCTTCTGCACGAAATGCATTGCTAGAAGTGACGGTATAAGAAAATGTGGACTCCTCCCATGTTAAAACATATGTGTGTGTTTATACTTCATTAGAAAGTAAAGAAGCATTATTTCTTCTCTCTCTCTCGCCCTCTCTCTCTCTCAAGAGATACCTCAATACCATGGCAACAGCCTTCAACCCTTTCCTTGTATGACACAACCAGATTTGGAAAAGGTTAGCTGTGTGCTGTAATCAAATCCAGGCAGGTCAATCATGTAAGGAGGTGACTTTCCATGAACTGCGGAATAATGAATGAATAGATCACACAGGACATTTCCCCCCCACCCCTATAGGTGCCTGGAAATCACTCTGCAACTCTGCCTCTGGTGAACAAGAGGCCTGCGACCATTTCGCCAAGTGACTAGAAAAGAAAGCTAGTGGTACAGGGATGGCGGGGGGAGGTGGATTGCATTTGAAACCAGACCTTGGTTGCAGTTTTAATGAATGGAATAAAAAGATGTTATGTGTAGAAGATGATCCAAGAGTGCTGAACTGCTGTGAAAAATCTCTGTCATCTCTGGCTCCCCCGTCCTCCTTGTTGTTACTGTATCATTAGGATTCAAGACCCAAGTTGTGTGCTCTGGGGACTTAGGAGCACTAGGTGCATCACCACAACAGCCCTGCATCAAATGGAGGGCTCTGTTTAGCTGCAAAGGTCGCTGCTCATTTCTGCACGTTTCTTTGTAAGGGTTTGCCAAACAATTTGTGTGAACAATTTTCTATTTGTGTGCTGTTCATGCTATTTGCTGGGCTATTTGTTGGACACTGTTTGTGGTGTTTGATTGATCACCTGGTATTTTTCTGCTAACCTGAGTGAAACTTTCTGGTAATAAAAACAAATGACAAATAGTGAATAGGACACGCCTATTAAAGATTCACAAACATCATCATGATAAGAACATTCGTGGATAGCTACCATTACGACTCAACGAACAGCAGTGAATCTTGCCTATTCCTGAATGTAGTCACAACTTTATTTTTTTTATTCACTTCCTGTTCTGAACTGTTGTGTGCATTTGCTATGTACTGTTAAATAACTGCTATATTTCACCCCAGAGGAGGTTGCATTTCAAGATGGACTAAGATCGCCTCAGCATAATCAGACGACAGTACACCTCCTCCATCAACTTTACCAATGAAAATATAGCTCTTTATCACACTTGTGAGAATGTAGCATTTCTACTTTGGGATCTATTTTTTGGTGATTGTAATTTATAATAATTAGAGGCTAAATCATATAAATAATGTAAATAGGCCCAGTTCTACTGACCAGCTGAAGATCCAGTCCTATATATCGTATGTGTGGACATATTATAATTAATTATATTGTACTCCATTATTATAAATGGCACTGGAGCTTTGGAGAAGCAGGGTTATTATTTTAAATCAAAACAAGCAAATAAATAATTTTAATTTTGCAAAATCAAACATTCAGAAGTTGCCCATGTAACCTTCATTTGGCCTTCCTGGTTATGCTTGGGGCAGAAACTCAACATGGGAAATTTCCAGCCCAGTGATTAAAGTCTGGCAAAGTTATACGCAACCAAAAATGAGATGTTATAATCCCTTAATTGAGATGGTGCTGCAGGCTCTGCCTATAATCTCTTACTTGCTACACAGACATATTGTGGAGTTTAACTAATGTTTGTAAAATGCTTTGAGATTCTTAGTGCAAAGGCATTAGACAAACACATGGTCTAACGGTGGGTTCTGAAATATTTCAAAGGATGAGGCATCTTACAAAGCCCAGAGAGACACTAGTACAGTTTTCAGGAGTCAGCGTGCCGTGTTCCAACTCTGGCTGACAAAGTGTATATGAAAAAATACCAATGTAAAAAGTGTTACCATTTACATGAATGTAAATGTTACACCCCTCCAAGTTTGCCATTATAGATCAGTTCCCTTCAGAAAAGTTGTGTGCGAAGTATAAAAGGGATTAGAATGATTCCTGATTCCCAAGCTTGATCAAACAGATGTTTTTATTAACAACTGACTTTGAAGTGAAAAATTAAGTAAAGCTTTGAAATCAGTCACCTCTGAGTCAGACACGGTGTGTTTATAAAAGCCATTGAATGTAAACAAGTGGCGTGACTTTATGTTGTGTTGAGTGATGGAAGTAGTATGAATCATCTGGAAGCGCAAGTCACCTTTCTTTGTTTATATCCTAAGAGGAACTGAGGGAAGTTCAATGCCGAGAAAAGGGAGGAGCAGAGATCCCTGATGGGACACTTTCAGGTAGAAAAAATAAAAGACAAAATATATTATTTTGGAATCTCTGTTTAGTTGAAATTGGATTCAGAGAGATTATTTATTTGGGACAAATAGTACTAGGTTCTTGAAGCAAGAATGCAGCTTTTAGTTAGAGGATGATCATGCAAATTAGATGATGCAGTGTTAATAAATAACAATAATGCTAAGAGGTGACATAGTGCCTCTCTACATCTTTAAGTGTCCAAGAACCTCTGAAAATCTGGCCTTATATCTTAAGAAAGCCAGTTAGATACATGTGGGCAGAAATCAATTGTGACTGACTAATAATCATGTCATTTAAAAAGTGTTCCAGAAGTTATTGACTAGTTATATGTTTGTTTGGTTTATTTTTCCAACTGATAAAAAGGAGGAATGTGAGGGTAGGAAACAAATTCCTAGAAGGGGAGTGACTATGTAAATTATATGACATCTTATCAGTAGGGGAGAGTTAATGCAAATATTGACTTGTGTTACGGGGCTGGGTTTACTCCTTGTGAATTAGCATTCAGTTCATCAAAGGTATTTCGGTGCCTAAATCACTTTGAGGGTCTGGGCCCAATAGCCTTCCCAAACTAAGACTGAGCTGTTAATAAAAGTGCCGTGGTTCTGTCCTGGCTAAACATTGCACTATACAGACAGCTAAAAAGAAAATGGGCCAGAACCTAATCTCATTTACGAGAGTTTAAATCTGGAGTCAGTCCATGAATATAAACAAAGTGTCTCTGGATGCAAACTGGTGTAACAGATCAGAATCTGTCTACATGTCCCTGCCCGAAGGGGCATGCAGTTGAAGAATGAGGGATGGGAATTGAGTAAAGCAGATTATTGAGCAATTATATTTGAGGTTTGTATTTCTGGTTCTTCAAGGTTATCTGGGGGATTTGTGTGTATGACAGCTTGTTTCTTTTACAAGAGCACAGAAGCTCCAGAGGATAAGCACTGTATCTTGAAAGGAAGTTGTCCCATTCAGAGAGAAGCTAATCCATTGATCTCCATCCACAGCACAGTTTACTGTTTGAATTTCCTGGGCTAACAGGTCTTCTGGTGCATCATCAGGCTTTTTATTAGGTTACTCTCCAGCTGACTGAACCAGCTACGTACGGGGTCATGCTGGCAGCAGTGATAAATCTGCCCTGGTTGATAACGGGCTCACTTTCGCACAGGTCCTTGAGTGCACCATGCAGATTCTGCCAGCAGCCTCCTGCCTAAGTTACAGGTCCTTCCTATGGCTGCTTTAGTGCTGAATGCTGTAGCCATTCCCCCTCCTGCCCCCAAAGGTGTCTGGCACTGGGTTCATAATGCAAGTAGGCAGGTTAGATGGATTCCCCAGCGTGTGCAGGCATTTCAGACTATTTGGTATTTGTACTGAAGCAGAACAGAGGTGGATCAGTCCCAGACCAGGATTCCATCCTACTTGGTGCTGTACAAACAGAAAAAAAAAGGACGATCTCTGACCCCCAAAAAGCTTACAATCTGCGTATGGGACAAGAGACATCAGGAGGATACAAAGAGATGGGTGAACACCAGGAAACAATGAGCTAATATTGGTCAGCATGACAGGCAGTGATCTCAGCACCCCAGCTGTCGAACGGTGCCCATATTTTCTGCCAGCACCTCAGCCTGGTAATTCTCTCTGGTATGCAAAGCACAGAAATACACTCGCCTCTGGAAGTGGATGCAAAACTCTCAGCTGAACAACATCAGATACTGTGAGACTTGTGAGAAAATAGGAGCTTTGAAAATGTGTCTCATGACATGACCGCAAGAGGAGTCGTACATTCAGCGTGTAGTTCTGCAGTCCCTGGTCACCTAAAATTCTACCTGGCTTCTCTTACATCTTCCATGGACGGCACATTTGAACCACTCAGCTCCCTGAGGGTTTGTAATCAGTGAATTGTCACTGCAGTGAAGATGCCAAAGAAAATCTGTTTGTAATCGAACATCTCCAGTATTCGAGGATGGAGGGTTCCCCAGCAGATATGAACCCTTATGACTTCAGGGCACTTCAAACCTGGCCAAAAACAGGTTGGCAATGGGTTTAGTGTGGACATGATGAAAAGCCAACTTTACAAATGGGCTTCGGATCAGGCCCCCAACTGAAGGCTGTTTGGTGAGGGTCTATGAATTGAGCTGCTGGTGTGAGTCCAATACCTAGCAAAGAGGTCCACACAACCCTCCCCCCAAAATGCTGCCATCACAACTGGCAGTCTTAGCAATGAGGAGACGGACTACTGTTATTTTACTGACAAACATTGGTGCTCGGTATCCCTGTGCATTCACGCAAGGCATTTCCAACACAAATAAGGCATGTTCCCTGCAAAGGAGAGCTAAGAGGGTTAATAAGAGAAGACAGAGGGTAGATAATGTTGTTAGGCACTCTACCCTCTAATGAATGTCAGATGGATAGATAGACTGAGGGGACAAGTGTACGGCTGAGTGTTTTTTATTGAGCCTTATGACTGATCACCTAAATCACATGGTATTAATCCTGTTTCCTAAACAGATGCCCTAAATTTACAAACCAGGAGTCACTTTTTTTCTGATTCCAGATATCTGCAAACATTCCTAGTTGGTCGATGTGAATCTGTTATGGGGATTATAATAATAATAGAAATTGAATGAGCTTCTGCGTAGGTTGGGGGAACCCATCTAGTAGAGAGACTATCTGCAAAGCGTGCCCTGAATGAAATCTCCCCAACCGAAACTTTGGCAATTGTAAAACCTCATGTGCTAGCTACATACTTGGGCCTGATTCCTCACTTTCCAGCACTTTGTGTCACTTATTTCAATGCAAAGCGCATGTAAACATCCAACAGATCAGCATTTGCCACTTATACCTGCATCCATGTTTGGCACCCCCTGTGCACTAGTGAAAAGGGCCACATACAATGTGCAAGGCAGTGGAAAATCAGCCCCTGTAACACTGCTTTTTTCTTCCCTATACCTCTCTGGAAGTGAAGAGGATAAAAGCAGTGGAGTCTTTCCAAACCCACTGTCTGGCTCTCATATTGCAACCCTCCAAAGTCAATTTGCAAGATCTCTTAAAAATCATGTTCAGGATAATGCCCAGAAGCCCTTGTGTGTGGCTGCCATGTAGCTCCCATAAACTGATATGTGCTCCTCTCTTGTGAGGGGCAGGTTGCTGGGAAGGACTGTTTTCTAAGACAATTTAAAATGCTGTAAAACAAACACACAAACAACAGCCACAACATGCCATTTGCTTTCACTTGGTAATTGTCTCCTGCCTTTTTGATTCAGTCTGTTACCTTTAGAAAACACTTTATCTGATGCCAACAATTAGCATTTTGTAGTTAATTGAATGGACGGGGTCAGTTACTCTTTGAAGCTTTTCATTTCTCTTCTGCACATTGCTGGATTCGTGATACTCAGGTACACACTATCTGATTTTGGAAAGTACTTAAGCATATGTTTCAATGACAGCTTAAACAGGGACCTGCAGCAGATTGCCACCAGCCCCCTGCCTTCAGCACTCTCCCACAAACAGACCCACGGGCCTCACCCAGTGCAATCACCCATGCTCATTTATTTACAGTGTATCAATGCAAACTCTCGCTCCCAAACTAGGCCCATTTGGCCACAAGGCTTTGGGCTGCTCAACCTTTCATGGCCAGGGAGCAAATAAAGCAGAGGGCTTCTATGCTCTGATCACACCTCTCCGTTGGTTTGGCTCTGCCTGGGTTATATACCCTTCCCCATGAATATAGCTGTCTTCCTTTGCCTCGTTAGGCAGGGTGCTGGTTTGCTCTAATCAGTACCTTCAGCTGTGGCTTAATTTTTGCTGGTGCTGGGTTGGGGACAGAGATACCAAAGGGCTTCATCCTTTCCTGACCTGGCACCTTAATGTTTATCTAGGGGACAAGTTCCTCCTTATAGTCTAGCTAACCCATGGGAATTAATACCATCCCCGTCAGACACCGGGTGTCTCCTCTTCTTTGGGTAGCATCAGGTTCTCCTACAATCAGCAGTTTGGGCACAGCGGGTAGAGCCATCCTTCCCCAGCTGGGTCTGTTCCACTGCAGGGTCAGGCCCTGTGTATCTCAACGTCATTTTTAGTTATTTTCCTGACTTGTAGATATTTCACCCTGCTTCAGTTTTAGCCGTAATTATTATGTCAAAGCAGGAGATATTCTGAGACCCAATGGCAGAAGCTCTGTGGTTATTTCCTGCCCACCTACAATTTAGCTTCACAGGCATCCATGCGGTCTGCCTCTGAAGGGACCTTTTAAGCGGCACCAGGGGAAGAAAACCATTTTCTAGGTTTGATCTCTCAATAAATGCAAAATCTCATCCATGATATCTACTTCTTCCATTGGGTTTGCTTCATTCATGACTCATTTCCAAAAGACTTCCACTTCAAAGAGTTGATAAGGATCTACAGCCTGGGCCAAATTCATCTCTGGGGCAAAGCACAAAGACTCCCAATGAAGTAAACAGGAGCTGCACCCACTTATGCACAGATGAATGTGAGCTCTTGGCTGTAGCCAAGAGTTGGTTTGATTCTTTCTATATCCATTGGAGGATGGTGGGTGGGAGATGTTCTGTCTACCGTTCTTTTTCTGCTTCCCAGGGTTTTGGCTTGATTAGCACCTTCCTTTTCATGTTTACTCCCCTTTACCACCATCATGACTTGCCTATGCTAGACAGTTGCACTGGCTCAGCTTAAAGCCATTTTTTAAATATAAAAAAAGGCATTCGATTAAACGGATGTAGATGGCTTAATTCAGCCTAAGAACAGCTTAGTTTGGTTTGCATAAACCAGCTTCTAAACAGCTAATGGCAACCCGAAATAAGCCTAACTGACATGGAAACAAGAGTGCCCACACAGCAGTTTGCATTCACATGTTAACTTGAATCGGTGTGCCTGTCTCGTGTAGACATGTCTTCTGTAGAGAAGCCAGTGAGCATGTTGGGCAGGTAGCCTGAACTCTTCTTCCCCAAGGGCAGTCTCGTTGGGTCAGGATTCGGTAGCATGAAGGACTTGCCATACCATCACTCATGTGTGGTACCTGCTTTGTGCATGAGCAAGACACAGTCTGGTACCTTTCATAGAATCATAGAATCATAGAATAATAGGGTTGGAAGGGACCTCACGAGGTCATCTAGTTCAACCCCCTGCTAAAAAGCAGGACCACTCCCCCTAAATTATCCCAGCCAGAGTTTTGTCTAACCGAGCCTTAAAAATCTCCAAAGATGAAGATTCTACCACCTCCCTAGATAGCCCATTCCAATGCTTCACCACCCTCCTAGTGAGAAAGTTTTTCCTAATATCCAACCTTGACCTCCCCAGCTGTAATTTGAAACCATTGCTCCTTGTTCTGTCCTCTGTTACCCTCGAGAACAGCCTAGCTCCCTCCTCTTTGGAGCAACCCTTCAAGTAGTTGAAGGTTGCTATCAAATCTCCCCTCAGTCTTCTCTTCTGTAGACTAAATAAGCCTAGTTCCTTCAGTCTCTCCTCATAAGTCATGTGCCCCAGCCCCCTAATCATTTTTGTTGCCCTCCGCTGGACTCTTTCTAATTTGTCCACATCCTTTCTGTAGTGGGGAGCCCAAAACTGGACACAGTACTCCAGATGCGGCCTGACCAGTGTCGAATAGAGGGGAATTATCACATCCCTCGATCTGCTGGCAATACTCCTACTGATGCAGCCTAATATGCCATTGGCCTTTTTGGCAACAAGGGCACACTGTTGGCTCATATTCATCTTCCCGTCCACCATAACTCCCAGGTCCTTTTCTACAGCGCTGCTACTTAGCTGATCGGTCCCCAGCCTGTAGCAGTGCATGGGATTTTTCCGTCCTAAGTGCAGGACTTTGCACTTGTCTTTGTTGAACCTCATGAGGTTTCTTTTGGCCCAGTGTTCCAATTTGTCCAAGTTTCTCTGGATCCTGTCCCTGCCCTCCAGAATATCTACCATTCCCCCCAACTTGGTGTCATCCACAAACTTACTAAGCACGCAGTCTATTCCATCATCAAGATCATTAATGAAGATGTTGAATAGAACCGGCCCCAGGACCGACCCCTGGGGCACTCCACTCGTTACCGGTTGCCAACCAGACATCGAGCCATTGATTCCTACCCGCTGAGCCCGTTGATCTAACCAGTTTTTGATCCACCTTTCATTAACCCTGTGAGTTGGTCTACAAACTCAGAGCAAGATGCTCTGTCATATACACCTTTGGGGCATTTTGATGCAAGTCTGGCACAGACGCTTCTGAAATGAACACCTACCTTGAGATAATAAGTGGAGTTTTTGAACAGACATGCACTGAAATAGCTAACGTCGTGAATTATAATCCAATTAGTTATTCCCCTTCCTACAATCCAATTAGTTATTCCCCAGATCTAGATACACTTCTTTTTAACTTGAAAAGACAGGTGAAATTCTTTTCCTTCTTGATTTTCCTTCTTGATTTTTTAGGAGTAATTTCCCAAACTCTCCAAATTGCTGACAATGAGAGATTCAAATGTTCCCTGTGGTAATTCCTCTGAACGGTTCACATAAGGATTCTTATTGATCACAGACTCTCAGCCTCACTCAGCATGTTTATTTCTTTATTTTCCAAGAAGGGCAAAACTTGATCTTATTCTTTTGCTTAGTTTCCACCCATTGTATTTATCTTCTCAGTTATTAACGAGTTTATGATCACAGGGGCTGTGCTTTGTTCTGCCTCCATCACCAAGTTATGTACAGAGGTTTGTACAGATTGGCCTAAATATTTTAGGACAGATTGTAAAGGTATTTAGTCACTGAACTGCCGTCCTTTAAAAATCTAGCCTTTTATAACCAATGATAGATTTTTATTTTTATTTATTTTTGGTAGGGACAGGGAGTGGGGGCACTTCCTTATTTGTTTGTGTCATTTTTAATTCATTTTAAAGAACCCACTGAGCACTGCCATCCCACGCATGACATGGATTTCTCCATTTTTCTGCGTTAGCATTCAGATTGAAAAGGTTTTTTTCCCCAAGGCAACAGTGTCAAATCATATGCAAATTAACTGGGTTAAATAGGGATTCGGGTTTTTTTCTAATTACAACAGGTGGTTTTGCCTTCTTTTTCCTCCCCTCCCTCTAATATGCTGTGATCCACTTTGAATCTAAACAACTGCTTTGATTTGCTCTAACTGTCTGACCCGATCCTATGACTTATATTTCCCTGCATTTATTTTCCTCCCATTCTATAAGTTCCCCACCTTCAAGTGTCTGACAAAGGGGGATTTTCTCCCACCAAAGCTCATGAGATAAATAAATTTGTTAGTCTTTCAGTGCCACAGGACTCCTTGTATGTTGCACTGATTACGTCAGTTTCAACTCGCACCTCTAGTGAGATCGTGCCATTTGTGTGTACACCACACCTCACTGAAATGTTTACCAACAGATCCATGATCTGCTTCACCCTTCTGATGTCTTAGCATGTCAAGCATTCATGAACGTGAAGATGGTTGAGAGTTCATGTGGGATACTATGGAAAGCTTTTTTGAGCTATTTATCCCTGAGGAAAATCTCATCCAGCCATAAGGAAGCTTTAAAATACACCTTAGTCTCAGATATGATTCTGAAAGGATGGAATCGCTTTTCTCCTTGTAGTCCCCTTAACATCCAGATGGATCACTTCCTGAACCTGAGCACTCTAAGAAGCTTTGTCACACATTTCAATTTTACTTGGTTGATAAGATAAATGACTTTAGGCTACATTTTTCCTCCAGCCTGAGAAACTGTCTGGATCTGACTCCTTCCTGTGTATCTGTTAGCCCAATAAATCAGGCAATTGTGATTTCTCTCATTTGAATGTGTTCCCTGTTGCGGATTTAAATAAGACTGTCCTAAAGCCACTTCTAGCCTTGATCTTTGGCCTTCCTCATTTATGAAAAGTGGTTTTTAGTTTCACGCCCCAATTTTAACCCACATAGACAATCTCTCTTTAGTATTTGGCAAGTTGTCAATAGATCTAAAGTCTGCTATGGTAATTTACTTCCAGTGCTAAAGAAACCAAATATGCCAAGGAAAAGTATTGCTAATTAACAACCTACTTTCCACATATTTCCTTAGCTCGGATCACTGGAAAAATTCACTAGTGTCTATTCAACTTCATCACCCGCGCTATCAGCTTTATACCGAATTTCGGTTCAGATTTCAATCTTCCTAAATACTAAGGTGGCTGTTCTCAAACCTTGCATTGGCAAAATCTCCTTACTTTACCTTTTAGACTGATCTGGAATCTTAGAAACTCTTTAATTTCATTAACTTTGGCTGGAACTGGGTTTGGAGGAATATTTTCCCAATCTGGTAATTTGCACACCAAGATTTTCAAAGGGACTATTTGTTTTTGGGTGCCTCATAGCAGGGGCATAGCCAGGCAGGGTTTCCTGGGCAGGCCACTGACTCCCTAGGGTGGGCTGGGCAGCTTCCAGTCACATGATCGGAAACTGCGATCAGGCCCACCCACCTCAGTGCCCGGCAGTGGTGCGAATTTCTCCACTATGGCTGTCGGCCCGGCCAGCAGCCACAGCCACAGGTAGAGCAGCACCTGTGCCTCTGTTCCACTTGCGACTGTGGCCTCTGGCTGCTTTCCAGGCCCCACAGCTGCTGCAGAGAAATTCAAGCCGCTGCTGGGCACTGCAGTGGGTGAGCCTGATTTTCAAGCGGGCCCTGGCCCACCCAGGCCCACCCATGGCTATGCCCCTGCCTCATAGAGGGCTCATTTTCAGAGAGTAAATAATCAGGCCTTTCTGAGACTCAGGCCTCTTTGAGTATCCAAAAATGGGGGGATTCAAAATACTAGTCACTTTGTAACATCTGTGGAAAGCTGCTGCGTGAATTATGATGACTCCCTGTGGTAAGTGCAAAATAAGAGAATTGGGTTTGACCTTCTGGTCAGAGAGAAGTCAGGAAGAAGGGATTACCCTGCATACTGTTGGACCATCTCATTTCAGGATCGACCTATATACATATTTGATTTCTCCTGCACTGGAAAACTGACCTGCAAGGCCCCAGACATCAGCTACCATTCTGCAGAGAGGATGGCACAGCATTATCATCTTAGTTACCAATAAGGCCAGATGTCAAGAAGAGGGTAGGAACCATTTGCAGCACATACAGACTTTGGGTCTGAGTCTCTATTTTTTTACATGGGTGTCATTCCCTTGAAGCCCCGAGTTAGACTGGTGTAATGAAGGGTGAGTGAGGCAGGGCGAGAATACAGCCTCTTCAGAGTGTCACAAACTCCTTTGGCCATATATATAAAGCCATCCATTCTCTGCGCCACTCGGTACCAGGGTAATGTCTCAAGTTACAAAGTCCTGTATCTGTTCTCAGAGCATTAAATAACAACCTACAGCAAAACAGAGAGGAGACAGGAAAGGAGGCAGAGGAATGGGCTGAGGCTGGAGAAATGTGCAGGACCAGAAGAAGGATTTTTTTTTAGTATGTTTTTCCAGTGGGAGTTTTGTATTATCTGTAACAAAAATAAAAAGGAAGGTCACAGATACAGGACTGTAACTACACTGCATCCGATTCTGCTTGGAGTCAGATCGATGCAATCACTCCACTGGAGTCACAACAGAGCTACACTGGTGTAAATGACGCCTTGTCTCAGAATTCACTGGTCCCATCACAAAGCACTCTGGCTTAATTTCAGTATTGGGGAGTTCTTGGATCCCTTTGAATGCTCTGTAGTTCACTTACCTAAGGCATCATCAGGAGTACACTGTGTGGCTAGGTGGACCTGGGCAGAACCCTAGGCCAGAATGGGAACCACTCTGTGTAACTGATCCCTGTCTTTCTGATGGAGTGAACCAAAGCCATAGCTTTAAAAGTCAGCAAGCTCAGTCTTCAGCTATGCCAAGTTCATGCCCAGTACACAGGAGGTGGAGGAGCCAAAGGCTGCTCTAAGCTATCTTTCCAACCTCACCAATCCTGGGGGCTAAACTGGACCCTGGTCAAGATAGAGCAGCCTAAAGGCTGCCCTCGCTAACCTTACCCTGAAATGGTCCCAGGGGCTGTTAAACCTGAAAGAACTAGCTGGAGTACTACAGCTCGTCTCTTAGCTATTCCTGTCGTGCTCCCATCATCCTTAAATACCCCAGATTATCTTAAATAAGGTATTTTACTCCCAGCACCATCCATTTACAATATTTTTAATGTCACATGGTCTCTGACATTTAGTACGTATCAGCCTGCTATATATCTCTGAGTCACACTGGTTTTCTAATTACACAACCCGAATGCATAACATCTCGGTTATCTAGCTGTCCACGAGTTGTGACATTAGCCACTGGTCAGTTTGGAATCCTTGGCTATGTCTACACTCATTAAGTTAAGTCGACTTAACGGAGCGTCTACACTTGAAGTTGATTTACGTTGATCTTTTTAAGTCGACTTAACAGAGTCTGTAGTGTAAACATGTTCATCTACACTGGCTTTAAGTCGACTTAAAAAGGTTGACTTAAGCCTTAAGTCGACCTTCAGAGGTGATATTAAGTCGACTTAAGGAAGCGCTTAAGTCAACTTAACAAGTGTCCAGTGTGGACACAGAATTCTGTAGGTCGACTTAAGCGTCCTTAGGTCAACGTAAGGCGCCAGTGTAGACACACCCCTTGAGTCGTCTTCTTCAAGTCCTGTCTGTTATCTGTAGAGTTTGCTCTGTTGATTGTTCTTTCTGAGGAACTAAACTGTAAATGATGATGGTTTCTATTGAATTCTCCATTGTTGGTCTTAATCACATATGACCTGGGTGCTGAATCCTTTTTATTTACGACAGCTGGAGTTGTTCATCCTTTTTGTTTATCCAGTTTGATAAGAGCATAGTCACCGGGTTCTAGATCAGGCACCTTTCTATGTGTAGTCAGTTATAAAAGTGTTCATAAACCATCTTTGCTTTTTTTATTTTAAAATCAAATTTGGCTATTCTCTTCATGGCTGGCCACTTGGAGACAGATTCTTGTCCAAATTTGGAACAGTAGTTCTGATTTGTCTTCCCAGCAAAATTTGTGCTGGGTTTTATCCAGGAGCTGCTATTGATGTTGATCTGTAACTCAGAAGAGCAGGGAATGGATCTTCCTGCTATAGGATTTTCTTGGCAGTCAATACAGCACTCTCAGTCTCTCCATTTGCTTGTGAGCAATGTGGGCTGCTAGTAATATAATCATCATCATATTATATTTGGAATGATTTCAGTTCTGCTGCAGCAAATTGTGGTCTATTGTCCAGCTCTAGTTTTTCTGGAATACGAAAACAGCAAAAGTGCACTTCATTTTCTCGATAACATTGCAACATGCTATGTCTTTCAGATCCCTTATTTCTATATTCCTGGAAAAATAGTCCAGGTAATAATGTCCTCTGAATTCAAATAAACCTGCAACTGCTCTCTTCCAAGGTCTGTCTGGCAGAGATGGTGTTGTTAAAGGTTCTTTGTGATAGGTTCATCTGCTCCACAATGTTCACAGGCAGACACTTTATTCTTTATGCCCAGCCACCATTCTGACTGGCTGACCCATTCATGTCAATTAGTTAATCCTCGGTATCCTTCATGGATGAGGTTTAAGATTTCTCCTCTCATTTCATTGGAATTATGATTGTTTTTACATTTTACATTCCAATTACAATTGGAATTTGCAATTGTTTTTAGTCATGAGTCTGTCTGACTTCTTTCTTTGTCCTCATGCCATAAAATAGGTCAGTCACTTTCTGTCCTTTAGATACTTAGGCCAGCCACTTCAATTGAACTTAGAACTTCCTGAAGTTGCTTGTGTGTAAGGTTGCTTTTTGTACCTGGTTTAGTCTTTTTTCTTACAAAAATAAAAATTACTTAGACAAGTTAGATGACTTCAAGTCACCAGGGCCTGATGATATGCACCCTAGAATACTCAAGAAGCTGACTCAGGAGATATCTGAGCCATTGGCTATTATCTTTGAAAAATCATGGAAGATGGGAAAGATCCCAGAGGACTGGAAAAGAGCAAATATAGTGCCCATCTACAAAAAGGGAAATAAGGACAACCCAGAGAATTATAGACCAGTCAGTTTAACCTCTGTACCAGGAAAAATAATGGAGCAAATAATTAAGGTATCAATTAGCAAACATCTAGAAGAGAATAAGGTGTTAAGGGATAGTCAGCATGGATTTGTTAAAAACAAATTGTGTCAAACCAACCTAATAGCTTTCTATGATGGGGTAACAAGCCTTGTGGATAGAGGGGAAGCAGTAGATGTGGTATTTCTAGACTTTAGTAAGGCTTTTGATACGGTCTTACATCACCTTCTCATTAACAAACTAGGGAAGTACAAACTAGATGGAGCTCCTATAGGATGGGTGCCAAACTGCTTGGATAACTGCTCCAAGGCTATATCTACACTTACTAAAGTTAGTTCGAATTAGTTAATTTGAACTAACTAATTCGAGCTTATTTTAGTTAGTTCGAATTAACTTAATTAGAACTAGCAAAATTTAGTTCGAACTTCATGGCACTTGCTTAGTTCGAATTAGCGAATTACATTGAGTTCAACGGGCCGGTTAGTTCGAACTAAGCAATTAGTTCGAATTAACATGCCCACATTGGTTAATTCGAACTAACTAGTTTGAATTAACCCTTGGTTCGAATAGCATATTCAAATTTATTAGTTCGAATTAAGGAAGCCCTTAATTCGAACTAATGAAAGACTAGTATAGCCATGGCTTAAATTAGTTCGAATTAAGTTTCCTTAATTTGAACTACCATAATTTGACAGTGTAGACATAGCCTTGCAAGAGAATAGTTATCAATGGTTCACAGTCATGCTGGAACGGCATATTGAGTGGGATACCGCAGGGATCAGTTTTGAGTCTGGTTCTGTTCAATATTTTCATCAATGATTTAGATGATGGCATATAGGGCACACTTATAAAGTTTGCTGATGATTCTAAGCTGGGCGGGGTTGCAAATGCTTTGGAGGATAGGATCACAATTCAAAATGATTTGGGCAAACTGTTGAAATGGTCTGAGGTAAATAGGAGGAAATTCAATAACGACAAGTGCAAAGTACTCCACTTAGGAAAGAAGAGTCCATTGCACACATAGGGTGCATCTACACATACAAATTAAGTCGACTTAAGCTTGCTGAAATCGACTTTATTTACTCTGCGTCTACACTACAATTTCCTTAAATCGACTTAAGCTACTGCTTAAGTCAATCTAAGGAAATTTAAAGTCGACTTTATAAAACCTCGTTTAAAGTCGACCCTACTGGCTAAGTCGACTTTATAAAGTCGATTTAGCCAGTGTGGATGCAGATTAGCCCTAAATTGACAAAGTCGACTTAAAGGGCTCCAGGGCTCCCCCACTACCCTACCTGCCAGAGTGGCTGGCACAGCCAGAGCCTGGCGTGCCCCCTCACAGGGCAGGACACAGCCCTGCCCACCCTGCTCCTATGCCCTGCCAGTGTCCCTGTCCTGCTCAGCCCCCATTGTACCCAGGTACAATGGGGCAAATGCTGAGCCCCCTGGCACTTGGCAAAGGGTGCCCCCCCGCCACCGTGGACCAGTCCCAGGTCCAGCTAGCCCCTAGAAGTAGACTTAGGCGTCCAGTGTGGTTCCTCTAAGTCGATTTGGTAAGGTCCCCTTTAAGTGGACTTAATTTTTGAGTGTGGACATGCTAAGTTGACTTATTTGGCCAAGTGTAGACATAGCCATACTGCCTAGAAAGGAATACCGCGGAAAGGGATCTGGGTGTTATAGTGGACCACAAGCTAAATATGAGTCAACAGTGTAACACCTTTGCAAAAAAAAAGCAAACGCCATTCTGGGATGTATTAACAGGAGTATTGTAAGCAAGACACAAGAAGTAACTTTTCCGCTCTACTTCGCCGTGATTAAGCCTCAGCTGGAGTATTGTGTCCAGTTCTGGGTGCCTCATTTCAGGAAAGACGTGGACAAATTGGAGAAAGTCCAGAGAAGAGCAACACAAATGATTAAAGGTCTGGAACACTTGACTTATGAGGGAAGATTGAAAGAACTGGGTTTGTTTAGTCTGGAAAAGAGGAGACTGGTAGAGGACATGATAACAGTTTTCAAGTACCTAAAAGGTTGTCATGAGGAGGAGGGAGAAAAATTATTCTCCTTAACTGCCGATGATAGGACAAGAAGCAATGGGCTTAAATAACAGCAAGGGAGGTTTAGGCTGAATATTAGGAAACAATTCCTAATTGTCAGGGTGATTAACCACTGGAATAAGTTGCCTCGGCAGGTTGTGGAATTTCCATCATTGGAAGTTTTTAAGAGCAGGTCAGACAAACACCTGTCAGGGATGGTTTAAGAGGGTACTTGGTCCTGCCATACGTGCAGGGGACTGGACTCGATGACCTCTCATGGTCCCTTCCAGTTCTATGATTCTATGTGTCCACAGCATCCATTTACGCCTTGAGGTCATCTTCAAGCTCATGAGTAGCTGAGTGTGAAGCTGGGCTCCATGACAGAGTATCTGCCACTCCTAGATTTTCCCCAGGAACATATTTAGCAGTTGGGTTAAATCTCATTCACTGTAGCGATAGATGTTGACATCTCAACAGTGCTTGATACAGGTCTTTCAGTTGGTGCATTTAATTCTCAAATTGCTTTTCCTTGCTTAGCACTGGGGCTGATTCTACTTTTGTTTATTCTCTGTCCCAGTAACTCAGTTTGGGGTAGTTGGAAAACACACTTTTCCTTGTTTAGCTTCAGTCGGGACTGACTGATTAGGCGTAAGACTTCACTGAGGGTTTTGTCGTTTTTTTCCATTGAAGAACCCTATATCACAGCGTCATCCATGACAAGTTCTAAATGGGTAGCCCTTAGTCTAGCTCAGCAAAACAGACAAGGAGTCTTGTGGCACTTTTAAAGACTAACACATTTATTTATCGCATGAGCTTTCGTGGGAGAAAAATCCCACTTCCTTTTCTCCCATGAAAGCTCATGCGATAAATAAATTTGTTAGTCTTTAAAAGTGCCACCAGACTCCTTGTCTGTATCATCCATGAAAACCACAACTCCATTTGTGTTGTTAACAATTCTACCATCTTTCTTCGGGAAACTTCAGGCGTACTTGTAATCCCAAAAGGTAATCTTTGAACGAAAAGTCTCCAAAAGGACCTGATAAATGTAGTCAGTTTTGCACTTTCTTTGGCTAAAGGAATTTGCCGGAATGTGCTGGAGGCATCCAGTTGGGAAGATACTGTAACTCTTTTATCTTTGGAGGCAAGTGTTGGAAGTATATATTTTTCTCTCACACCTGCTTCATTAAGTCTTTGAAGAGCCACAAAGATTTGCATTTTCCTATTTTTCTTTATAGATGGCACCATTGAGGCACACCATGCTATTGGCTCAGATTTCATAATTATGCCAATCTGCTTCATTCGCTTTAACCTGGTTTCCACTTGGTGAAGTAATGGGACAGGATTCCTGCAAGATGTAGCACACTCTATGGTTCAGCATTGCCTTGTCAGGTCATTTGTACTGAATCTCCTTTTACAAGATCAGTTTCACCAAATATTACATAGAGTTCTTCCACCTTTCTCACTAGGCCCCTCATTGCGGCCAGACTGTGTCCAAGCAGACTGTTGGTCTGTGGTCCCTTGATCACATAGGCTATGTCTACACTTGCTAAAATTAGTTCGAATTAGTTAGTTCGAACTAACTAATTCGAACTAATTTTAGTTACTTCGAATTAGCTTAATTCAAACTAGCATGGCCCCACTGGAATGTTAGTTTGAACTAAGCAAGCACTTGCTTAGTTCGAATTAGCGGTCCTCATTCATTTCAATGGCCAGTTAATTCGAACTAAAAAATTAGTTCGAATCAACATGGCCACATTGGTTAATTCAAACTAGTTAGTTCGAATTAACCCCTTAGTTCGAATACCCTATTTGAATTTATTAGTTCGAATTAAGGAAGCCCTTAATTCGAACTAACTAAAGCCTAGTGTAGCCAAGGCTTAAGTTAGTTCGAATTAAGCCTCCTTAATTCGAACTAACTTGCCAGTGCAGACATAGCCATACATGCTGAATGCACAGTTTTGTCTTTGTAAGTTGTTTCTGCGCAGAACAAGCCCACATAGTTCAGAATCTCTCCAGAGTTAGTCAGAGGTGTTTCAAATGACTCCAGCTCTGGGTGGGTGTGATGGGGTGTGTGCTCCAACCAGATAGACCTTGAAGGGGTTAATGTGGGCCCAAGGGACCAGTTAGGATATTTTCACATGGAGGGAGAGCCAGGCTTAACTGAACATAAGACTTAACTGGGCTGGCGCAGGCTGGATTATAAAGCCAGTAAATTTGCCACTCAAGGAGGCTGCAGGGAGAAAGTCTGCAGCAGGGGTCGGCAACCCCCGGCTCGTGTGCCAAAACTGGCATGCGCACCTATCCCCAGCGGCACACGGTGCCATGGCTGCTCTCCCCACTCGCCCTGCCCCCCAGCAGGGCCCGGGGCCACAAGACCTGCGTGCGCACTGCAGCTCCTGTGTGCTGGCTATGCTCCCCAGCTGGGGGACAGAGCCAGCAGGGAAAAGGCACTCCCCTCTAGCAGCTTCTGTGCCTTGCTGGCCTCGTTCCCCAGTTGGGGAGTGCGATTAGCAGGGGACAGAAGCGGCGTGCGCAGGGGTGGGGCCAACAGGGAAAAGAGCCGCTGTGTGTGGCGGCTCCTGGCCTCTGCTAGCCCCACCCCCAGCATCTGCTGGGCCCCAGCGCCACCCTACCCCAGTGCCTGTCCAGTCTGCTGGCTCCTGCATAACCAAAGAGTTGGCGTCTCCAGACCCTGAGGAGGGTTCATTTCTTAAGTCATCTGAACAGCTCGCCTATCTGTGAAGAGCTTTGCCTGGGAGAATCCCATTTTAATTCCTTGTTTCTCTGTTCAGTTCTTTGTCCTTTAAACTAAGGAAGTATCTCTTGGAGACACAGTCAGAGGGGGGCCATTCCTGTTCAAACTAAAGCAAAGGGGAATTTGAGCACTGACTTCAGTTGGACCCAGAAGAGGCAAATATGGGAATGCCATTGCTTACACGATCCAGCCACACTTGGATACAAAATCGTGCAAACTTAGTGAACATAAAACCTTGTAAAAACAAGCAGGATTTGTATTAGTTCACTGTAACTTTATCAACTAGCATGCCAACTTTCTCATATTTTCTGCCCTCTTCAAACTGGTATGTGGCCTAGCCTGCTGCCCTCATTAAAGCAAAATTCCTGTTGACGTCACTGGGAGTTTTGCCAGGCGAGCTCTACAGGATTAGGCCCCAAAAGGATACTCCCTGTCAAAGTGTTTTATTCTCAGGAGAATTTGTGCCACAGAGGTGAACAAGTCATTCAGCTTTGCCCACTTGCCTCCTGCCTCTTCAGGTATGGCTAACGATGCTACCCTAATTGCTGCTTTCTAGTTATTAGTTGTACAAGATGTTTATCCAGAAACATAAAGCCATTGTGCAAGAATGTTACAGTAGGAGATGCTTAATATTCTTCTGCGTGCAAAATGCCCTCATGGGAATGGAATGTGTACTGTTTGTAAGTGGTTGTGCCCCAAATCCTCTGAGAGTCTCCTAACTACTGAATGTTAACGATCAGTATTATTAAAGAACAATTGATGGCCTGTAACCAAACGACAAAAACTAATTACTAGAAAACTTTTATTGTCCTTTAATTACTGGGCCTCTTTGTCAATTAGCAAAAGGGAGAAAGAGAGGGGGGAGAGAAAGAGAGAGACTCATTTTCTAGCAACAATAAATTTTCTAGAACTAGTCATCAGCAGTGGAAGGAGTCTATTAATGCACAATATTAGGGCATAGTGTTCACTCTAGCTACTAAATGGAGGTGTTTTTCATTTGAAAGAGTAAGGAGTTCTCTTGTCATTAATTGTAGTTTTTCTCATAAATTGCACTGTTCTTGCACTTGATGGCTTTAGCTTTCAAAGTAATTTTAATACTCAACCAGTGGAGTCCTTCTTTGAGAGTCTGCTGTCAGCTTGGCCTCATGCCCACTGTTACATCTGAGCAGCACAAAGCGGCAAGAATAGGAGGAGAGAATCTGGCCCAGAAGCTTTAATGGGCAGGTACACATTGCTGAAGCAAGGGGTTTTGGTCAGGGAAGAGCAACTCATTACTCATCATTATAAAAGACTATGCTTACTCCACGTCATTGTAAAACCAATACACTGATGGAGGCAGTTTCTCTGTGTACTGGCACCTAGGGACATTCATCTGGCCTGGATGGGAAGACCCATACATTGGTAAATTCTGACACCAAATACTATAGCTGGCTCAACAATACTAACAGATCACTTTGTGGGGGAATGTAAACATCCCTCCAGCCAGAGGGGGAGCCCACAGCTTTCTCAGGGACCAGAAAGGACCTTCTCTGTCACACACACTGCACTCACTCTGGCAGGAGGTGGGGCTTAAAAGCCCAACAAAGGCCCCAGAGAGGGGTGGGACAACAGAAGAGACTCATTCCCAGAGCCCACTGGAAGGGATGCAGCCCTGCAACGCCCAGAGAGGCTTCTGGACTGCTCCTACTAGGTCTGGGTGGGTTGCTGGGCCCCAGCTCACCAGAAGACTCTCCACTAGTGGTGTGATAAGCAGTCAGAGGCAAAGCACCACACTTGGGGACCTGCGCAGGATGGGAGCTGTACCACCACGCCCTCCCACCCCCTGTCAGGGGAGCCCTCGGCACCATCTGTCACACACTTATCCATCTCTTTTCCCCCATGTGAACTGTACCATGAATGATTTGTGGACACCTTTTTTCCCACTATTCAACCACCATTGAGAATGCGCAAGCAATATTCAATCAATAAAATCATCCAGGATTTTTTCTGGCACTTGGCAAATAATTTATTCACAAATTGTATTTTCTTCTGTTGGACCAGCACCGCTTAATGCTTGCCGTCCTGAGGGAGGCATAGTAAAGGTTAATGAATCAGAAGGTCATAGGCATACCTTTAAAACACCACTCTTTTAATGGAATAAATCAGGGAATGATTTGGTGCTGTATTGGTAAAGCATTTCAGAGATATAAAGAGCTACATAAGGCATTATTAGTTATTATCATTATTGAAAATCACTGGAAGGCGGTTACTAATGGACCCATCTGCTGATATTCTTAGTATCAGAATTAATATTAATTGATTTCAGACTTTCCGGTCTTAGCTAGATGCTCTTGTAACTGAATTTTGAAAGCGTAAGGGGACACCAGACTTAAGCTAATTTTCTCAGGGATGGCATACCCCTTTTGAGGAAAAACCGACAGATCCTGGATGTAGCAATGTTGCTGATGGATGGATCTCCTTGGAGCATGGAGAAGATGATGCCAGGAAAGAGACTGATCCTGCATGATATGTATGTTTGGAGGATCGCCTCCAGAAGATGTATCCACAGAGTCAAGTTAAGGGTTGATAGGAGCAGCCTTCAAGATATCAAAGAATAGAACATAAGAACATAAGAACATAAGATAGGGAAAGCACTGAGCCTTTATAAGATGGGAGGTATAATTTAGACTTGTAACAGATGTTGGCTACTGTCACCCCACATCAGTCCCGCTGGGTGGACCAATTAGCAGAATTGGTTGCACCTGGAGGGAAGGCAGGCTCATGCAGGACTTCTATGAAGCTAAGCTAAGAAGCTGAGCACCCAAGGGGATTGCAGAGGGAAACTATCTGCCGATTCTCTCTTGCGGGAGGGAGGTGTGTTAAAGATTGCAGGTTTGGGAAGTAGCCACAGTGAGTAGAGAAAATTTGGACAGGTGATAAACCCAGAGGCTAGAAGAACGGAGCAGGACAGACCCCAGAGAAACAACAGCCATGTCTGTTATAACAGAGAATTCTTACTTGGGTGTGTAGCTGGTGAGTCTTGCCTACATGCTCAGGGTATAACTGACTGCCATATTTGGGTTGGGAAGGCATTTCCCCCCAGGGCAGATTGGCAAAGGCTCTGGGGTTTTTTCGCCTTTCTCTGTAGCATGGAGCATAGATTCTCGGTATCTCAAAGTCTTTAAACCATGATTTGAGGACTTCAATAAATCAGTCACCAGGGCAGGCCCAAAGGGGTTTGGTGCCCTAGGCGAACGATGACTTTGCTACCCCTGTCAGAGGGCGATGCTTTCATTTATAAGAGATAACATATTAACCTATTTTTTAAATAGAAAAAAAATTCACTTCTGTTGCCCCTTAAAGCCTGGCACCCTAAGCAACTGCCTAGTTCACCTACATGGTCGGGACATAGGTTATTACGGAGTGGGTGTGTGAGGTTCTGTGGCCTGTGTTGTGGAGGAGGTCAGACTAGATGATTATATTAATCCCGTTTCACCTTAAAGTCTATGAGCTAGTAAACTGTAATTGTGGAGCACAGGGTCCCTTGGCTGGAACCCAGAGAAGAGGGCTGCCTGGATTCCCCTAGCCGTAGCTGCTGGGCAAGTGGAGCAGCCTTGGGTGTAGAACTGAAGTCTGCCTGAAATGGCAGAGGGACAGACTGTCCAGGGAGACACTGACAGACCCTGGGAAGAGGAGGACTAAAGTAACCCAGCTGGAGGGCCAAATCACAAGGAAAAAGAATGCCCTGAGGCCTGGGGGTGCCTAACTGAGACAATGGGCTGAACGCCTGCCAGAGGCATCCGACTGGTGACGAGTTTATCCACAGATGAGCCAGTGACAAGTAGCAAAGCCTGGTAAAGGTACCCTGATTCTCTTCCCTGTGGTTTGCCAGTCCAGTGCACTGCCTTTGTCAGGTTCTCTTCTGAATGTTCAACATATGCCAGTGACCTGAATTTGTGGATGCATTGGGATAAGCCAGAGGGAAGCAGCTTACAATTTTGTCACCGCCTGTTTCATTTTATGCTACTTGAATAGAACATGTTCTGAGCTCCTTGGGGAATCCAGACTAGCTCTTGCAAATCACCTTAACAGAGACCGTGATCTAGAGTGTTTTGACACTTCTACACCCATATGATGAAGCAGAGGACTAGCTAACTCTATGAAGAGCAAGCCAAGCTAAATGGGATTTCTGGAGTGTACCCTTGGGGTATTTTTGTACAGAGGTCAGGGTGATTTAGCATCACTCCCAAATTCCCTTCTCTGCCTTCTTCTCTTCAAGAGGGTATGAGGCAAGATTCGTTAAAAGGGCTGTGCGGGAAAACTCCATATGCACAGTATCTAACAGATGGGATGAGAGGGCTCACCCCAGCAATCTATACTGCAGACCCTAAAGATTTAAGAATGAATTATGAAGTTTAAAGGCCTGATAGCGGGATTCCTTGGCAAAGGGCCTGTGCGCTGCTTATGTATGAAAGAAGGATAGGATGTGGGTTTATATAACACCTGGCCGGGAAACCTCAGTGAGCACATAGCCCCAGATATAATCATCAAACATAAATCACCTGAAAATTTTGGTTGCCTGTTTCTTCTTTCCTTGTTTCATTTATTTTTCTTTTCTCTCATCTCACGTTTCCATTCTCTCCTTCCAACATTTATGTTTTTGTTTTCCATCTAGTATTCTTTCCTTTTTATTTATTCTCCCTCCCCCTCTTTTCCTCTCCCTGTGTCTCACCTTTTTTCTGTTTCTGAAAAAGTAAAACTGGCCCCACTTGTCTTAACAGTGTCTCCTGGTATAAATTCACAGACAGATTTGACAGATCCAGTCTCTTTGGGCTTGTTACACAAAAAAGTTGTACTCTGTAGTTAGTGGTACAATCTCCATAGCGTGGACAATTATACTGGTATAAAAGTGTTTATACAGGTAGGTATTGCTTATTCCTTTACGGGGAGAGGAGCAAGCTATATTAGTATAAAGCACCTTTATACTGGATAATTGTGTTCAAACTAGGGCTTTGAATGGTATAGCTATTGCAGTAACACGGGGAGCTGTGTTAGTCTAGTTCAGCAAAACAAACAAGGAGTCCTGTGGCGCTTTTAAAGGCTAACACATTTATTTATCACATAAGCCTCCATGGGTAGAATCCCACTTCATCAGCCACATGAAATGGAGGTTGCAGTATGGAAGGGGATGTATAAATGCAGAGAAGGGCAAGTCACAAGGTCAGTTCAGAATTTTTTCAGCAAACCAAGCAAGTTCTTTGGATTCAAATGGTGTGGAATAACAGATGAGAAGATGGGAAGGTTAAAAGAAGGGAAAAGTCACCTTTGGTAATGACTGAGCCAATTCAAATCTCTATTCTGTCTATTCAATGCCACCAAGTTGGCATATGAATTCTAACCCTGCAGTTTCCCTTTGAAGCTTTGATTGGAAGTTTTTCTGTTGAAGCCCTGTAACAGACATGTCTTTCACAGAGTATGCTGGGATCCTGAAGTGTTCACATGTTGGTTTTTGAATGTTACCATTCTTGATATCTGACTTGTCCGTCTATTCTTTTGCGCAGAGACAGTCCAGTTTGTCCAGTACATAAGATGGAGGGGCATCTCACGCATATGATGGCATACATCTCATTAGTGGATGAAGAGGGGAATGAGCCCTTCATGGAGTAAAAAATCACATCCCTAATTGACATCATTAAATTGGTACAACTTCCAGGGTTGGCCTGCCTAAGAGTAGTTCAAGGTACCTGCTCAGTCACGTGATTTCTACCTGACCTGCTGATGAAACGCCTTCATGCTACCACGCAGAACCAGATGCCCACCTAAGAGTCAGGAAGATTCAGAGCCTTTGTGATTTGTATTTCAACTTTACCTAGTGTGAATTGCTTTGGTCTAGACTACAAAGGTTCACTGGCGTAGCCGTCTCAGCTAGGCGTGTGAAAAAATCACCCCTTTGCTGACACAGCCGTGTTGAGAAGGCTTTGTAGAGCAGATGCAACTGTGCTGAAAGAGCAGAGATTTTCTTAGCAGAGCTAACGGTGTTCAGGGTGGTGATGTAACTACGGCAGCACAGGTATACGGACCAAGGACCTGTAGGACAGAGGAGCCCTCTGATGGAGCACACAAAGCAGTAAGCACGCACTATCCCTGTCAGCAGACCTGCCTATCTTTAATCAGGTGCTCAGGTCCCACCATTGACTTTCCATGCTTCAGTGCTCTGCTGAATCAGGGTCCCTATTTTTATTTGGATGTGAGCTTGATTCTCCATTTTACTGGAACTTGGGCACAAGGGAAAAGATGGATCATCACGGAGCGGTGATTCTCAGCCTCTTACACCAAGGTAAAGCTGCAGGAGGAGGTTCTTCGGCTGTCCACCATCTCAATGATGACAGTGAGGATATAAGTTTAATACAAGCTGGATGTGCTGAGCACTGCATCCAGCATTTGAAATAAAGCCTCTGTGAAGTTTGGGCAGGAGAAATTGGAGAGATGCTTGATATGTCGTTGAAGATGGTGCTGTTGATACGCTCCCTCTGTGTGTGTGTGTCGACTGCCCGGAGGCTGCAGATCTCCATTTACGTCTATCTCTGGCAACTTCTGCCCAGTTCTCTTTGTTAATATTTGCTTTTCAAAACATCTTTGTAGTGCCACATTTGCCCTTCTCTATGGCATTTCCCTTCCTTGAGCTCACTATAGAGGAGAATCGTTGGAGTGGATGATCCGGCATACAGACAACATGACCTGTCCATCTCAGCCGTGCGGCTGCCATACGTGCCTCAATGCTAGGGATGGCGGCTCTTCTCAGTGCCTCGGTGCTTAGAACTCGATCTTGCCATTTAATTCCTAGAAGCTGCCACAGATGTCTCAGTTGCAGGCTTGTAACATACAGAAACATACACCAATGGAAAATGAGGCACAGTGAAGCTTTGCTGTGTCCTTGACGTTATCCCTCCTTCCAGAGGGGTGGGAGGAGGGCAGGACGGGTTCCTGCCTTCCCATGGCCATTTTGAGATGGTTTGGGTTCACTTTGTCCTTTAGGTTGCCATTTCCGTTATCACAATAATAGGAACTCCTAGCTCTTTTCATCAGCAGATCTCAACGTGCTTTACGCAGCAGGCCAGTTTATGTCCACATTTTATAAAGGGGAAACTGAGGTACAGAGAGGGGATGAGAGTTGCATAAAATCAGGCAGCAGGCCAGTGATAGACCTGGGAATCGAAGGCACATCTGCTGAGCTGTGGGGAGGCAGGAACTGCCCACGGCATGCAAGGTTTCCGACATCTCTCTGGCACAGCAACAATAGCTTGCAAGACCCTGTTTCAAACTCAGATCCCTGGGGTCTATTGATAACATGAGCTAAGAGTTCGCTCTAGTCACACTTCTGCCACAGACATCCTGTCTTATGGTAAGTCACTCTATTTCTCTGTGCCCCAGTTTCATTTTGTGGAAGAAGAGGCCTAATGATGACAGAGGCTTGCCTATCTCACAGGAATGCTGAGCAGCTCATTGCTTTTAGTAAAGAGCTTGGGATCCCCAGACAGGGTGCAATGGAAATACCTAGCATTCTGGATTATTTGAAAGACAGTCACTTCTAGAGGCCCCAGATGAAATTAGGGCTCTGCTGTGCCAGCTGTTGACCAGACCCAAACCTGGCTACAACCAACAGATGTGATCACAATTTTTTTTTAATGGAAAATTGGGGTTTTGACTAAATGGGCATTTTCACAAGAAGTATTTGCTTTCTTTGAAAAATTTTAATTTTTTAATCAGTAAATCAAAAACCCTAAAGCCCCAAATTGTCAGCCAAACCTTCAAAATATTTTGGGGTTTGTCCAAAACTTTTCAGTTGTCAAAAGCCCCAGTTTTAATTTTTTTTTTCCAGTCTACATTTTGTATGGGGAAACCCTGTATTTCCAGCAATCTCTATTAAACAAATAAGTACGTGAATCTCTCCACATGTGGATCTTTGTGATATTGATGCCATTTTCTGCAGAATCTTTGTTTTGAACGTCACCACCTTGTTGTTCATGATACTGTGAGTGTTTCTACAGCACTGGCCACATCTGCCCAGTTTCCCCATTGAGTGCCTGCACTCCATCCACAGAGCAGCAGCTAAAGTGACGGCTCCACCTTCCTTTTCACACATTCACCACAAGGAGGTGTTAACTTCACAGCTTAGCCCATCTCTTGTTAATGCAGGCAATTATTTTAAATGGGTGGCCTTCCTTTAGAGAGCCATTTCCGCCCACAAAATGTATATGCATTTTAGCTGAGCTGCAGTGCAAATCTGAGTTCTTAATAATCAAATGCCTGTGAGACAACACGTATCAGGGAGTTAAAGGAGCACAGCAAGCACATCGGATTACGCAATTCACTTTACGATGCAAAAATGTGGGCTCAATTTGCAACTGACAACAGAGACGTGGCTTCAGCCCTTCTGAAAACGCCCTACTCAAAGTATTGTCAACTCTCAGGCGTTGATTGCGAGTCTCCCAATATTTGACACTGGACCTAAAACCCAACATCCTTGAGCCATGTGGTTAGGTGAGAACCTCAACTTTCATTTTTTAAAAGTAATTTTCTAGCCTTTGGTTTTTGGAGAAAAGCTTGAAAACATGACCTGAGTGCCCCCTATAGGTCCAAAACACAAGGCCAACTCCCTCTCCCCACCTCCAAATGTATTACTTTATAAATTTAATTTTTTTATATTGGCAATATGGTATTAGATTACAGATAATAGCTTGCATTTCTATGGCATCTCATAGATCCCAGCCTGCTTCACAAACAATAAATACCCAGAAATCTCTTCACTCAACACCACAATCCATTTGTTTTGTCCATCTGAAACTATGAATGAGCCCATGTGAAATTTGGCCAGGACTCCAGAGTTACTGTTTGTGCTTGGGAATGTGTGATGGTATCATTAGTAATCACAAGTGATGAGGACCAGGCTTAGAATCATAGAATCTTAGGACTGGAAGGGACCTCATGAGGTCACCTAGTCCAACCCCTGCTAAAAGCAGGACCACTCCCACTAAATCACCCCAGCCAGGGTTTTGTCTAACCGGGCCTTAAATGTTTCCAAAGATGGAGATTCCACCACCTCCCTAGGTAACCCATTCCAATGCTTCACCACCCTCCTAGTGAGAATGTTTTTCCTAATATCCAACCTCGACCTCCCCAGCTGTAATTTGAAACCATTGTTCCTTGTTCTGTCCTCTGTTACCCTCGAGAACAGCCTAGCTCCCTCCTCTTTGGAGCACCCCTTCAAGTAGTTGAAGGTTGCTATCAAATCCCCCCCCTGTCTTCTCTTCTGTAGACTAAATAAGCCTAGTTCCTTCAGTCTCTCCTTGTAAGTCATGTTCCCCAGCCCCCTAACCATTTTTGTTGCTCTCCGCTGGACTCTTTCTAATTTGTTAATATCCTTTCTGTAGTGGGGAGCCCAAAACTGGACACAGTACTCCAGATGCAGCCTCACTAGTGCAGAGAGGAATAATCACATCCCTCCATCTGCTGGCAATACTCCTACTGATGCAGCCCAATATGCCATTGGCCTTTTTGGCAACAAGAGCACACTGTTGGCTCATATCCATCTTCCCATCCACCATAACCCCCAGGTCCTTTTCTACAGCGCTGCTACTTAGCCGATCGGTCCCCAGCCTGTAGCAGTGCATGGGATTTTTCCGTCCTAAGTACAGGAGTTTGCATTTGTCCTTGTTGAACCTCATGAGATTTCTTTTGGCCCAATGCTCCAATTTGTCTAGGTCTCCCTGAATCCTGTCCCTGCCCTCCGGAGTGTCTACTATTCCCCCCAGCTTGGTGTCATCCACAAACTTACTGAGTGTGCAATCTATCCCACCATCCATTAATGAAGATGTTGAACAAAATTGACCCCAGGACAGACCCCTGGGGCACTCCTCTCATTACTGGTTACCAACTAGACATTAAGTCATTGATTCCTACCTGCTGAGCCCGATGATCTAGTCAGTTTTCTATCCACCTTATGGCCCATTCATCCAGCCCCTACTTCCTTAAATTGCCAACAAGAATCCCATGGGAAACCATATCAAAAGATTTGCTAAAGTCGAAGTATATCACATCAATGGCTCTTCCCGTATCCACAAATCCAGTCATCTCATCATAGAAGGAAATCAGGTGGGTCAGGCACGATTTGCCCTTGGTGAATCCATGGTGACTGCTCCTGATCACTCTATTTTCCTCCAAGTGTTTCAGGATGGATTCTTTGAGGACCTGCTCCATGATTTTTCCAGGGATTGAGGTGAGGCTGACCGGTCTGTAGTTCCCCGGATCCTCCTTCTTCCCTTTCTTGAAGATAGGTACTATATTTGTCTTTTTCCAATCCTCCAGAACCTCTCCCGTTCGCCACGAGTTTTCAAAGATAATGGCCAGCGGCTCTGCAATCACATCGGCCAACTCCCTCAGCACCCTCGGATGCAGTTCATCCGGACCCATGGACTTGTGCACATCCAGCTTCTTTAAGTATTCCCTGACCTGACCTTCCTTCACCGAGGGCCGATTTTCTTCTCTCCATTCTGTATTACCCAGCGTAGTAGCCTGGGAGCTGACCCTGCCTGTGAAGACTGAGGTAAAAAAAGCATTGAGTACTTCAGCCTTTTCAGCATCATCCACCACGAGGATCCCTGCCCCATTCAGTAAGGGAGATACACTATCCCTGATCCTCTTCTTGTTACTGACATACTTGTAGAACCCCTTCCTGTTATCCTTCACATCTCTTGACAGCTGCAACTCCAATTGTCCTTTGGCCCTTCTGATTTTATCCCTGCAGGCCCGAGCAATATCTTTATATGCCTCCCTTGTCACCTGTCCAAGCTTTCACTTCTTGTAAGCTTCCCTTTTATGTTTTAGCTCACCAAAGAGTTCTCTGCTAAGCCACGCTGGGCACCTTCTAGATTTGCTATTCTTTCTGCACATCAGAATGGTATTTTCTGTGCCCTGAGAAGAGTTTCTTTAAAATACAGCCAGCTCTCTTGGACACCTTTCCCCTTCAGATTAGCCTCCCAGGGGATCCTGCCCATCAAAATCTCCTTTTCTGAAGTCCAGGGTGTGTGTTCTGCTTCTTTCCTTTCTTCCTTTGATCAGGATCCTGAACTCAACCATCTCATGCTTGCTGCTGCCCAGATTGCCATTTACTTCCACTTCCCCGATCAATTCTTCTCTGTTTATGAGCAGCAAGTCAAGAGGTGCAAGGCCCCTAGTTAGTTCCTCCAGCATTTGTCCCAAGAAGTTGTCCTCAACACTCTCCAAAAACTTCCTGGATTGCCTGTGCACTGCTGTATTGCCCTCCCAGCAGATTTCAGGATAATTGAAGTCCCCCAGGAGAACCAGGGCCTGAGATCTGGACACTTCCGTTAGTTGTCCATAGAATGTCTCATCCACCTTCTGGTCTGGCGGTCTGTAGCAGACACCCACCATGACATCCCCCTTGTTGCCCTCTCCTCTAAACTTAACCCAGAGACTTTCAACTATCTCTAAGATGGAGTTTGAAGCACGCTGTCAGAGATGTACATTCAACTGGTCCTCAGACTTTCAGATTATGGTTTTACTGCCCCCCCTTCCTCCCACCACCACCGTATGGGCTCCTTGCGTGGATGTTTTCCAAAGTAGAAATTTACTGTTACTCTCATTGGTTAGTTTGTGTGTACAAATCAGGGGACTGCATGTGTGATTGGGTAAGTATGGTAATTTATGCATGCAGTTGTGGTACTACACATGCAGTGATGCATGCACTTTGGATAAAAACCAGAGTCTTCAGACCAAACTGGGATGTAGCTAAAGTCAGTTTCAGAGATTTTCACAAACCTTAATAGCTATCACAGCTTTCCAGAAACGTGGAAAGTTCTTTACTGCACAGTAAAAAAAGATTCAGTCAGCAACCAGCTTGCCCACCAGCTGTATTGGTGTTTGATGTCAATAACAAGAAACCTGTTTTAGGGACAAGATACAAGGGAAACAGGCTGAGAATCATTATTCACACTCCCAGGAGGTGGGAAAACACCAGGTTTGCCGAGCCCCAATGCTTAGCGCCATATTAAAGCTTGGCTTCAGGTTGGTCTCTAAAAGATCACTTTGTGGAAGCACATCTGCCTAATCTAAGCAACAAGAAGCAATACCCAGTGCAAAAGATTCCCATACAACATTGACAATCCCATCCTCAGATCCATACAACGTAGTGACGTTATACGGACCTGGCCATTGGGGTGGCTCATCCCTTTGCCAGAGCTGGCTTGCTCCCACCTCTCATAAAGGTGGTGCTAGAGCAGGAATGACACATATTTTTCCGAAGAACAATAGACCTGCTGTGTTTAATTATGATGCTGTATCTACTTTCACATCCTGGGTATTTTTAGACGTGTCAGTTTAAACTCTGAGATTTAGTGCACAGGGACTAATGAATAGTTCTCTGTTTTGCTCTCTTTCACTCTGATGCCCCCTCAGCAAAAGAAATATGCACAAAACAGACCTGAAAGCACTTTTCTGAGGGAGTTGTTATCCTTTAGAGCAGAGGAGAAGGCAAGATGGTTTCACAGAGTTTAAGGTCCTGGAAGGAAGCATTACCAGCTAGGTTGACCTCCTGTGTAAAACGGGCCAGTAAATTTCACTATCATCCTGCTACTGAGCCTGAGAGCTTGTGTCTCTTCCAGCCAGACATCCAGCCTTGATCAGAAGACACCAAAGTGATGGAGAACCCACCCTGGGTGGTTTGTTCCATGGTTAATCGACCCTCCTGCATGTGCTGGCCGGGAATGGGAGAGGGGAAATGCTGCCCCTCCTCCCCCTTCCGCATGATGCAACCAATTGAGAAGAGTGGTCTGCACACAGTCCTGCTGAAACCAAGGGTCTCCCTACACCGCAGCTAGGATCGAGTGCCCCAGCTGGGTATACACTCATGCACCTGGGTTTGAGCTAGAACACTAGGAGTTGCCCCTTCTGTGTGTGCATTATGGTACAGTCTTTAATTGTATGATCGCATGCAATTTTTTCCACTGGATCACAGCCTCATCTAGTGCCCAGGGCCAAATTAAGGTGTATGGGAAGTCACAGACCTGGCATTTCCTAACTTTTGATTCTTGACTTTGCAACCCGAAGAATCTTCTTATAACAGCCTCTGGCATATCAGTGAATTTGTCATAAAGCAATAAATATCCATTCAGTCCCTTTGCACCCTCTTCCCTTTTAGGTATTCACTTGGTGTTTGCCCAGGTAGTCCACAACAATTCCTAGACTCAGCAAAAAAGACCTCCTAACAGTTCAAATGTCTGAATTAAACATAACTATGTGAAGACCACTGAAATGTAAACCCGCTCCTTTTACACTAAAGACCCTCCATTGTAACTGGCCTGGTATATGCAGACTTAGAGAACGTTCTTCTCTGAGACCCACACAGTTTTTATGTTGTGCTCTTCTTACATGCCTGGCTATCCCTTGATTGGCAGGGTGACCCAAACATCCAAAATACTAACTGGTAGATTGCAGCCTGCAGTGTAGAATTTTATCCGTCTATTTTACCTTCTTTTGACTTTGCTTTTCACTTTAAACTCAAGTTGGCAGTAGCTCAGCCTTCTGTTTTTCTGTTTATTTACAGCAAGCAAAGATCAAATGTAAATAAAGGGGCAACGTGGAGTGATATCTGGAATGTTTAGCAGAGGGACAGCTAAGAGGATCCTCACGCTTTGCCTACAGTACTGGTGCCCTGGGAGATCGGAAGGTGGCAGTAACTGAGACAGACACACACCCTGCCATGCTCAGTTAGAGCTGCCTGCATCGCACTGGGGCCACACTTCCACAGGCAGGCTTTGGGAGGCCACGTTAAGGCAGTTTTCTTGTTTTCGTAGTTAACGCTCCCGTCCCCAATAGGAGCAGAAAAGAAACATTCCTTCACAGCGCCTGGCGTTTGCTATATAACAGTTACCGACCTTCATTTTGAAGGGACTCCAAGCAGACCCTTGCAATTAGGATTAATCCCGCGACGGCAGAACAAGTCATCCGGCCAGCGGAGGGGATACAGTCTCACACCTGGAAGGAGTGAAGCAGCGAGTGCACAAAAGGCCAAGTTGAAAACATTTGGGGGGGTAGGAGGGTAATCAATTAATCAATGTGTAATCAGTGAAAGGAGATAAAAATGGGCAGAAAAATAAAAAAAGTGTGGCCAATCTGGCCTGGCCCTGCGTGGGCACTCAAAAATTAGGGCACATCAAGATAACAGGTCTAGCTGGATTCCCAAAGCAGGGAGCAAAGGAAGGCTCTGGCTATGCTGCCCTAGGTGGTGAGTTCACACGGCCTCCTTTCAAAGGGCGTCACAGCAGAGCAGCTCTTGTTTCAGCCAGTTGTGTCTCCAGGAGCGTTAACTGTTAACCCTCCCAACTCAGAAAGTGTGAGCCTGTGGCTAGGCTGCTGGCCCAGACCTTGGGAAGCCTGGATTCTAATTCAGGCTCCGCTGTGAACCTTAGGGAAGTCCTTGAGTCTCTGTCCTCTCTCACCCATTATCTATTTGGTTTGGAGGCTCTTCAGGGAAGAGACTCTTTAGCTCTGTGTGTGGACAGCACCGGTACAATGAGATCCTCCTCTCAGCTGGGGCACTAGGGGCTACTGCAGTGCGAATAATTACCCACAGTCTGAATTTCAAAGAGGAATGGCAGTAAAAAAAAGTATTTCAGTTCAGCGTAATGACTTCATAAGACAGACATCACGATGCTATCCTTTCTTGCCCTTCAGTGACTCCAGAGCAAAGGAGCTCAGTTTACAAGGTCTTAGATGGTTCTCCAGGGGCCAGTTCTGCCTAAGATCTGACTCAGAACTGAACAAAACAGTGTTGTTGTGCTGTGTCGGTCCCAGGATATTAGGGTGATAAGGTGGGTGAGGTAATTGCTTTTATTGGACTGACTTCTGTTGGTGAGAGAGACAAACTGTTGCGTTTACACAGCGCTCACTAAACCCAGACCCAAAGAACAGCTCAGCGTAAGCTCCAAAGCTTGTCTCTCACCAACAGAAGTGGTCTGGTAAAAATTCTTCCCTCCCACACCTTGTCTCTCCAGATTGAATTACTCTGATGAAATGCAAAGAGCTGAGCTAATATTAAAAATGGGATGGGAGCAAAACTCCAAACAAGAGGTCCCTGCACTGGATCTGATCCTGCACTTTGCTGTTTAAGCCCATGACAAGCTAATGTTTGAGTCACCAGCAATTCAGAGATGTACCGCCAGATGTACCATGTTGTTCACAATGCCAAGTGCATTCTTTTGGGGAGATAACAATGCCAGCTGGTCTATTTTTAATTTAGTTCCTTGACAGAACATTTAGCTGTTACTCTTAGAGAAGAGTTTTGTAATGGGATCCTATCATGTCAATTCGGAAAGACTTCCAGCCTCCCACTCCAGAGAAGTGTAAAACTATTGGGCAACATATGGTATCCCCGCGGAGCTATTTAATTGCACAAAGGGCTGCCAAGAGATACAAAGGGACTAGGAAAAATAAAATGAAAGTACTACGGTACTATTCTTCCCATTCGGCATTTAACAGCAAAACAGTTTGTTGCATTTTCTAAATCCTTTTGAAGAGAAGGCGGCTGGCTCTGTCGGTTGTCAATAATCCACAAACTCTTGCCACTGGGTCACCATTTTGAATACAGCTTGAATCGGTAATGATGGAATGCTGCTACCCTCTGACAGCTGGCTGGTAGCATATGTGAAGCCCCTTGTATATGCCAGGATCCTGCACCTCGGGGATTGACTGGAGAATTCAGCCTTTTGAGGACTCTGCAGAAAGAGTGCAAGGAGTGGCTATTTCTGAGGTATGTTTGGTATCATATTTAGTGACATGCGACATGCAACCAGACAGGAACAGGACAGGGTTCAGAGAAGCAATGATTGCTTCCTGAAACAGCTACTTCTAGATCATGGAAAAAGAGAAAAGTAGATCTAAGTGATGAGTAGGTGTCGGTTCAAACAGTAGCTATGCCTGGACCATTAAGTAATAGTGAGCACAATATAATTATGTTCAGCATACCCAGGAGGCTGGAGGATCATCCATCTAACAAACAAGTCTGCTGACACTAAACTTTAGAAAGGGAGGGGGGGGTGTCTGTGTGCACGTGTGTGCGTGCGTGTAAGTGAAACGCCTCTATTGGTAAAAAGTAAAAATAATTAAACTCACTCATCGCCTAGCCGAGTAGCTGGGGCATGTGCACCCCTCCAACAAGAAAGGATTCAAGAGAGGCAAGGAAAAACAGCACATGAAGTTATTTGGACCAAGAGGGAATCCTTTAAAAAATGGAAATCCAACCTTAATTAAACTAATAAATAGGGGCACGACCCATGGCAAGTAACATGAAGATGGAAATCAGGAGGGCCAAGAGGGAAGTTGAGAAGGAAACAGATTACAATTAATAGGAAGAAATAACAAGAAATTCTTTAAGATAATCAGAAGCAGGACCCCACTGAGAAAACGGATTAATACATTGGACTAGCAGGGGTAAGGGGAGTAAGTAAGGAGGGTAATTGCAGAGAAGGTGAGTTATTCTTTTGCATCAGTCTCCAGCACAGAGGATGTTAGGGAGATACCTGTTCATGGAAACCTGCCTACAGATCTAGTCTTTTCAGATGAGACAGTGTCAGGAATTGAAGTGTGAGAAGAGGAGGGATTGGAACAAGTTGACAAATTAAAGAACAAGTCCCCAGGCCCGGATAATATCGCCCAAAAGATCTGAAGGAATTTACGAATTGTGTGGCTGAGCCGCAAACAAAAATATCCCATCTCCCGCTAAAATAAGCTACTGGACTGCAAAAGTAAAGAGTAACAGATATTTCACCTACCTTTAAAGATACTTCAAGGCTGACCATGGGAACGACAGCTACCTATTTCCCTACCAGGTAAAGTGATATGAACAATGATTAAAACTGGATTACTAAGCACAGGAATGGCCATAATCTGATAGGGACAAACCAGCAGGGCTTCTGGCTGGGATAACTGATGCAAATGCAGTTGAAGATGGTTTCCCCCTCTGGATAGCCAACGGATGGATCCAAAGACAGAGTCACTCGCTTCCATTGCACCATCCCTCATGCCACCACGTGGACCACAGCGGGGGCAAAGTGAAGTATCAGAAATGTTACCTACAGTATCCCCCACCTGAGGAACCAGGGCTGCATCCACGATGCAGCTGAAGACAGCACTACCCTTCCATTACCCCTCCTGCTCCAAGGGACCTTCTATGAGGGGGATTTAGAGGCAGTCCCCAGCAGTGACCCAGTTCCCGCAGAGCCCCCACTGCCCACAAAAGCCCTGGGAGTTAAACACCCAAATACCGCAGAGGATCTGGGCCAGAGGATCCCTGAGACTCACACAATTCACTGGGCACCTGGCTACTGTGGGAACTGATACCCCGCTTGCCCCTGCTCTTTGGAATGGCACTGGACCCCCGGCAGACCCTTCCCAAGTGGGTGGGATTTTCACAGGAGGTGGCAAATATGGGCCCTGTTTTTAACACCAGTAACCAAGCTGATTCCCCAGTTCTCCTGGTGACTGAGGGTAAAAGCACCTGACTCCTAAGCTATTTTGGCACTTCTGAAAATGTTGCCTTGAGTTACTAGCTGGACCTGGGCTTTGGGGTCTGGGGGAGGAGCAAAGCTAAGTACATAATATCAGTAAGGGGCATCACAGCTCCCTCCTGTCATGTATTATTTATACCAGGATTTCAATAGGAGCAAGTTAGAGTCTCATGAGTCCTTTCCCCTCTTGGGTTCTACCAGTCTTTCTGATGCAGTCCACAGAAAAATCCTATTGCACAGAGGCGATTTCACAGTCACTATGAATGAGTTCTAATCAAAACTCACTTAAGGTTTTACATAGAATGACCCCGAGTTGCTCTGTAAGTGACTAAGAGTGAACAGGGCATGTGTTTTAGCGTTTGCCTCTTCCAGGTTGGCTTTTTTAGAATAGACTGGATTTTACTAGGGAAAAAATGTTTCTGAGGCCAAATAATAAGTTAGATTAGTGAGATTGGGCTGATGAGCCTGAAAAATCATTTATAAAAACCACTTGTGTTTGCTTCTGTTCATCTGAGCAGTAACAAAGAGGCTTCTGTTGGGCCGTCATTTTTTTGTGAAGTTGGGCTGAATGTCACTAATAAAGGAATGATTTTATTCTGAAGAGCCTGGAGAATTAGAAAATAAACTAGAATGCAGTAGCCTGAACAACTGAATTAAAAGAGAGACAGAAAACCAAGTTTATCTCATCTACTTTCCTTCTGCATTACAGCTGACCTGTCATTTCTAGGACAAAGACCTATGTTGTTGTTCTAAAAGCCTTTGGAAATCTACTTAATGGGCCAAATTCTGATCTTGCTGACGCTCATCTAAATGGATTTGAATGGAGGTCCTCTGCATTTCTGCAAGTGTAAATGGATTCTCCACATCCCCAGATTTACACCAGTGTCTCTGAGATCAGAGACAGGACAAAGACTCAGCACCAGGGTTCCCTCTGTGTGTGAAACAAATGCCTGTAAAACCACTGAGCACAGCTTCTCCCAGCCAGGACCCTCCCCTTCAATGGCTGCCATTTAAAAAAAAAGGGGGGGCAGGCAGTTGGGGACACCTCAAAGCCTTTTACTTCAACCCCTGAATGATGACCCCTGTAGTAGCCAGGGGGAGAAGGAGCCCACCGCCCTAGGCGCCCAGGGGTTGGAACTCCCCTGGACAGCAAGCCCTTCTCTGTGCAAGGGGCCTGCATGAAGGCAGCATGCCCCACCAGTATCCGGTATGCGAACACTACATTTCCCTTGTACTGAGGAGACCCTTCCTGCAGCAGGCAAGGGTGTCTAGCGCAGGTTGTCCCATTTTGTGCAGAATACCTGAGAGCAGGAAATACCCCTCCCGTGTCCCTGAATGGATTGCACTCTGAGGTTGGTTTTCTGGATATTTGAAAACTATGAGGAGAGATTGCACTTATGTTAGCAGAAGGGAAATGGGAAACACAGAAGCCTGAGCTGTAGAGGACAGTCTAGGTTTTAAAAAAAAAAAATCAGAGCTGAATTGCAAGCTCAGTAATGCAAATTCATTTAAATATTAATCAGGGCACAGATGCTGAGTTTGTACAGGAATTGTAGTTAATGTATCTCAAAAGTGTGTTGCTGTAAACATTTGCTCTGGGCTGAAATGGGGCCCAGGAAGGCACGGCTGAAGAATGAGACTGCACCATTTATTTATTTCCAAAACAGAAACAAGAAATAAGGAAGTCTGGTTGCTTTGCATTGAATTATAGGGTTAGTGGGAGGGAGGGGCAATGTGGGAGGGAACACTGACGATTGAATGGTCTGGGCAGAGCAGCTGAACGGGGGGTGGGGGTCGGTAAGGAGCTGGCCTGTCCCTCCAGAGAACATCAGGGCAATTATGCCAATGAAACTTCCCAGCCCTGTGGCTAGTTTTTGATAGTGTCTAAAGTAATGCGTGCAAGCAGGTTTGGGGTCCCAGAGGAAGAGGCGGAGCCAGGGCAGCCCCCAGCAGTCCTTACAGAGGACAGATACAGTCGTAGAGGTAATCTGCCAGGCACTGAATGAGGGAACCTCTGCCGGCTTCCCAAGGGGAAAGGGGTAGCAAACAGGTAGGCTGAGGAACAAGTGCTTTTGTGATTCTGGGTGGGGCATTGGGGTGGGGAACTGGAAAAAAGAGAAGCGAGCAGGGACTGGGCAGAGTGAAGAAGGGAGGAGAAGAGATGAGAGGACAGTTAGGGACACCGGGGAGCTTGGGAAAAGGGAAGAGAGGCAGGGATCGAAAAAGGGAGGGTGCATCAGGCAGAAGAGCCGGTGCTGTGGGGCTTACACACAGGGGAAAGGGCCGTGCACATACGTGTCTTTCTCCCCGCCTGCCTCTCCAGCTGCTCCAGCTCCCCCACCCCCTAAATACACCTGGTGCCTGAGCACTGGCCCCCCCTGTTCACTTGACCAGAAACCCTTTTCCCTTAGCCCTTCCACCCAGATTTCAAACTGCTGAGGGGCAGGAAGAGCTGGGCCAGTTCAGCAGCTTTGAGTCCCCTCTGTCTGGGGCTGCCGCTGTTAGGTGAGAGGGAAAGTTCCCAGTGTCCAGTCTGAATTTGAGGAGAGGAAAAGTATAAGCTGGGAAGGAGATGCAGCAGAGTCCAGGCTACTCCAAGTGGTGCTGGCCAGATGCTGTGTCTGTACTGTCATGACAGGTTTTCAGGTGAGATCCTCAGGCCTGTTTTTCCTGCCCTTCCCTAGGGAGGACGCAGAGGTGCCAGTGACAGCTTTGGGACTGAAGAAGGTGATTTCATAGCGACACCTGGAACAGCTTCTTTCCCCGAGCGTCTGCGGTGGGCAGCCTCCACCCGCTGGCCTGGGGCAGTGACTAAGCATGACAGCTAATGCTGGGTATTCAGGGTCCACAGGTCTATCAGGATGGAAGGGAAGCTGGTGCTGCATTTCAGAGGAGGAGGGCCGGGGACTTCGGAACTGCAGTGTCTCCCACCTTTCACATACAAAGTGTCTGCAAGATTTTGCTGTTCCATGCAAAACCAGTGCATCCTAATGGGGAAAACCAAGAAAGAGTAAGATTGCCATGTAGTGCATCCACACAAGAATTAATTCAGGGATGTCCTAGGGCTTGTGTTATGCAGGAAATCAGATTAGGCGATTTCAGTGGTCCTTTCTGGTGCTAGAATCCATGAATTTCTGCTCTTTCTTACTGCTTTACAGATTCCATTTCAAAGTGTCTGGGAAGAGAAGCACCTTTCTCCCGCTACCTGCAAAGTCAGCTTCTGTTTTCTCCCACCGTGTTGATCCAAACCCTGTCACTTGGCTCCAAGATAGAACAGACGTTCCCCGCAGAGGGCTTTGAAATCCACGCACTGAAGAGCTGCTGCAAGAACTGTTATGTTCATCAGCGCAGGCCTGCTGGGGGTTCCCGTACAAACCTCCCATGGAGGAGCAGGAAGCATTCACAGAAGCAGGGCCCACTCCGTGTCATGGTGCCGTGAGCGTAACCAGCACACATTCCCTTGGAGGGAGGAACACCTGGTCAGCTGAAGTCATTGATGGATACTATGAACATCATTAATTTAAGGAATTGTGATCATGAGCACCCCTCCAGGTGGAAACACACTGTTAGTTCCCTGTGTGGCTAACGGGCCATGCTCGGGCAGTGTGGGTCCTGTGATTCTTGCCCTGGTTGCCAACTGAAGCAGGGCTCTCCCCCTTCCAGACTCCCAGTAGGGCAGTTATTCAGTCCCTCTTGCCCTAGGAGTTAGGCTTTCTACCCCACAGAGCACTGGGCCCAGGGCCCTAAGGCCCATCTGGGTGAGCTTGCCTGGACTATCTGTATCTTTCAGGCACTACCAACAACAGCTACAGGTCAGCTCCGTCTGGGTCAGCTCTACACCACTCTGCTCTGTGCTCCTCTGCACCCAACACAAACTCCGCTCCTACCTCCACTTCCAAACATCACACCCAAACTCCTCTCTGCCTGGCTGCAACAGGCACTTTTTATCTACTGTGGTTAATTACCTTAATTGGACTTAAGTGACTTAATTAACCCAGAGTAGCCTGGTTACCCAGGAAACAGGGATTTGCTGATCCTGGGGCTGACCATCCTGCCGTCCACCACCCTCCTGTAGTCATCAGGCCTGGCTCTGTCACACCTAGTTCAGTAGTTTTCAAACTTTTTCTTCTTGGGACCCAGTTGAAAAAAATCAAAATTATGCCGACGACACAATTACATTTGTGAGCAATGCTTCCCAGCAACAGGGGACACCGCGACCCAGTATCTGAGGGTCTGTGACCCAGTACTGGGTCTCGACCCGTGGTTTGAAAACCACTGACCTAGCTGATGCAGTTTGAGAGAGCTCACTTTAATTATGCAGTAACTTCCCCAAACCGACAGAGCCCTTAGCGGTTTGGGATGGCTCGGCTTGCCATCCACACATAGCTTGTGACCCCACTGATCCACATCGGAGCGTTCCAGGCCTTAGAGCGTGGCTATAGACGGAACAATTACCAACGACAGCAGCGAGTTCCATATTTATTGACTCTCCATGACTCCAGGTCAAGTTTGCTCAGTTTACAAATCGCAAGATCTTTTGTCTCAAGTCAAGGGCCTAGGAATCAAGCTGGACTCTTCAGCCCCTGTAACTGAAGGACTAATTCTGCTCTCACTTACACTGATTTTACTCTATCAACATCAACAGCGTTAGTCCTCATTTACAACAGTGTGAGTGACAGGTGAGCTTGGCTCAAGCACTAGATGGTCAGAATTTCGACGCTGTTGCTGATGATATACTAGGCAAAACAGAATCCGCTCAGTCTCCCTCCTGAAGCAACCTCAGTTTGAAGGGATTACTGGGGTAAAGATGCCCTGTGGTAGTAGAGGCAACAAGTTGATGCCCGGGGTGAAATCCTACTGAAAACAGTGACAAAACTCCCATTAACTTCAGGATTTCACCCATGGGGAGAAGATTTGTGGATTAAGAAAATGCTGTTCTCCGTCATCACTAGAGCCACTAGTCAAATTAATTTGCATCAGAGAGTAATTTTTCCATGCTGCTAAAGGTTTCGTTTGTAGTGCCTCTCCATGTCTCTTGATTTGATTTTCTTTACCTTTTTCTCCTTCTGTTTTTAATCAGCTTCCAGATTTGTAATAGCTTTCAAGGTTTCTTTTCTCCTTCACATCTCTCGTGTTCATTTGTGGTATTTGCTTAGGATCTCTTCTTCCTTTGACACCTCGGTTGCTTGAGTCATCTTTGCACTTGTGCTTAAAACATATTCGGAACGCACTTGGTTTACTTTAGTGAGCACTTTTTGAAAGCTTTCCTTTTGCACTCAGCTCTGTTATCTGAATACATCTTAGGTAATTAATCAGCCACCCATTGATCTGAACTCAAATTTCCAGCTTTCTTAGACATTCATTATGTGGTTCTGAATAGATGTGAAAATGGGGAATGATAGAAATCATACCTGACAAACAGCCCCTCCAATCTTGACCCATTCTGTCTATGTTTCCTCCGCTCCTCCCCAGTGACTGATACGGCAGAGCAGGCAGCTGCGAGGGAGAACTATTCAATCCAACAAGGACTCTTCTTCAGATCAAAGCTCTGCATACACAGCCTTTGATGACTCAAATAAGTTCATGGGTGGAAGGCTATTCAGAAGTAGCTGCAGCTACAATTTTTGCTTTATTATTAAGCACAATGTATGCTAACACCGTACGTTTGTATAACACATGGCATCACAAAAGATCCCAAAGCACGGCAGGGTGGATCATTGAGATCAATCGTGCATTGATGTGGATGGGTAATTTGATCAATCCTTTCTGCCTGTACCTTCTGTAGTTCTGTACAAATATGACACCATATAGAAAAGTCACTTTCACCCATCCCTGAAGCTCAGCCAGCTCTACGATAAAATCTCATAGGTATGTCACGGTGTCCGGAGGTACTGCCCGCCAGGTTTGGGCAGGGAGTGAAGAATACTCCATCCAAATTAAACTAGAGAAGGAATTGAGGCAGGCAGAATGTGGGCCATGGGCTGATTGAGCTATGCCAACCTATGTGTACCACGGTGTAGTGGGGGAACAACAGGATAAGATTTGTCTCTTCCTGGTATCTCCCACCTCACTTTCCCTCAAGATGGGGTTCCTCCTATTCAACATGGTCAAACCCAGAGTGAGATCGGCACCCACTGAGGAAGGAGTTTGACTTCATGGAAGGCCCGCCTTGCATCCTGCAATGAAGGAAGAAAGATCCACGGGAGCAGTGCTCACCAGAGCTGGCGTGGCCAGTGGGGCCTAGCCAAACCACGCCAGACTTTGAAATATGTTTTTCTTAAATCCAACCAAACAAAAACACAAGGCAGAGGTTGTCACTTTTCAGCCTTTCCCAGGTCACATCCTCCATGACAACGTATTGAAAATGAAAATGTTTTGTTTTCACCAACATTTTCCACAGAACGTCCCCCCACCTGCCCCATTTTCCAACCACCTCCATTCATGGGAAATTCCATAAAAACAGCAGTATTAAGAAAGTATTGTGGTTGTACTTCCAGAGCACTTAAAGGCCAGGACATATATAAGCTATGGTTGTAAATGCAACCTCCATTTTTTGTCCTTGTGCATATGCATTAAAACAGTCTTTTCTTGTAAGATCATAGCTGTTTCTCAAAAAATAATATATGCTATTTTCTAAACTTTTGTAAGGTGAATAGGACTCTTTGCCCCCTTCACTACGTATCTCCAAAATCAATGATTTTCATGGACTCTGCCTCACACAGCAGTCAAACACACCAACAGAAGATGCTTCACGTGGGTACCTAAAACTGTAGAAAAACCTGGTGATATATTGTACTGAATGAGAAGCATTATGCAATCATGTTTTAAAGCTCATATTGCAGAGCATTGTCACAAGAAAACAGAATTCTGAATGCTAATCCATGCAGCCTCAAAGCTCTCCTAATGTTCTTTGAGGGAATCATAATTTACTTGTTGACTAAATCGACAGCATCCCATTATCTCCCTTTTCCACTTTCTCCAGCAGCAGTGCAGCTTCAAGCGTTTCCTGCCAACTGGATTTAAAAGCAGTTCCAGCTTTCTTGAATGCTGGCCCATTACCAATTCCAATGGTTGTCAGCATTATTACCCAAACTCAGTTATGTGGACCCTATTCATTTCAACAAAGACATTTTGGTGTCATCAGCATATTTTAAAGAGCTGCTTCAATGCAGCGGGTGCTATTTGGGAGGAAAATGTTTTCTGCATTTGCAAACTATTTTTGGTCCTGTCCTCCAGTACCTCCTTGCTGTAAACGCTCGAAATAACGTTTCAACTGCAAATTACCTCTGACCTAAGCATTACATCACTCTTTACACAATATTGTGCACTCCTACGACCATTAGCATTTGTGGCTAACAGTGGCGACAGCAAAGACAAAGAATTGTTCAAATAGAATGGGGTGGATATTAATGACATGTATTGAGCGGACCAGGGCTGCTCATACCAGGGAACAGACATGAACGGACATACCATAGAGTGGAAATGAATTGCAACATACCATTGCATCCTCTGCTTGTGATGAATCAAGGTTGGAAGTGTTTCCAAGTCAATGGATTAGGTTCTGATAGCTTTATTCATGCACAATGGTTTCAACAGGGCTAGTCGCAGAGTAACATACTATCCAATGTGATTCGAATCAGGGTACCAGAGGTTGTCTGCAAATGAGATCGAGTGAAGAAATCTACTGTACAAGAATCTCATTTAGGAACACGGGGCATGCCATATCAGATCAGACTGTGGTCCATCCAATAGCCAGTACCAGAGGCTTTAGTTTAGAAGAAGGTGCAAACTCCCTCAAATTTAGTTTACTGATGGGCAAAGCTCTCTCTCTCTCCTTACCCTCCACATACTGTATTCTCTCATATAGCAGAACATCAGACTGGCAAAAACTGCTAGAGTTAAGATTGAAAACCCATTTCCAACTGTATAAAGACCCCATTGTCACCCACTCGGCTGCCTGAATAGTCATTGTAACTAGTTTTGTTATCCTCACTAATTGCTGAATATGCAGGAAGACTCTTTTCCTGATATTCTGCCAGTTAAGCATTTGACTGAAAAATAGCTACCAGTGAAATTTGTCCTGTTTTTTCCCCCTCCATTATCAAACAGTGCATTTGTGGACTCATTCTCTCAGTCTTCCACCAACTACACTCAGTGTGAGCCAAAACATTCCCTGTAACGTTCCACGCTCAGTCTCCATCCACCTTACCTTTTTGGGGGAGGGTGTGGGGGAAAATCTGCCCAAACTCCCATCACAAAGAGGTAAATAATTTCATCATAGGTTAGTAGCTTATTGCTGGAGTGGGTGGGAGAGGTTTTGAGGCCTGCATGGTGCAGGAGGTCAGACTAGATGATCATATTGGTCTCTTCTGACCTTAGAGTCTAGGGCTATGTCTACACTTGCAAGTTAGGTCGACTTAAGGAGGCTTAAGTCGACCTAACTTATTCCCTGTCCACACCAGGCTTTCATTAAGTCAATTTAAGATTCCTTAAGTCGACTTAATGAAAGGTTAGGTCAACTTAATAAGAACTGTCGGTTAGGTCGACCTAACCCTTAGGTCGACTCCTTAGGTCGACCTACGCCCAGTGTGGACGCTTAAGTCCACTTTATTAGGTTGACCTAAGGGCAGTTAGGTCGACTCACCAAGTCCCCGTTCAGGGGAAGCACTTTGTTAAGTCGATCTAATTTTTTGTTGTGTAGACATAGCCTATGAGTTTATGGGTGCGTCTACACTTACAAATTAAGTCAATTTAAGGAGGCTTAAGTCGACTTAAAATACTCCATGTCTACACTGGGCTTTCCTTAAGTCAATTTAAGCTGCTCCTTAAGTTGAATTAAGGAAAAGTTAGTTCAAATTAATAACATCTCATTTTAATTTGAACTAGCGCTTAAACTGACTTTATTAAGTTGATTTAAGACAATGGAGATGGGGATTAGCACCTTGGTGGAGTTTATTAAGGCAACTTAAAACGTTAAGTCGACTTAATAAGGTCGAAAAGGGTCCATGTCTACACTTGAAAAGCTGTCAACTTTTGTTACGTTGACTTAATAAGTTCGACTTTAAGTTGACTTAAAATCAACCTTATTCGGTCGACTTAAGAAAGCCAACCTAACTTTTTGTAGTGTAGACATAGTCTATGAGTCTATGTTAAAGCAATGCTGAAGTTGGAAGGTGTAACCTCACAACCCAAGTCTACGGAGCCATCCGGGGGAAGAGCCATTTCTCATTGCTCTGTAGGGCTGAACACTTTGGCTCTAATCACTGAAGTGCACAAGCACGTGTGTAATGTAAAACACGAAACAGCCCCCCGAAATCAGGGGGATTATTCTGTGCTTTGATGCACTGGAGAGAGACTATCCAGCATGTCACAGGATCAAGCCCTAGTTGTACATTTGGGGACAGATCCTCCCACATAGGCACTGGGCAGATTTACACCCATGTGCTCTCTCCAGCTCCACCCTTCCCTTGACCTCACTGCCTTCAGCTTGCTGCCATGCCAAGGGCCCTCATACAGCAGAGCTTTATGTCATGCAAAGGGTCAATTTTCCCTACCTGTCCCCCCATTCCTCTCCCAGCTCAGCAAACATGCACTGGGTTTGCTGGCTGCTCTCCATGCCCTTGAACAAGCTTAGCAAAAAAGTCTCAAGTGTGTTAAAACTCCGATGCTCAGCCTGTAATTTTCAAGCACTCCTCCCATGGTCAAATCAAACCCAGTTCCCCGCAGTACAAAGTCTTGCCCCGCTCCCCAGTGATGGCTATCTCCCTGCCAAATTGCATCTTTTCAAACCACAGCCAATTCGGCTGTAGAGCTGCTGAAGGAAAAAGTCATGAGGATTTTTTTAAACCAGAGTGTTCTCCTCTTTCCTCTTGTTCCAAAATGGCTCAGCCAGTTTTGCTCAAACCTTCAGAACAAAACAGAAGTCGCCTTTGGGCAGATGTGGAACATGGGCCATTTCAGCCCCCAAGGTAACATTTTGTAAAGTTATTCGGAATATCTAAAAATAGGGATTTCTAATGGAAACTGTTTCCCAACATTACCCCTGGCTGCCCTCAGTATAAATAGGGAGCTGGTTTGCTGATGTCACTAGAGTTACACCAATATATGTGAAGGGCAAATCTGGCCTCCTATCTATAGCAGGAACTACTTCTTCCCGTGTAATGTATTGTGTGCACCAGTTATATTTTAAAGACTGGACAGTCTGCTTATTTATGAGATGTATAATGCTCTACCTGGGAAAGGCATCTCTTTTTTTCTGTGTGAGGGGAAATGACTGGATTGCAAGAGTACTTGAACAAAGAAGAAATAAGTAGAAAAGGCAGTAATGGAAGATTTGGAGTAGCCAGGCCCAGAATGGAAGGTATTAAGGAAAGAATGCGAGGCTGGAAGTTTGTTTATGGAACTGGCATACGGTTGCTTTTTAACTCACAACGTGTGTCGGCTGAAGAGGAAGGGAGCTGCCTGACTTGTATTGACTGGTGTGGTACATCGGGGATAGGAAGAGGATCTGGCAAATTCTCGTGCCCTTGGTAGAAGAGGAAAAGGCAGGTATTTGAAACTTCAGAAAGGGAAACTTTGCCAGAATGTGCAGTCTACATCGATCTAAGCCAGGTCTACACTACCCACTTCTATCAGCAAACCTTGGTCGCCCCGGGATAGGAAGATGGGTGATCCCTGATGGATGGAACTCTGCTGCTGGTACCGCATAGCTCGTTTTATGCATTGGAGCATGGTGCAGAGTGCAGCCTTCTTGGTGTAACTCTAAGAGTATCACACCAGTCTCATAAACACCAATTCCTATAGCGGCAAAGCTCTCCTAGGCTACGTCTACACTTGGACCTGGAGTGTGATTCCTAGTCCCAGGAGATATCCATTGCCTCTCACTGAGCTAGCGGTGTGGCTGTGGTAATGTGGTCTGCAGCCATCGGCAGCACAGGCTAGCCACCGTGAGTATATGGGCTGGGAGCAGCCATACATTCAGGACAGCTTGTCCACTTCTGCCACCACGGTACACTATTATTCTTGGGGCACTAGCTTGATGAGACCTAGCAAGAGCATGTGCAGACGTTGTCCTGGGAGACCTGGCCGAAGAGAGGAATTTATCCCATTGCAGAGAGAGAGCACAGAGTGATTCTCACCCTAAATAACTGCGGTGAATGGGAAGCTACGGGGCAGTGAAAAGAGGCAGAACACACAAGGGACGTGGAAGGAGGGGGAACACACTTAGTCTCTGTGCTGACCACAGCAAAGAGAGTGATCAAAATGTCAGCCTTTGACTAACAAGTTGGGAAAAAATAAGGAGCGTGTGAGAACTAAAGGACAGAAAAAGCAGCATTCTGAAATCTATCCTCAGATGAAAAAGACTCCACACAGAACCCCAGCAGAAGTGACAGGAGACAGTAAGGACCAAAGAGGAATCCAAGTGGAAAGGGGATGGTATGAGAGGTTGATGTTTCTTGTTCAGGGTTGATTGATTGGTTCTTTCTTCGTGCATGAATTAGAAAGTAACCTCTCTGAGATAGGGGTGTTGGGAGACCGGAGAGTGATGTGTTAAAATGCTTTACCATGGTGCTTGGGCAATTTGAACGATTAAAGGATGACAAAGCATCAGGCCTTGACGGATTCCATCTCTGAGTCTTGATGCCACCAGCAAACGAATGGAGGTGCCGCTAGCACTGGGTGAGGGTGGTGTCAGCTCGCTATGGGAGAAGGGACGATGGGGAGGGCATGGCCAGAAGCTGAAGAGGTGGCTAATATAGCTTTGGCATTTAGAGCAGCATGCGGGGTCTGATTCTGTAATGCTTATATGTGTTGTGGGAGGATACTGAAGACCACGGATCTTGGGTAACAGTCCATACATTCTTGAGGATCTGTAAGAGGGGCTGAGCCATGAGATAGGGAACTGAAATATTTTGCTTTCACAATTTCAAGATGTTTAGATTTTGGCCTTTTTTCTTTCATAAAAAAACAAACAAAACAACCAAACACACTTTCAGTCTAATCAGCTTAAATTTGAGAACAAAAGTTAATTCCAAAATGGAACAGCAGAATTTTTCACTGAAACTTCTTGCTCCCCTTTGTTTTGAGTCAGAAAGTTGTCAACATGACCCTGGTTCATGAACAGTTTCAGTTTTGACAAATAGGCATTTTTCAATGAAAAAATAATTTGCTGAAAAATTCCCAGTCAGCTCAACTTCTGTCGACACACACCCTCAGGGGAAGGGTGTGTGTGCAATGCTTCCAGATCAGGATGGAAGACATTTACACACGTGTAAATAGTGAAAAGCAGAGCACAATCACAGCCTTTAAATATAAAATTAAGGCAGAGGTTCGCAAATCCATTTAGGGGATTTCGATGCATCTAAATCGCATAGATGAGTTTGAACATCTCAGCCTAAAGAGCTATCCTTACATGTGCTGATGGCTAGTAAAGAACTACCTATTTACATAATCTGATGCTTGTAGTGAAATGTTTCTAAAACTTCCTCCTTAATTCTTGGCTCAAAACAGACATTTTGTGGATGACAGAGAATGATATGCCATGTGGTAGCAGGTGTACTTAGATTGGATTTATGGATGACACCTGTCACACAGACCATTATACCAACAGCATGTTAGAGAGATTTACACAGCGATAGTGAACTGCCGTGGTGAGGCAATATCTCTCTCAGCGATGAGCAAGACACTTGATCCCTAGATCATTTGGCAGAAGCAACAAATTGGACTTCATCACACCATGCACGTGACCATGAGCTCAGGGCCTCCTGGTGTGTGTCTACAGTAGAATTCCTTAAACCAGAATGATTCATTGGCCTTTTGAGCAAACCATGCAATGAGGAGATTGATGCACTGTTTGGTACAGCCAGTTCATAAAACTAAGAATCATTGGATTGTCTCTTGCATTTTGTCAGCCCTCCCATTATCCTTGTCCCTTCTGCCAGCCCCGATCACATCCTTCACTCCTTCGCTCTCTGACTTCCCGCAGCCCTCTCTGTGCCATTTGGTTCTCCCTCCTATTCTCCATCCTGACAGCACAGCTCGCTCATTTCAGTCTCCTATTTCACACTGCTCCTGGGAGCCAACTTCGCTACTTCCTCTCCTACCGCATTTCATTTCCCCTTTTCTCTGTTTCAGCTTCAGGATCCACAGCAGGCGTCTTCCCCAAACCTATCCAGAAATACAGTGCTGTCTTTGCACACAATCCCAATAGAGGATTAGCAATAGTGATGATAGCATTATTTCTAGGGCTATGTCTACACTAGAAAAGTTAAGTCGACTTTGTTAAGTCAACTTAATTTGGTTGATTTAGGTGCTAATCCCCATCCACATTGGCTTTAAGTTGACTTAAGGAGTCAATTTAAGGCTTAAGTTGACCTAAAACCAGGTGTTATTACGTCAATTTAAGCTTTCCTTATGTCGACTTAAGGAAATGCTTAAATCGACTTAATAAAAGCCCAGTGTGGACGTGGCTTTGTTTAGGTTGACTTAAGCCTCCTTAAGGCTGACCTAAATTGCCAGTGTAGATGCACCCAAGGAGACCACTTCCCCGCAGTTGTGATGCTGACCTGCAGAGTCCATCCACCATGCTGTATGAAGGTTCCTGTTCTGGATTCTATTGTTTAAGATTGGGGTGGGGGCAGCAGGGGACAGGAGTAGGGTGATTTTTGTTTCTTTGCTCTCTCCCCCAAGACCTGTCCCCTCTGATTAGTGTGGAGCCCCTCACATCACTGCACACATGCAGCAAACAACTGAAGTTGCCAATCGACCTAAATGTGAAAATGCATATGGCTGTCATCGCCGCATGCTGTTTGCGGCGCTATCAAAGGCAGCTGGGTAGTACCTTGACCTGTGGGAGTTGACTCTGCAAGACTGCTTTCTCACCAGTGCCAGGATACATTTTTGATTCCTTAGGCTTTTTTCTTTTTTTCATATCTATCCACATAATTCTGCCATAAGGCAGCCACGGTTTTGTAAAATTAGACTGTCATAACAAATTCATGTCCTCATCAAGAGCAGCCGTTGTGCTTCCTCTCAGACTGGAGCACCCAGAGACAAAAGCTGCATTATCTCAGTAATTTCCAAGTTCGATGGTGTATTTTCAAAAGCAATTGCTTTTAAATGTGGTTTGTTACATGAAAGCAAATCCACGCGTACATCTTCCTCAGGAAGGAAAATGGAATTCTTTAAACAAATAAGCCTGCTCCTACGCTCGCCCTTCTTTGCTTCCAGGGTTTATTTTCTAGTGGCCGTCGGTGCCCATGAAAGGGAAGACATTTTTGCATGAGCTAGGGCCAGATTTAGCATGAGCCTCTCAGCCATGAAGACCGGTTCAAACCCAATTTGCACGAGGCACAGAGCAGTCCCGTCAGTCCCTTCAGACGAGAACCAGCCCAGGTCTTTTTCCCCACTGCCATGTTTTCCGATATTTGATATTTACAGGGAGTGACCAGCTTCCCCGTTTAGTGCTGGGGAAGGCTACAATGCAGCAGCAGCAGCCCTGGCTAGTTCTGCCATCCTTTGGGCATCCTTCCAGCACTTCCTTCCTATCAGCTGGTAGAATCCCACCTGCTGGCATTGCTTGCCCTCACATCCTCTGTCAAATACCTCTTTTCCCACGAGGTCCCCATCAATATAGACAGGTGAGTACGGGAGGGACTGGGTGATGAGGCAGTACCTGGTTAGCACACCGTTACAGCATCCCATGGGAAACGGGGATCAGTGGTCTCTGCCTCTTAACGGGTGCTATTCTACATGGGAACCAGGGGCAGCAGAGAAGGATCTGCTCTGGGGAGCAGCGAGGAGTCCAGCAGATCAGTGTGGGGCACTGGAAAATCCATGTCTGGGGTGGGGGCAGGACTGGAATAGCAGGCTGGCTGCAGATCAGGACTTGGGGCAGTGGTTGTGGGCGGTGTGTGGGGAGGCCTCGGCTAGACAGCAGGCAGTGCTGAAGGTGAAGGCTGAGGGGCATTAGAGGAGGTGTGAGTGTGCGGTGGAGGGGGAAGCGGTTTCCTCCAGCTCTGGGCGAGCAACGGTTAGGGTCTTCAGTGAGCTGTGAAGGATGGTGGGCTGAGGGAGCCGTCCAGGAGTGCTCAGGCCAGCTCCCATGCCATGCGGGTCCAATCCTGGTACTAGTGCAATCAGCATCAAAACTCCTCTTGGCTTCAGTGGGTCTATGGTCAAATATTCCTGTTTGGGGACCTCACGGCAGCCCTCACATCTGGATTTAGGTACCTGAATCAAAGCGGCCTTACCCTCAGAGTGCAACTCAGCCACAGCTCCCCTCTGTGTACAGACAGGAAGCATAGCCAAGCCTGGTCACCACTAGAAAATTTTACCAGTCAAACTTGCTGTATTTTAGCACACCTCTGTGTGCAGCTATCCTCCGGTTTGAGTCCTGCTAGTAAAACCTGGGATCTCAGTCAGTGCCTGAAACCACCTCCCCGAATGTCTGATCACATCTCCTGTCACTGGCCCACAGGTACAATGCTGTGTCAGCATGGACACTGCCTCCCTGCTCTGATCACCATTTTGAAATCTGCTGTCCAGGGCTCGAAGTGGCCCCCGCCTGTGTCTGAAATGTCTCTCCTCCTGCCTGCCCACCATGGCAAGCACACAGGTGTGGCTCCACCTTACACTGCTGATAAACCTCATGCTGCTGCCCAGTACAGGAAAGAAGTCTTGGATCTCTTCAGCCTGTGGAAGACAGAGCAGTGCAAGCCCATCTGTGGATAGCTATGGAAATAAAGTTGTCTATGGGGACTTTGCAGGGGGATGCCACAGCTGGGATGAGCACCAATGCCAGGTGAAGGGAAAGGAACAGCTGAAGTCATAGCACAAGGCAAGGGAAGCCATCCAGAAATCTCAGGCGGGGCCCAAGGCACCTGCTGCTTTAATGCAGTGATGGATGCTCTGCATGGTGTGGACCCCACCACCTCCCACGGTGGCAGTGGACACGACACAGGACCCGGAGGAAGGAACCCAAGCAGTGGCCAGTAATGAAGAGCTCAAGAAGGAGAGGAACACGGAGCCGGCTGCACCTGCAGACAGCAAGGAGCTCCCTGGGACACAGCAGAAATCCACCCAGATGAACCTGGAGATAGAACCCAATGAGGAAAGGGAAGTGAGCTCAGGTAGGTGTATTAAAGTCTGCTTCCACTTTCCATTCCCTCGTTCCCCACAGGCCCTTTCCTTCCCCACTCTCCCTCTTCTTTCCCTTCAAAAATAGCAGCCAAGTGCCTGTGGCAGAGAGAAAAGGGAATGATCTTTTCTAGTAGCCAGTTTAAAACATGCCATGGCAGTTAAATTACAGAAGACTATATGCATTTAAAGAGCATGAGCATATAAACATTTCTACATGCATGCTTTTGGCAGGGCGGCCAGATAGCATTTCTAGCAGCATACGTCAATACATTGCAAACTTGGAAAGAAATATGCTGAAACCGATACGTGAGCAAAGACAGGAGATGGAAAAATTACAAAAGTCCTTGCCAGCAAACTCTGACAACATAGAATCTTAGGGTTGGAAGGGACCTCGTGAGGTCATCTAGTCCAACCCCTGCTAAATAGCAGGACCACTCCCACTAAATCACCCCAGCCAGGGTTTTGTCTAACCGGGCCTTAAATATCTCCAAAGATGGAGTTTCTACCACCTCCTCAGGTAACCCATTCCAATGCTTCACCACCCTCCTAGTGAGAAAGTTTTTCCTAATATCCAACCTCGACCTCCCCACCTGTAATTTGAAACCATTGCTCCTTGTTCTGTCCTCTGTTACCCTCGAGAATAGCCTACCTCCCTCCTCTTTGGAGCAACCCTTCAAGTAGTTGAAGGTTGCTATCAAATCTCCCCTCAGTCTTCTCTTCTGCAGACTAAATAAGCCTAGTTCCCTTAGTCTCTCCTCGTAAGTCATGTGCCCCAGCCCTCTAATCATTTTTGTTGCCCTCCGCTGGACTCTTTCTAATTTGTCCACATCCTTTCTGCAGTGGGGATTTTTATGAATCAACCTGTAAGCGAAACACATAATGGCAGCAGTGGAAGAAGCAGTGATTTGGTTAGGGAAGAGAAGCCCCACAGCATGGCTGCAGCTGGCCCAGGTCAGATGACTTGGGCTTGCAGAACTAGACCTCCAGCCTGAGATCAAACATCGACACAGCAATTTTCCAGACCCACAGTCTGAGCCCCACAAGCCCAAGTCAGCTGACCCAGGCCGACCATTAGTGTTTTATCCCGATGTAGACATACCCTGAGAGCCCATTTCCATGGCAAATCATTTGCATGCTCTGCTTGGATTCTGGGCAGCAAGAGGCAGAGGCTTCCTATGGTTTTGTGTTAGTTGCTGGTGTGAAGTGGCAGGGACAGCCCTTTTACACTTGCAGAGTTCTAAGTTCATTTTTGTATGGACCTCCCTTTTAGTAACAATCTCAGTACGCTTTAGAAGCAGGCGTCCTTTAACCTGTGTCCAAACATTTCTGGGACAGGCAGCCTTGTTTCATCCCCTTGATCAGAAGAGATGGACAAGTGAGGCCAGGATATCAATTTTTCTCAGGAGCTCAGAGGCTGACTCACGAAACACAAGGGACTGGAAGTACCACACGTTCAAGGGGTGCATCTACACTGGCAACTTAGGTCGACTTAAGGAGGCTTAAGTCAACCTACACAAAGCCACGTCCACACTGGGCTTTTATTAAGTCCATTTAAGAGCTTCCTTAAGTCGAGTTAATAACACCACCTCTGAAGGTCGACTTAAGCCTTAAGTCGACCTTATTAAGTCGACTTAAAGCCAGTGTGGACGGCTATGTCTACTGTTAAGTCAACAAGATAGACTTAAGTCGACTTAAAGTGGAGCCACTCTGTTAAGTCGACTTAACAAGGTCAACTTTAAGTTGACTTAATGTCGACCGTGTTAAGTCAACTTAACAGAGTCGATTTAACTTCACAAGTGTAGACATAGCCAAGGAGAGGGAGAAGGACCAAGAGACACATTAAGAAGACCACCAGGACATAATTCAACTCCTCAGACAACACACACAAATGCTGCAAAATATTATGGAGCAAAATTCCCAAAGACTTGTATCCCAGACACCACTGCAGTGCATGTTCCTGTGCTGAGTTCAACCCCTGTCAAAAGCAAGGAAAGCTGATTTGAGTGCAGACGTGCTGAGCTTTACCAGGGACTCAGCCCTGAGCATGTCACTCTCTGCGCTTTGCTTATCAATTGTTTTAAATAGCGTTTGTTGACTGCACTGTTCAACAATGTTGAGTTTTGTGAAAAAAAAAATCAAGATGTATTTACTTTGTCATTCACAACCATTGTGTGATCTCCCTAAATCATCATCCCTCCCTCCCATTTTTGCAGGTTTAAAAGTTTGAACAGACACGTACAATTCCTATGGAAGCCAAGCAGCAATTCAATTGTGTGCTCTGGTTAGCACTCTGATGGATGGTTGCGGAAAAAGGACATTGATAAATTGGGGAGGGTTCAGAGAAGAGCCAGGAAAGTGATTTAGAGGATTAGAAAGCAAGCCTCATAGTGAGAAACTCAGAAGGCTCCATCGCTTTTTCTTAATAAAGGGAAGGTGCATTGATTACAATTGATAAGTACCTACATGGAGGATGACTATTTAATATTGGCTTTTCAGTCTGGCAGAGAAAGGGCTAACCCTCAAGCTTTCATCCTCGACACACCACACGATCCATTGTGTACAGTCAAGCCCTAAGATATAACCGCATTTGCTCTGATCCTTTGGACAGAGACAGACACCTTTAGGATTGCTATCAAGCATTCTTAAAACTACAGTACCCACCCGCAGAAGTGAAGAAACAAATTGACAGAGCCAGACGGGTACCCAGAAGTCGAATACTGCAGGAGAAGCCCACGAAAAAAAACAACAGAACGCCACTGGTCACCACCTACAACCCCCAAGCCAGACCTCTTCAACACATCATCAAAAATCTACAGCCTATTTTACAAGATGATCCCTCACTCTCTCAAGCCATGGGAGACAGACCTCTCCTTGCTTACAGACAGCCCCCCAACCTTAAACAGATACTCACCAGCAACTACAGATCAAACAACAGAAACACTAAAGCAGGAACTTATCCCTGCAACAGACCACGCTGCCAACTTTGCCCTCACATCTACACTGAAGACACCATCACAGGGCCTAATCAAGCCACCTACTCCATCAAGGGCTCATTCACCTGCTCATCCACCAATGCGATTTACGCCATCATGTGCCAGAAATGCCCATCTGCCTTATATATTGGACAGACAGGACAGTCTCTGCATCAAAGAATAAATGGACACAAATCTGACATCAGGAATTGCAACACTGCAAAACCAATAGGGGAACACTTCAATCTCTCTGCTCACTCCATTGACGACTTGCTAATAGTTGTGTTGAAACAGATGAATAACAAATCACAGCTTCAAAGAGAAACTGCAGAACTCGAACTTATATGCAGATTTGACTCAGTTGCTTTGGGGATAAACAGGGACTATGGATTTTTCTCTCATTACAACAGGTGATTTGACCTCCCCCTCCTCTATGTGCTGTTCCCCAGTGTTTGAATCCTAACACCTATTTTGATTTGCTGTTACAGCCTGACCTGATCCTATGTCATACACTCCCATTCTGTAAATTTCCCATCTTCAAAGCGTCTGACGAAGTGGGATTTTCTCCCACGAAAGCTCTGTTAGTCTTTAAAAGTGCCATAGGACTCTCTTGTTTTTCTACAATAGACTAACATGGCTACCCCTTTGGAATATGATCCAATGGCTAAAAGTTGAAGCTAGACGAATTGAGACTTGAAATAAGGTGTAAAAATTTGACAGAGAGGGTAATTAAACGTTAGAACACAAGAGCGGTCATACTGGGTCAGACCAACGGTCCATGTAGCCCAATAACCTGTCTTCCAACAGTAGCAAAAGCTAGTGGCTTCATAGACTAGGAAGAGAACAGAACAGTTGCCAAGTGATCCATCCCCTCTCGTCCACGCCCAGTTTCTAGCAGTTAAAGGCTTAAGACACCCAGAGCATGGAGTTGCATCCCTGATCATGATGGCTAATGGCCAACAATGGACCTATCCTTCATGTTCTTGTCTAATTCTTTTTTGAACCCAAGTAAAGTTTTGTCCTTCACAAGCTTACCAAGGGTTGTGGTGGGTTCTTCGTCACTGACAATTTTAAAATCAGGATTGGATGTTTTCCTGAAAGATCTGCTCTAGACATTATCATGGGACAGTTCTCTGGCCTGTGTTCTATGGGAAGTCAGACTAGATGATCACAGGGGACCTTTTGGACCTGGACTCAATGAATCTACTAAAAGGAACAGACAGTCTTCCCGCTTCCCACCAATTCCACCCTGCCCGCACCGTGTCCCCCTTTACTTCACAAATATTATGTAAAAACACCACGTGCAGAAACCACCATAGGAAAATGGGCCCCTAGATCCACCCGCTTCAGGAAGTACCATCAGCACCCTTTCAGTTGACAAAACACATATTCAACAGCCCTATTTACACCTTTCCTTGCTTCTTTCCCATTGGCCAGGGAAATAAGAGTAGGTTGGGTCCCTGAAAATCACGCAACTTTGCCAGTGTGAATGAGCCGGGCTGCAAAAAAGAAAGTCGCTGCTTACGTCTTTTCAAAAAGTGCAATATTACTAAACATGCATGCAACACATGCTTTTCTTGACCGGTCACCATGGATGTCCGAGAGATGGCCCAGTGACCCACCACCGCTTCCATAGCCATGGAGAAGTTCCTGTCTATTTGTGCACTGAGAAGTAAGGTGGGGGTGGAGCTATAATAGAGAGATGCATCCTGGTGACCACCTAGTGTGCCTATATGGTAGGACCGGCCCTGATCCTGGCTCTCACCACATCACGTTCTGAGAAGACCCCTGTGTTGAATCCCTCCATGATTTCCTGCATGTTGTCCAGCATTACAGGAGGATGTACTAAATGGCCTGGCACACCTGGCTGCTGCCCACCCATTTCTCCACTGTCAAAGCAGCCCTTGTTCTGGTGTCTTGGAACACAACTCCAGGGATGTGGCCTTCCTCATCCGAATGTTCTCCTGCCACTGTTGACTTGCATTATGATGCAATCGCGTCAGGGGCCTCGAAGCACTACTCTGCCATGTGCAGCTGTTCAGTGAATGCCTGTGGCACCTGGTAAGTTCCATTTGCTCCCCGCAGCAAGCACTCCTCCTCTGATCATTCCCTCATGGCTGGCCATTGTGGTAGTTGCTGAAATTCCACAAACACATCAGAATCAGATGCCCTGCCTCTATACCAGAGATGAGATCTCTGCTGACGTGTTTGGCATCCATGTGTCTGACAACAAGATGGCAGCAAGCTTCGAAACGAGTGAGAAGCAGAGCAGATTTGGGGATGTAACAGAGGAACTCTGGGAATTTTAAAAAAACAGCAAGAAACTAAAAGTTTGTGGGTTGGAACAGGGGGAATTGTGAGAACTTGACTACAAGCTCCTGAATGGAGTGCTGGTAACCCGCAATACACTTCAAAACTACCCTACAAGGTGGTGCACCTCACACCTGTATGGGGGACACTGGGATGCTACCCACAATGCAGTGTATCCTTTACCTGTCTAGGCTCTTTTGTAGCAGCAGCAAAGCCTGGCAAGTGTGCATATGTTCTAGTGACATTGAGAAATGGGCAATTATATGGTGGCAAAAATGCTACTGGTAAAACTTCTTAGTATGGACGTGACCTTTCTCACAAGAGTGCAGGCTGAGAAAGATGTAGGCACTGGGTCCGCATGACAGATGTTTACCCTGTCGTTAATCAGGGTTAGCTTTTGATTTGTCTCTTCCCCCGGGTAGTTTCAGACAGCAACGATCTAGATGAATAGGAGATACTCCCCAGTTAACCTTTCTGTTACTGACAGTTTCGGAAATAATGGTCTATTGATTGTCAATAAATTCCCTACCAACCAGTGCTTTAAATCCCCAACATGTAAACAAACTACCATACATGATACAGATGTCTCTAGTCCAGTCCTTCCCATACTGACATGAGGTTCACAGCTGTGCTAGCCAGACACCGCCCACACCCCTCCAATCCATCCAAGTTGTGATCAATAACCACCAGAGGCAACGATCTTTGAAACAGCATGTGGAGTTCCTGAGGGCTGTGCATGCAGAACTTACGGTGTGGTGTTTGATGGTGGGTGCTGGTGCCGTGCTTTGCAGATGACAGACTGGCGTGGGGAGCGGAGAGAGAAGGGAGAAACAGGAAGGGAGAGAAAAATTATGGAGACAAATAGTTCACAAACTCTTTTCTCCTAGTCTGAGAGACTCATAAAACTTGCTGCTCCCTGGGGGCCGCTGCCTTGCCCTTTCTTTCTCCTTGTACCTCACAACTTAGACTCACCTCCACGTATCTTCCTCAGCTCTAGAGGCAGTTTTACCCCCTTACAATTTTTTTGGCCTTGTGCAAAATATATGCACAGAAAGGGAAACTGACCCTGTGCAAAGAACAAGTATAAGGCCCATGCTCCAGTCAGTCCTCAGAATAAATGCCAGCCCTCTGCATGGCATGATTCTCAACCAGAAATGTTATGGAATGCTGGTAAATTGAAGGAAGCCTTACAAGAGGCTGTGTAGGCAATTAACCCAGGATGGCCTGCAAAGGTACAGTCCTACCATGGATGAAAAACGGGCGAAGAACTTGAAAGCCCAGCGTAAGTAATACAAAATTGACTCTTGTCATTCTCTTTGCTGGGAGGTGAAGGGTCACAGTGTTTCCAGGCAGCAGAGGACCACTGGGAATTCAGGAACATGTTCACAGATTCCAAATGTTTCTCTCCTTCTGGCAAAAATGATGGAGCATCTGAAACTTCATGCCAGTAAATGCATTATCCAGGAGGCACCGGTCCAGTGGTGAGTGCTCTGAATCGGTCACAGCTGGTAATCACGGTTCAATTTTTTTAACAAAACATTTTGCATGTAAACATTTGGTTTTTCAATAAGCATTTTTGTTCTTTTGATACTGCAACCTCAAAATAATTAGTGAAAACCTTAAGTTAAGCACACACACAACTCCCCTCCCCCAAAACAAAACCAAAAAACACACAACTCAGGAAATTTGAACCCAAATGAAAAATTTCCTCAAAATTTTTCTGCTTCATAGCAGAGCTCCATCTGCCCTCCTGACAGATGCTGGCCTCCTATCATTTTTATTGCTCTTCTTTGGATCCCGTATATTTCCGTTGTATTCTCTCAATATGGGGGACCCAGCCTGAACACAGTATTATACGTTTTCAGGTATTATTCTCTATCTCTTTCTTAATTCAGTCTAAGATCTTGTGCACTGTTTGGACAGCTCCTCATGCTCCGAACAGGTTTTGTAATTGAGCTTTCCACAATGACAACCAGTTTTTCTGGAGCAGTCACAGTCGATTTAAAATTCATTCATGTTCCCAGACAGTTCAGATTGTCCCCTCTAGTTTGCATTACTTTGCTGTTATCTACACTGTTACTTCAGCCATTCTATTGTCCAGTCATCTAGCTTTCTAAGAGCTTCTGAAGTTCCTTTCTAGACATGTTTATCCTAAATAATTTTGTATTACCCACAAATTGTCCATCTCATCTCTTCCTGCCTTAATTTTATATTTGAATGGCGTGATTGTGCTTTGCTTTACTGTCATTATTTACACGTGTGAATGCCTTTCATCCTGATCTGGCAGCATTGCACACCTGCTGCCCTTGAGTGTGTGTGTTGACAGAAGTTGAGTTGACTGGGAATTTTTCAGCAAATTATTTTTTCATTGAAAAATGCCTATTTGTCAAAACTAAAACTGTTTGTGAACCAGGATCATGTTCGACAACTTTCTGACTCGAAACAAAGGGGAGCAAAAAGTTTCAATGAAAAATTCTGCTTTTCCATTTTGGAATGAACTTTTGTTCTCAAATTTAAGCTGATTTGATTGAAAGTTTGTTTGTTTGTTTATGAAAGAAAAAAGGTTAAAATCTGAACATTTTGAAATTGCGAAGGCAAAATATTTCAATTGACCCGACAGGAAATTTTTCTGTTTTTCAATTGCAAATATTGGAGATTTCAGCTTTTCAGCCTGATTTGAGATGTCTTTTTCTTAGCTCTTGAAAATATTTGCAGGCTGCGAAAAACATTTCCTACTCAGTTCTAGACACAAGGCTGTGGGGAAACCCTGGCCCTATGTCTTCCCAATATATGGGTATTAACATGATGTTTTCTTCTTCAAAATAGTACAGTTTCGAGCCGGAGTGTCTTACCCCCATAAGTTACTAAGCTCATGGCCTCAGCATTAGCTCTAGGAATGAGGTACAATGGGTACAGTGTTCACATAACAAAAGCAGGTGGTTCTGACTTGGAATATCAGATTCAAACTCCAAACTTGCTGGAACTTGAATTTAAGTTTTGTGGCTCATGCACTGTCTCTAAATTGAAGTCTTCTACAAGTCGGACAAAAAGACATCCACTCAGAGAAATCATCTCCACTTTGTAAACCTCTGTGTGTGATGCTCATAATGAGCGGTTTGAAGGAGATCAGATCACTCCTTTCTAAGGAAGAAGAGATAAGAGGAAATGTTGCGGGGGGAACTCAGGAAGAAAAGCAGTGTAGTTTTTAATGAGGAAGATGGTTATGTACAAGCGGCTCTTTACTGATCAGAGACTGAGGGCTTAACTGATCAGAGACGATTCTCTTTCTCTTTTTCTCTCTCTCTGGAACGTGGAGATCTTGGATCCAGAGCCCAGCATCCAGATCTACAGCCCCAGCTCTGAAGGGGAGGGCATGTTACCAAGGCTAGCAGTATATCTTTGTCCCCCCAAACTGGGGAGAAAGTGCTTCCATTAAATCTTCCCAGAAGGATTTTATGACAAGCCCTGGCTTAAACAGATGTCTCATTATGCCAGGTTGTCCACAGTTCTTTCAGTGTAGTACAGAATCTTTCAAGCCCATATGCAGCTGTTGCTTAATTGGCAGTAGGGTTCTTATTGCCTGGTCTGTTAATTAGCTCAAGAATTAGCTCTGGAGACCGTATCCTAGAATCATGCCTCTTTTACAGAATGGCAGCCTCCCTTTTGTGGGTGCAAGTTGAGCCCACGTTGTTGCAGCCATTAATCTGAGCCTCTGACAACATCAGGACAGAATTTAGGGTTGCCAACTTTCTAATGGCTGAAATTGGACACCCCTGCTCCGCCTCTTTCACAGAAAGCCCCGCCCACTGCTTGTGCTCTGTCTCTTTCCCCTGAGGCCCTGCCCATCTTTTGTGCTCTCCCTCCATCATTCGCGCCCCTCTTCCAGGAAGCTGGCATTATCAAGCAAGACAGCGCTAATTCAGGAGGCTTAGAACATCATGAGAGGTGTAAAAGAAGCACCTTTTGGAATTTCTTTTTCCTCATACTTGAGTCCTTTCTATAACAAAATTCTTCCCAGAAAAATCACGTAAAACAAAAAAAACGCTACTTTTAGGAGCATTCTTTGAATCATAGAACCATAGAAACATAGGCTATGTCTACACTGGGGAATTTAAGTCAACTTTAACTAAGTCGACTTAGTGTGTCTCCACTTAAAAATAAAGTCGACTTAAAGGGGAACTTAAAAAGTCGACCTAGAGCATCCACACTGGACGCCTAGATCGATTTTGTGAGGCTAGAGGGACCTAGGGCAGGTCCATGGGGTAAGGGGGCACCCCTTGCCCAATGCCAGGGGGCTCAGTCTTTGCCCCATTGTACCTAGGTACAATGGGGCAAAGGGGGACAGGGACCCTGGCAGGGCATAGGGGCAGGGTGGGCAGGGCTCTGCCCTGCCCTGTGGGGGGGCATGCCGGGCTCCCCCTGTGCCCCCCCCCAGCAGGGAGGGCATTGGTGTAGCCCTGGGGTAGCCCTAAGTCGACTTAGGGCTACCCCATGGCTACACTGGCTTAAGTCAACTCTGGGGAGTTGACTTAAGCCTTAGGTCTAGTGGAAAGGAGGTTTAATAAAGTCGACTTAGTTTTCATTAAGTCGACTTTATTTTCCTTAAGCTGCTTAAGTCAACTTAAGAAAACTGTAGTGTAGATGCAGGGTAAATTAAATCGACTTAAGCAAACTTAAGTCAATTTACCAGTGTAGGCGCAGCCATAGGGTTGGAAGGGACCTCATGAAGTATCTAGTCCAACCCCCTGCTAAAAGCAGGACCACTCCCACTAAATCATCCCAGCCAGGGTTTTGTCTAACCAGGCCTTAAATATCTCCAAAGATGGAGATTCTGCCACCTCCCTAGGTAACCCATTCCAATGCTTCACCACCCTCCTAGTGAGAAAGTTTTTCCCAATATCCAACCTCGACCTCCCCCCCTGCAACTTGACCAACCTCGACCTCCCCCTCACCTGTTCTGCAATTAGGGTACCCTCCACACTTTCTCAGGGCCATGTTTTAGTTTTAAAAGAGAGAACAGATTGCACACTCAACTGAAGCAAACCTAATGTGTGTGGTATTCTACAAATACATATCAACATTTAGCCCATAGACATCTATTTGCAATTGTATCCTAATACTTACGGCTTGTCTATATTAGAAAAGTCATAAAGTCTTAATTAAATTAATTTGAAGTCTGTGTAGTTAAATAGGTGATGCCCTTTTACGTAGATGCCCCATTTAATCCTTGTTTAGCATGTACTTGTAAATTACTAAGTTAAACTATATTAATTTAAGTGAGGGTTAAACAGGTTTAAGATCATCTACATTAAGTAAGGAGCACCACCCCCACTAATATAAAAAAAAACAAAGTTTAAACAAATCTTTCTTACAACTTGGTTAAAAGCCAATCCTGCCTCTAGGTGTTATTAGATACCAAATTATACAGGCCTGTAGGTTTTTTCATGGGGTGAGGGAAAATGAGAAGTTCCACAAATTTAGAACAGGAAAGCTTCAGCTATACAGACAAGAATGCTTTGCTAAAACATAATATCCTAAGATAAAGCCAAACGCGGCTGGCACCATATGGAATTCTGCTATAAAATGTAGCAATGCGTTGGTCAGGGTTTTCCATTTTCCAAGGTCCTAATCATCCTGTTTTTGGTTTAGAATCTATAAATTTGGTGCAAATGTTCTGGATTCTAGCAGTTTATTCACAGTAAGATTTATTTTGTAGAAATTAAGTCTTCCTAGGTGACTAAATAGTTCTTTGAGAAGGTGGCAAGTGATTTTTGGCTGTTTAAGAAAGTATTGTAAGTCCAAGTATTTTTAAAAACTGTCCCAAGGATAAGTGTCTCAGAATATTGTGTGAATAAAAAATTCTAACCCCCACTCTTGATAACTCACCAAAAAAATAAAATAAAATGTAGCCTTGCCCTGCTTCCCAAAGATGCAGGGGGGTGTCAATGACTCGCAGTGACAGGTGCTGCGATTGCATTGAGAGCGATGCTGTGGGGGGTTAAATAGGATTTGGGGGAGAGCAGTAAGTGCCCTGAGGAGTACTGGGGGTGTGGAGGGAGCAGTAATTGGCATTGATGAGTGGAACTGATGGGGCATGCTGTGGAGCTGCTAACTGGCAGAGGGGAGCACTAGAGCTCAGGGATCACAGACCAGCAACGGGGCAGGGAACGCGCTGTGTGGCGGGGGCAAAGAGGTGGTAAGGGACAGCAAGGGGGGAGTCCACACTGTGGCTTCGTCTACACTGGTAAGTTAAGTCGACTTAAACTTGCTTAAGTCGACTTAATTACTCTGCGTCTACACTACACTTTCCTTAAGTCAACTTAAGGAAAATAAAGTCGACTTAATTAAAATTAAGTCCACTTTATAACACCACCTTCCTAGTAGACCTAAGGCTTAAGTCGACTCCCTAGAGTCGATTTAAGCCAGTGTAGATGTGGGGTAGCCCTAAGTCGACTTAGGGCTACCCCAGGGCTACACCAATGCCCTCCCTGCCGGGGGGCACAGAGGGAGCCTGACATGCCCCCCCACCTGGCAGGGCAGAGCCCTGCCCACCCTACTCCTATGCCCTGCCAGGGTCCCTGTCCCCCTTTGCCCCATTGTACCTAGGTACAATGGGGCAAAGGCTGAGCCCCCTGGCATTGGGCAAGGGGTGCCCCTCCTGCCCCTGTGGTCCTCCCCTAGGTCCCCCTAAGCCCCTAGAAGTCAACCTAGGTGTCCAGTGTGGACACTCTAGGTCGACTTTTTAAGTTCCCCTTTAAGTCGACTTTATTTTTAAGTGTGGACAGACTAAGTCGACTTAGTTACAGTCGACTTAAATTACCCAGTGTAGACATAGCCTGTGTGCTGTGCAAGTGGGGGACCGGTCCACACATCCCGGAGCCAGAGTGGGGAAATCAGGACACTGCCCAGGAGGACCAGAGAGGATTTCTCCCCACATGATGGCGGCACTGGAAACAGCCAGAGGCTGGAGCCAGGTGTGGGAGCCAGCCAGTTCTCTCCAGCAGTAGCAGCAACTGCCACTTGTCCCACACTCTGGGGGGTGAGGCTGATTGCGGGTACTCTGATAACCGGACTTACGGCGTCCGGGCAGCACTGCTGACCAAACACTGCCAGGACCCGTTTTCGACCAGACTTTCCAGTCGAAACCTGGACACCTGGTGAGCCTTGCACAGGAGTAATCAGTGACTTCGCCATCTAAGTGCTCAGATTGGCATCTGCACCTCATTTTGTGGCAGAAGCCCTGTGGCTCTCTGCAAGAGGAGAAGACAGGCACAGGCTTTTTTTTCAATTGTACCTTAGGGTGTCAGAATGGTATATATTCATCTTAGGAGATCCATTAAGCTGCCCTGATGGGAAAATTCATGACTGCTACACCTGCTTACTAGAAAAGCTCTTATTAATGCCAAATTATTTTTCCCCCAAAAGAAACTTTGTGAAAGTACAGTATTTGGTTGCAAAAAATTTTCTTCGGGGAAATGGAGTTCTCCTCTGTTCCACCAGCAAAGCAAACAGACAGTAACTGGTGTGTCTTTTAAACTAGCTTTTATTAGACTCTTAAACCAGATTTTATTGGCAGCATCTCTCAGAGGAATGTGGGCATCCCAGCTTAAATACTGTAAACATGTATTGCACCATCTATTTTATCCATCAATAAAGCTAACTGGAAAGTTTGGGGTTTTTAAAAAAAATTGCTTCCAACGAGAGTTAGCAGTGACAGAGGAGTTATCTTTCTTTGCTCTAATTAAAGGTGGTTAATGTGATTTGCAAGAAACACTCGGCTGGTTAGCAAGCTGGTTCCATTGGTGATGGATTCAGTCCCTCAGTCTGTGGAATGAAAGGGATATTAGCATAGGCTGAGCCTAGCACTAACTTTTACTTGTCTAGAGCTCTTTTGTCCTTTTGGAGAAACGTCAGAGTTTTATCAAAATATTAGTAAGTTGTGGAATCTAAGAGAGAATGAAACCATTTGTCAGGTTCTGAACCATGCTGTAATTTATTAATAAGGGGGTACAATTCTCAGTAGGCGGGTTAACAAGACATGCCAGAAGGAATTCTCTGTTGCATTCTCTAAGACTAAATCTAAGACTGCATTTAAGAAAGGGAAAGAGGAGGATCCGGGGAACTACAGACCGGTCAGCCTCACCTCAATCCCTGGGAAAATCGTGGAGCAGGTCCTCAAGGAATCCATCCTGAAACACTTGGAGGAAAATAGAGTGATCAGGAACAGTCAACATGGATTCACCAAGGGCAAATCGTGCCTGACCAACCTGATTTCCTTCTATGATGAGATGACTGGATTTGTGGATGCGGGAAGAACCGTTGACATGGTATACCTTGACTTTAGCAAGGCGTTTGATACGGTTTTCCACAGCATTCTCGTCGGCAAGTTAAGGAAGTATGGGTTGAACGAGTGGACCGTAAGGTGGATCGAAAACTGGTTAGATCAACGGGCTCAGCGGGTAGGAATCAATGGCTCGATGTCTGGTTGGCAACCGGTAACAAGTGGAGTGCCCCAGGGGTCGGTCCTGGGGCCGGCTCTATGCAACATCTTCATTAATGATCTTGATGATGGAATAGACTGCGTGCTTAGTAAGTTCGCGGATGACACCAAGTTGGGGGGAATAGTAGATGCTCTGGAGGGCAGGGACAGGATCCAGGGAGACTTGGACAAATTGGAACACTGGGCCGAAAGAAACCTCATGAGGTTCAACAAAGACAAGTGCAAAATCCTGCACTTAGGACAGAAAAATCCCATGCACTGCTACAGGCTGGGGACCGATCGGCTAAGTAGCAGCACTATAGAAAAGGACCTGGGGGTTATGGTGGATGGGAAGATGAATATGAGCCAACAATGTGCCCTTGTTGCCAAAAAGGCCAATGGCATATTAGGCTGCATCAGTAGGAGTATTGCCAGCAGATCGAGGGATGTGATAATTCCCCTCTATTCGACATTGGTCAGGCTGCATCTGGAGTACTGTGTCCAGTTTTGGGCTCCCCACTACAGAAAGGATGTGGACAAATTAGAAAGAGTCCAACGGAGGGCAACAAAAATGATTAGGGGGCTGGGGCACATGACTTATGAGGAGAGACTGAAGGAACCAGGCTTATTTAGTCTACAGAAGAGAAGACTGAGGGGAGATTTGATAGCAACCTTCAACTACTTGAAGGGGTGCTCCAAGGAGGAGGGAGCTAGGTTGTTCTCGAGGGTAACAGAGGACAGAACAAGGAGCAATGGTTTCAAATCACAGCTGGGGAGGTCAAGGTTGGATATTAGGAAAAACTTTCTCACTAGGAGGTTGGTGAAGCATTGGAATGGGCTATCTAGGGAGGTGGTAGAATCTCCGTCTTTGGAGATTTTTAAGGCCCGGTTAGACAAAACCCTGGCTGGGGTGATTTGGGGGGTGTGGTCCTGCTTTTTAGCAGGGGGTTGGACTAGATGACCTCGTGAGGTCCCTTCCAACCCTATTATTCTATGATTCTATGATCAAAGAGCTGTGGGGTGGAGCTGGGCCCCCATTTTGCTGTCTTTTGCATTAACCTGGAAAGGCCCCAATCCTGCAGATATTTGCACGTGTATCTTTACGCGCGTGCAATGTCCCATTGAGTGTGATCAGGTGACTCCTGGGAATAAAATCACTCATGGCAGGAGCGGGGATGTGACTTATTTATGTTCTGCCCACCTAAACCATCTCTGACAGAAGAGAGGCAGACAGGGCCTGCCTTTGGGTTATCGAGCTGATGTTTGGATTCAGACTGAGCATCTTTGTCAATAGTCATTCTCCTTCTCCTGGGTTTTACACTAGAGAGGTGCCTACCCTGTAAGGAACAAGTCTTTGGGGAAGCTCATATATGAATACGACCTGCCAGGCCCAGCTGCCTCCCTACTTAAGGGTGCGTCTACACTTAGAAATTAAGTCAATTTAAGGAGGCTTAAGTCAACTTAATTTACTCCCCATCTACACTGGGCTTTTCATAATTCGACTTAAGCTGCTCCTTAAATTGAATTAAGGAAAAGTTCGTTCGAATTAATAACACCTCGTTTTAATTCGAACTAGCACTTAAGTCGACTTTATTAAGTCGACTTAAGCCAGTGGAGACGTGGAGTAGTGCCTAGATGGACCTTTTTTAGTCGACTTAAAACATTAAGTCAACTTAATAAGGCTGAAAAGGGCCACCTCTACACTTGAAAAATTAAGTCAACTTTTGTTAAGTCGACTTACTAAGGTCCACTTTAAGTCGACTTCAAGTTGACCTTAGTAAATCGACTTCACAGAGTTGACCTAACTTTTCAAGTGTAGACATAGCCTAAGAGACGTGCACACTGTCCCAGGAGTTAAAGGGAATTTAGGTCCTCTCTACTGCCTGAGAGAGAAAGGAGAGAAGAGATTGCCCAAAGCCTTCCTCCCATGCCTCAAGGATTGGCAAGAGCGGCCATTTTATTTTACAGAAAAACTGGAGGATTTCTGCAAAAATTCACAGGATTTCTGGTAAGCATGAGTGGTGACTTGAGCACAGCTGTGCACAGGACTTGCTTACATGTGCTTTTAGATCGGGGTGGTGTGAGATATCAAGGCTAGCTGGCAGTCACAGGGTGGAAGGTGGGTGATATGTAAGCCCCAGAATTTTGAAGGCTTTGTTCCCTACTGATTAGCCAGGGTTAATACAGGTTAGTCAGGAGCACCTGAGATCAATTGGGAAGCAGCCAGGTACCTGATAAAAGCCTCCCTGCTCCAACAGAAGGGGCACAAGCTGGAGAAGGAGTAGGAGGGCAGTGCTGAGCAGAAGCAGAGGAGAAGAGGAGTTTGCAGAAGGCGAGACAGAGAGCTGAGAAAGGAAACCCGGCCCAAGGGGAGACTGGGTGCAAAGAACCAAAGGGGCAGAGGGGAAGACAGCCCAGGGGAAAGAACTGTAAACCAGGACTCTGTCAGCAGCACCTAACTGCACCACTTAGGGCCCCTGGGCTGGGAGTCGGAGGAGAGGGCAGGCCCGGGTCCCACACCCCCTCTCCCTTCCCAGGAGCTGTGCCAATGCAAGCTTCCCGAGGGGCAAAAATCAAGGAAATTGGAGCCACCCTGACCCACTAGACCCAAGAAAGTGCGAGACCCACTGCAGGAGAACTGGCAGTGTGCCACAGTGGACAAATGGTTCAAGACGCATGAGAACTCACTGCGGCACTGATCCTGCCCACGTTGTGGCCAATGGCAAAGTCCACAGGCTTTAGTGAGAGCTGAACTGGCCCCCTAGGTGGGCAGCAAGCCACAGAAATGAAGAAGCAGGAGAAGCTGGCAGGGTCAGGAGAGCTCAGTGCCTCTTGACAACTACATCTGTTCCTGAGCCCACACAGCGTGGCAAGAGCCACATGCAGCAGTACGTGCGCCTGCTGCCAGCAGACGCTTCCGCATGCTCGCCTCTGCGCCTGTAAGATCTGCCAGGCTGGGCACTGGCACCTGCACACATGCTTGTTTCAGATTTTGGACATGTCCCTCTGGCCCCCAATAGGCCAGATATACCAGTGTAACTTGGCTGCTTCTACTGCATTGATGGAGAGCAGGTGGGGGAGCTTCTGTGGCCTGCATTGTGCAGGAGGTCAGACTAGATGATCATATTGGTCCCGTCTGACCTTAGAGTCTATGAGTCAGGGCAAGGGGTGAACCACGCCAAGTACATTCCTGTGTTCATGGCTCCATGGAGGAGCTGCCAACTAATGTCCATACAGGCCGTGGGGTCAAGGGGGCATAGAGACTGGCCTACTGGGGGTCCTCACCCTCCACTGGTGGGAGTGGATCCTGCTATTTGATGGTGATGGCCAATGTTCCCTCTAAGGTTGGGCGGCTTGTGTGCAAAATTTTCAAGCTGTGTGCAAAACTTTTTCTGAATAAAATTTGTATGTAAACTCACATGACAGAAATTATAGGCATTAATTGAAGTTTAAGTGATTGTAAATAGAATTAATTAATTGTGTTTAATTAATTGAATTTGAATGAATTCTGAATTGAAATTTAATTTTTAGAAAGGTTTTTATTTAAAATTAATTTTTAAAAGTTTTTTTAAAGAAAGAAAGAAAGAAAGAAAGAAAGAAAGAAAGAAAGAAAGAAAAAGAAAGAAAGAAAAGCCGAGGCCACTGGCAGGGGGGACCCGACTGCGGCCCTTGGAGGCTGCTGGTGGGGCGGAGCAGACCCCGGTCCCAGAGGCCGATCCCAGCCTTGTGCCGGGAGGCCGAGGCCGTTGGCGAAGTCTGGCCCCGGGCCGGGAAGTCGATGTGGCTGGCGGATAGGAACCCGGGAACCCATCCCGGCCGCGACCACCCTGCTGGCCCAGCTGTGTGGGGCAGGCAGGCAGGCCCACGCACCTGCCCCGGCCCTGAGACTGCCTGTCCCACCCTGGGGGCGGGGAGGGCCAGCCCAGAGGCCGGGCGCCGGCCGGGTCTGCCACGGCAAAGCCGCAGCCCTGGGGGTCTGGAGGGGGCGGCGGGGGCTGCTGGGCTGTGCGGGGGTCCCTCACTGCTGCGCGGGGGGTGCGACGGCCGCACACGTGCACAGCTTAGAGGGAACACAGGTGACGGCAGCAACGGGGCCCGGCCGCTCGTCTGGGCACATCGGAGGGACGGTCTCCCTGCCCTGAGCGGCATTGATGGCAGGCCCCGTTAGAGAAGGAGGAGGGCAGCTATGGAGGCCATGATCGCCAGCGGTGGTGCGGCTGGCACCCACCAAAGCCTCGGAGGGGCCCGTTGCTCCCTCTCCATGCTGAGCCAGGGGACAGTCTCTCCGGACGTGCCCCGCGGCCTGGCAGAGGAATAATGGGCCCCTTGATGGGGCACCAGGAAGGACCCCTCGAGCGCCCCTCCATCCCACGCCCCTGCCGGCAGCAGCTGGATTTGGACCTGCCGGCGGAAGGACAAGACGTGATGGAGGGCGGGGTCCTTGCAGCCCAATGGGAGGGGGCTGACAACAGATATTGGCTTCCCCAGGGTGGAAATGAGGGGAAGCAGGGCAGTGTTGGGGAGGAAGGGTGGGACAGAGGTTAACACCACCCATATACCCAGGTCCTCCAGGGGCTGAAGGGGAACATAAACACTCCCCATCGCCAGGCCCTTCACGGCCACCTCCTGTGCGGCGGCCTCTGATGCTAGGAAGAAGACAACTTTCCCGTAACTCTTGGAGGCCACCACAATGGCCAAGGGCCCCACCACCCTCGCCAACTCCCACACGTAGGTTTCTACATAGGGCGAGGCAGCCCCCAGGAGGCAACAGATGCTGTGCCTCCTGGTTAGGGTGGGAAAGGGCCCAGCCCTTCGAGATGTTATTCGAGGAGGTGGCCCGGGCAGATGGTTCAGCCGTGGTGGCGGGGTGGCGGCTACCCGGGCATACGCTTTGGGGGTGGAAGTGCCCCCAGAGCTGGTGGCAGGAGAAGAAGGTGCCACGGTCGATGGTGGGGCCACGGCAGCGGCAGAGTCCTTGCTCGCTTTTTCCCCCTAGCTCTTCCAACCAGCCGAGGAGGCCGCAGCAGCAGAGGTGGAGGCCCCTCCTGTACCCACTGCTGCCGAAGCCCCTCTGGGGGCAATGGTGGTAACAGAAGCGGCAGAGGTGGTCGAAGGGGTAGCTGCAGAAGTGGATGGGGGAGCAGGCTTAGGAGTAGGAATGGGGGGGGCTAGGGCACGGTCTATGTCCATTAGTGGGGGGGACAGGGGCGGACACCAAGGGAATGGGCAAGGACAGAGGAAAGGCTAGGGGAGACCACTCCTCTCACTAGGTGGCAATAGGGGAGGAGAGGGTAACTCGGGTGGGGCTGGGGGACCAGGGAGGGAGAAGTAGGTCAGCAAACCACTCCTTCCCCCTAGGTTGCAGGCAGGGGAAGAGGGTGCCAGGAAGGGAGGGGTATGGGGACCTAGCAGGGGATAGTGGCTCCTCTGGGTAAATGGGGGGATCACAATAGCATCAGGGAGTGCAGTGAATGGGGTTCAACTAAAAAACTACTAGATTGATTGGTTAGTCTCCCCATCCCCTGGGTGCAGGAAAGAGGCAGGAACGGGGTCAAAAATATAGGAGTGCCCACGGTCGATGGGACAAAGTGGGGACAAGTCTGCCCGCTCCAAATTGATGAGATTTGCAGTGCTTGATTTTTGAGACACATGGCATGACTCATGCATTTAAGTTCAGCTCGTCCTTCTGCAACTTGATGTTCCATCTATTTAATTTTTCTCAAGCACAGAACAAATCAGAAATGAAATTGCTGTTTCGCTGTTATGCAGCATTTTTTAGACATGCAAGATAATACTGTGTACAGGGCACCAGGCAAGGATCTTGGGCTTTTTGTGCTTGAATTCCCAACTGAGACGTGCACTTTCAAAGCAAAAGGCTCTTACTTGGATGGAAAAGCAGAGAGCACAGATTCTAACAAAGAGCTGCCGCCTCACTGTACAGCTGGAGAGGGAGCCAGACATAATGAACTGCTAGCATTCAAAGTTATTAAAAGCCCCTCAAGGATATTGGATACTGTCATCTCCTCGGGCCCGACACATGAGACGGCTTCTGGGATACAAGGGTGTTTCTACATTTCAGTTCTGGACCATTTGGGACATGAAGCAGCAACACGTTGCTTTGTGTCCTGGCCTGTCGCAGAGTTCCAACATTGGCCGCTCTGTAGGGCAGCCCTGGGACGACAATGGTGGGACACAGAGTCTTTCCACGGGCACAGCTCATTGCTGGCAAGGGATGAAAACAACAAAGCTACACCTCATGGCTCTCAGTGGGTTTCACCGCTGGAAATGAATGGCGCCCATAAACTAGTGGTGCTGTAGTGTGATCCAACATGCAGTACAAGATCCCACAGGCCTAATTGAGTGCTCCACTAAGCTCCTTTCCACACTACAGGACCCCTTTCAGGAGCCTGATTTGTCTTGTGTGTCCCCTTCCACTTCCTGTAAACACTACTTGCTCACAACATGAGAAAAGAAAATACTACTACTGAACACTTGCTGACTTTCTCACTTTTACCATATAGTTATAAAATAAATTGATTGGAGTATAAATATTTCACTTCCATTTTCCATGTGCAATGTACAGAGCTGTATAAACAAGTCATTGTCTCTGTGAAATTTTAATTTGTACTGACTTTCTTATGGCTTTTTACATAGCCTGCTGTAAACTAGACAAATATCTAGATGAGTTGATGTATCCACTGCAAGACTTCTACACACCCACAGAGATATACCGGTACGTACCCATAGATCAGAAGGGACCAATGTGATCATCTAGTCTGACCACCTGTACAATGCAGGCCACAGAACCTCCTGCCTACTCTGCAATAGACACCTAACCTATGATTGAATCATTGAAGTCCCCGAATCAAGGTTTAAAGACATCAGGGTACAGAGAAACCCCCAGCAAGTGACCTGTGCCCCCCTCTACAGGGGAAGGTGAAAAATCTCCAGGCCCCTGCCAATCTGCCCTGGGGGAAAATACCCTCCTGACCCCAAATATGGCAATCAGCTAATTCCTGAGCATGTGGGCAAGACTCACCAGTCAGACACCCAAAGAAGAATTCTCTGCACCAACTCAGAACCGCTCCCCCCTCCAAGATCCCCTATCAGGCCATTGGCATATCTACCACTGGTAGTCAAAGATCAGTTAATTGCCAAAGTAGGCCGTCCCATCACACCATCCCCGCCATAAATTTATTCACCTACTTTTGAAGCCAGCTAGGTTATTTGCCCCGACAGCAGACCTTGGAAGGCTAGTCCAGAACAATCGAGAACTACAGGTCTGAGGCAGGACCAAGTAAACCTAGACCAGCCCTGACAGAAGTTTGTCCAAACCCTTCTGAAGACCTCCAGCGGTGGCGATTCCTCCAGAGGATAACTGCCCTTCTAGTTAGAAAGCTTTTCCTCCGTCTCCCCTGCCACACATTGAGCTTGGTACTTCCTGTCCTACCTCCAGTGGGCCCAAGAAGCACAGGGCCAGACTGAAATGCCCACGCCGGCACGTCACATCCCAACAACTAGCGGTGAACACTGCTGGTATTTCACGCAAGATTGCAAACATTGCACAGGCTGTCCCCCCAGACAGCCATTTCCTGAGCCAAGCAAATTGTTCTACCCAGCTACTAAGCTGGATTAATTACTAGTGCCTGCAGGAACAAGCTGCTGCTCACATAATTGGCAGATCTGGTCACACTGCATCGTAACAGGCTGGCTGTCTACTAAGCACCCTTACATGGCTAGTGGTCCCTCTGCAGAGCCTACAACCAACTTCTCTCTGGAGCTCACAGGCCCCTGGGAATTACAGCATTCCTACCTGGGGTCCCACTGACTGAGGCCTTACATCCCAGAAACACCCATCCCAACCCCAGCTATCACTCTTCCTCAATTCCCAGCATGAGAGTTTAGTTCAAAGGCTCTCAGGCTTTACCTCATTCAGCCCTTTAGCTTCCAGGCCCCAAACCCTCCTCTAAGAGAAATCACCTACTCACAGAAGCCCCTGCATGTCACAGCTCCCTAAGCCTCACCCTAGGTGCCTCTCACTCCATTCTCTGCAGGATCTCTGCCATTAATCATACCTCACTGCAGTCGCCTGCTGCTCTTTAAGGGCAATCACCCTGGTCTCCCCCAGGTGTGGCTCATTCTGTAATCAGGATTAGCTAGCCCCAGCCCTTAACGGGCAAAGCACCCTGGGTATATCTACACAGCAGAGAAACACCCACAGCTGGTCTGGGCTAGCCAGCTCAAGCTTGGGGGTGGGCTGCAGGGCTGTTTCATGGTTAGAGTCCAAGTTCTGGGACCTTTCTATTCCACTCCACACAGTCTTGGAAACCAAGGTCCAGTGCAAGCCTCCAGACAGCCAGAACCCCACAAGCCTGGGTTGGTGGGCATACACCAGCCAGGGTGTCCAACTGCTGTGTAGACATATTCTCTGATAAAATAATATCCCCAGAGAATCTCTGTACCATACACAAACCCTTGGGATATCAGGCCCAAATGGACAAGAAGGTCTCCTGTTTGCACCTTGGAAGGAATAGATAAGAGCCTTGAGGATTCAAACACATGAAGAGAGACTGGGCAGTTACTATCAATTAGGAGAGGTGCTTCTTTTAAAAAATATACTACTCCTACCTGAAAATATTTTAAGAAAAAATTAGCATACAATTTCACTTATGACATTATCTATTTTTAAAGCAGAGGGGAGGAGGGAGGGTTTACATTTGTGAGACAGGCAGGAGGGAAAAAAATGTACTTTGCAAATTCTCTTATTCACTTCAATTAAATAAGCTCTTAGCCTCTTAGGCACATCTGACAAGAAATGTTTTGTCAGAAAACCCTGAATCTAATTTGCACTCATACAGACACACATGCGTGCATGTGCATGTGTAAAGAAGTTGTATGAATACAATGTTTTCTCTGTTTTGCCTCAGAATTTCTGTGATTTCCAGATGAACCAATAAATTGTCTTGTTTCTGAGTATGTGGCTAGCAACATAACTAATAAGTCAGAGAATTGAGACTTTGTGCCCAATATACTGAAAAGGCACCAACCTCTGGTGAGGATGGCCTAAATTTATATTAATTGTAGTGGTAAGACTAAATATCTGTGTGCAGTGTGTTTACACGTATAGCAATAAACAGTTTGTTCTCAAGATAATTATGAACCGTTTATATTTGGTCTACAAAAGGACTGTTTATTCCCTAAAAACCTGCCTCAGGAATTGAATTGTGAAAGCAAAATAAAACGCTTGCAGCAGCAAAGCAGGACTTGAAGTTTCTCTGTTAGAGGGTATTGAGTCTGCCCATCCTCCAGAGCTAAATGGAATGGTCGCTAGAGTTTTCAGCACCTGACTGGAATCAAAACATCGTCACAAAACTACTAGAATTAAAGGAGCAAATCCCTATTCACTGGGGGTGGAACTCCAAAGCCATTTGACTGAGGACATTAGAGTTCCCCATGTTTCAATCCTGCAAACTACTAAAGCATCATTTATCAATCAAAAGCCTTCTATCTGCCTGCATTAGCTGCTGGCCCCTAAGAACTCCTGTGTAGGGAGGGATCCCGTCCATTGTGATTTCAATAGGGAAGGCTAACATCTGCTAGACAACACTGACATATTGCAAGATTTTAGAAGGGAGGAGATCTCACAATGTCAGACCATCTACAGTGGCTTTCACTTTGAGTCAAAACTCTCAAAGAACTAGCTCAGGCTGCTAGCCCTAGCCGTGCACGGTATGAAGGTGGTGGTTGCACAAACATAGTGTAAATAAGCTACACTGATGACTGCTGCACCAGAGGATCTGTCATTCACTTGTGAGCTAGAGGGTAGCCAAAACGGAGGGGCCATGACCGGGCACCCTTACCCCCAGTCTCACTCCTGCTGGCTGTTGCACTGTGGTAGCACCTAGGAGCCATAGCCAGGAACCAGGATCCCACTGAGCAAAAGGACAGTTCCCTACAGTCTACGCATCTCATGCCTAGAAGAGAGATGAAGTGAAACGTGTAACATCACTGCCAGAGCACAAGTAGGAGCTGGGCACATTTGGCAGGAGTAATCGTGCCTCCCCAGGTGGCTTTCTAGGAAGTCCAGCTGTGTCTCAGTCCAGGCAGTGAAGGCATTTAAGTGTTGCTGAGATGCTCTGGGATTTCTCTTTGGAAGATCCCTGTGCACCATATTGGAGCCTCTCTTGAAGAGACGTTCCCTGCTGCTCATCACTATTAATGTCAGGAGTTCTCTTGGCATCTGCAACAGTGAACAGTATCTGCTCCGTAGAGAGACTCCATGTTTACTCGCAAAGATGTGAGTCACTCCAGCATTCTTGGTATTCAACTGGCTGGTGGGTAGCAACACTCCCAGCTGTGCTGAAAATGTGTTCCGAATAAACCCTGAAAGGAGAACAGCTTCAATATTTGACAGCACTTAGAGCTGCGGCAGTCTCTTTCGCTTCAGAAACCAGGACCCAAGAGATTTCCTCAGGTTGGCAGTAGTTTAGTGCCATTTATATTGGCTTCTGCTACTGACAAAGTGCTACAGGAGTGGACGTTTCTTGCTGCTGGGGGCTTGTGCCAGCAACACCTCAGCTGCGGTGCTCAGCTCAAAGTCGTCCATTGGAAGAAAAGTTCCTGGGACTTGGAAGATGTGGAATGTGCTGTGAGAAGCTGGTCATTTCTAGCTGGTCTCCACATTTCAGAATGTCGACATTTCCCCCTTAGCATCTTCTGACACTTCTCTATCGCGGCCGCTTCCCCTCAGAGATCCCTGGGGCTGCAGTGTTTGAGCTGGTAGTAGCTACTCCTACTCACCACTGGGATGGCACCTCTTTCTGGTTGCTTTGGGAATTGGCTCTGTCTACGTTCGACCCCCTTCTCAGTGTTTGCTCCCCTTTCTCTTTTTGCCCTCTCTCTCTGGGACTCAGGTGCTGTATCTTCATGACTCAGCCCTCCAGCCAGGTCCCTGTATAGTTATCTGCTTATGGGGCATGAAAGTCCCACTGGATCCACTGTCCTCGTGCTGTTTCAGAGAGTTTGCCACTCCAGCACCAACTCCTGTGCCACTTTCCCAACAGCTGGAGGGAACCTGGGCCCACCCCCTGCTCTGGGTTCCAGTCCAGAGACCCTACATGTAGTAATCGTGGTCTGCTTGCTCTCAGATCCTGTTTCTATTTCCTTGAACTTTTTCCTACCTCTCCCCCTTCTCGCTTTACCAGCCCACTCTCCTTCTCCCAGAGAGTAACTGCAGAATACATCCCCTGCAGATCTTTTCTGCTGCCAACCTCCTGACTTTATATCAGCTCATCTTCTCCTTTTCAGCTGGTATCCATCATCAATCAGCCTTTCAATCCTGGCTCCCCCTGCCACCCCCCCCCATACAACCATCAGGTTAATTGTACCTAATGTAACCTGCTCTGTCACCACAGGTAGCGACTACTAGCAATGCCATAGTTTGGGTTGCATTCCAAGATGGGCTGAAAATGGGCATAAAATCCTGTTTATTCTCTGAAAGTAGGTTGCCATCAGTTGAAATTTTAGACTGTTTGTTCTTATGTCTTTCAAAATTTCTGTGTGACAAATTAGACCTTGACTGAAATTTTCCTGGAGTGGTGTGATCCTCCATTATCAACTAATATCCTTAAAAAAATAAAATAAAAATCCCTAATGTAACTATACACAGTTTGGTAGACAGGTGTATTCTGTGTAGATTTGGTACAAAAGTTGTCAGTTTTTAAAATGGTGGCTATTTATCAGAAGTGAAAATTTATACAGCAGTGGTTACAGACCGTGAACCCTTCTGTGGCATTTGTGTGCAGCTCCTAGCATAAATATTCAGACAAGTAAACCGGTGCCATGTACCAGGATGCCCGATTTGGGTGCGTGGCGTTATGCACATGATTTCCCCCGAAAAGGAAGAAGGGTGCAATTTTTTGCTAAATTAGGAGTTGTGCCTCCCTGGAAAAGTGACTGCAGCCCCTCCAGACAGAAAAGCAAACATAATGGGAGATTACACGGCTGTTTCCCCTGCACAGCGTGGGGACAAGTGGGAATTTCAAGGGCATGTAGAGCATAGGAGAAGGAATGAGGGAAGTGGAATTAAGCCCTTAGAAAAGAGCACCCAAGTGCCAGAACCTGTTACTGCAAAAAGGACACTTTATACTGTAATATCCAGGGTATCTCTATAAGGGAGGCGAAATCTTTATTGCCTTTAAATCCAACAGTTCTTCAGTGCAGCCAGAGCTGTTCCACAGTCATCCCTACTTCTTCTTCCTGCCTCAAACCTTCAGAGCACTTTCATTTTCCATTCCCTCAGCCTCCTTCAAACCACCCCCACCTGCAGCCCAGCTCCTGGGGAGGGGAGACCCTATGGGAAGCTTGTATTTTTCAGATAATTTATGTAGCAATATATGAGCACCATATGACTCGGGCGCGCGGGCTCTCGCCCGGCTCTGACTTGAGGCAACGCCCTTGGTTTTCACATCTGTACCATCAAGCTGATGAGTCTTACTTGTTCTGTTCGTTAATATCAAGGGACGACAAGATAGTGCTGGGGAAATGGGGCACATGGGGACTTCCCCACGGCCACACAGGAAGCTGAGGCAGAGCCGGGATTAAAACGTTGGTTTCCTGGTTGCTGGGCCTGTGCCTGCATCACAAACCAAACCTCTTCCCTCCTTGAAGATCTCGATGGGTCTTCATGGAGTGGCCAGGCCGACTGCTCTGCTCTCAGGCCTGCACACCTGCGAGATGGATGACCATCGGATTCAGACAGTGTACACCGGAACAGGCTGTGTGTGAGCTGGCCAGCTCACTCTCCTCTTACATCCTGGCTCCTTTTGGCTCTTCACCAGAGGAAAGACCTTGGGAGGCAAGCCACTGATTTATTTGGTCTTTAAGCTGTGAGAGGCTGTTGACTGCTGTGGGATCTTTGAGAAAGGGAGGGAGCAGCTAGTTTGCAAAAGTCTCAGCCAGTGGCAGCCTGAGACAGATGCTTTTTGGCATTACACCAGGGAGCTCCAGCACTCCTTTCATCCCGTGTTCACCACGTCTTGTGCATACTGCTAGCCCCAGAGATGGCCTCTGGTTTTGTGCCCACAAATAATTGTATCTGCATTTTTGTGCCTGCTGATCCTGTTGTTTTGGGTGTCCTCTTTGGATCACCTTAGGCCTGATTTTCAGAGGTGCTGAGCGCTTGCAGCTGTTGTTGACTTCAAAGTCAGGTCCTCAGTATTTATTAACTACCCGAAACATCCATTCATGTGAGTAATGTATGTAATGCCTCTTGCTCTTCCCAAACGTGGGCGAACCTTAAATGCCTAGAGACCAGGAAATGCGGAGCTAAGCTACATACCAGCCATGCTCTGCTGAGATCAGCCCCAACTCCCCAGTTTGGGGCACATCAGAGCCATAGTGTGAACCTCAAGTGTATGCACAAAAATGTGATAAGGCCAGTACAATTTTACTACCATGTGATATTTGTGGCATATTGAAATCTGTGTTAATGTTGGGTTCTGGCACTTTGCATCCTCTGGAGACTTCCAGATCCTGCTTGCAGACATGGAACTCTGTAGGGGAGCTAAGAGCAGAGTCAGGGCTCTGCACCCAGCGAAACAAGGGGGGGGGTGAGTTGTGCTTTTCTGCATGTGAAAGCAGTCTTGGCTGCCTCTCTTGGTTCTTGCGAAGTCTAAGAAATAACAGTGTTATACTGCAGCCTTCCAGGAGACTAGTTATGTCTGTCTAGCATCTCTGTGTTTATGCTAAGAACATAACAATACTGTAAGAGGGCTGTGTCTTGAGAACTCCTAATTGAAATGTCCCCAGATCTGAATCACTAAACATATGCCAGACCTTGGGGAGGCACAATAAATGTCAAGGCAATTGACGTATGCATGTGGATTTTAGAGCACGTAGAAAAATTGGCCGGTAAACCGTAACTCTACAATAATACAGTCTCCCAATGGTAACGATGCTAGTAGAGTTTGCATCCGCTTTCTCCACTGCACCTGTAGATCAGTAATTACACATCTAATTACGAATATTTTTACCCACAGTCCACTGCAAACACATGGGTATGTGATTAAATAGGTACATGGGCCCTGAAAAGCATAACGGTGCATTTTAGAAATAAAAAAATATATAATTATTAATAGTATAGTAATAATGTCCTTAACCTGAGATTTCACTCCCTGGAACCACTTTTCTCTTTGGTTCCATCATTCAGTGAAGTTCTGATCTGGACCCGCACTGCACCATACTGAGATGAGTTTACTGAGGGTAATAATCAAAATTTTGCATTAAACCATCTTCAGTTGTTTCCCTCTTATTCCTTCTAGACAGGAAAGCTGCTTTTAGTACCAGAAAGAAGTTCATTCTTTTATAATCTTTTGAATTAATTATATGTTGCTGCATCTGTAACAGCATGTTCTAGCATTAGGCCTGTACTGTTTTTCTAAACAGGAGTCACTAGATTTCATTTACAAATCCCTCTCTGCCACTGGCAAGCAGGAGCACCATGTGCTTTGCAAGGATCCAATCAAGATGTCATTTTCTTACCACAGAGATGCTTGGGAGCAACCCCCTACTTGGGTTGTGTTCTAAAATGGGCCTGAAAGGGGGCAGACAATCCTGGTTTTGCTGAGGCTATGGGGCTTATCAGTGTAAAATTCCACTGTGTTAGTCATTATGGTGTTTGGATTTTGTGTGCTATATTTAGCAGGTCCCTCTCCAGATGTTTTATTAGGAAGCATTTAAAGTTGGAACATTTATTTTCTATTGTTGACCGATAGCTATTTCAGAACATTGTCTGTCTCCACACAGAAAGGCAGAGAGGTGGACCCTGAGAAGAGCTGGTGCAATAGGGATTTCTTTTATTTAAATATTGCACTGAGGGTAATTTTTAGTTGTTGTTCATGTTATAACTCAGCAGTCCCCAAACTATGGGGTGTGCATGCTTGGGGGCACAGGGGAATCTTCAGGAGGGGTTGGGGTGGGGCCTGGGTCAGCCCACATGGGAGCAGAGAGGAAGCACCACCCAACCCCACCCTGCCTCCATTTCCATTCCAGCTCTGTCCCGCAGCTGAAGTCCCAGCCTCAACTCCTGGTTGCAGCCCAGGCCCCCACTCTTGGCCTTGGCTTCTAGCCTCATTTATGGTCTTAGTCCCAGGCCCTGCAGCCTCAGCACCAGCTCTCATCATGGTCCCATCCACAGCTTGGGCCCCAGCTGCTGGCCCTGCACTCGACCCCAGGTACAGCTTTGGCCCTGGCTCCTGATTGCAGCACCACTGGGGTGCGGGGAGGGGAATGCGAGCCACATAAAGGGGGTTAGGGGACCACTGCTGTTACCGATTGATGGGGAGGGAAGGAGATGGGTGTGTACAAATGCAATTGCTGGAACAGGGGCAGGGCAGGCACTCACAAACCTGACTGGTTGGTGTGGATGCCCACAAGTCTGATAAATACAGCCCTGATCGGTGAGGAGGGGGCATGCAGATCTAGCTGGCTGGAATTGGGTGTATACAGAACATTCTGCCTGAGCAGCTGGTTTTTTCAGTCCGATTTGATCTTAGAACGGAGACAGGTTATGGTTAATGCTGCTAGCAGATAAAACATTCTGTCTGCAGCTGCCCTTCCGCTCCCTGGAGGATCATGCCCCCCCCCACACACACACAGTTAGCTATAAGAAAACCTAGGAAATGAATACACAAAAAGTGTGTTGTGAAGCAATTGGGGCTGCTGCATATGCCTGTCACAACTGCACAAATGCGAGGAAAAGCCACCTAACAGCACAGAGACTCTACAGCTCTACTCCCAGACATACACTGCATCCCCACAACTGAACGCCGCTGCCCACGTGCCACGGCCTTAACTCTGCCCTTGTAGGGATGCCAGCTTTCCAGCACCCCTTTTCAGCACTGTTCTGCACCCAGCCTTTTCCCAAACTGCCTCTCCCACCACACCCAACTGCTACAGCAGACAGTCACCAGTGCTAGTGCGGGGAAAGACACAAGCATGTGTGGAAGGGTGATGGGGGAAGAGTTAAGGTTGCAGTCAGTGGTAATGTAGCGTACACCCTTGAGAGGAAGAGAAGAAGGGATGTACTGCTAGGGGCCTTAACTATTTCTTTCCCTCCGTTTGTGGATTTGTGTCAGGCATGTGGTCTACAGCTGCTCTACCTGCTTCACAACAACTTTTTGTTCTGTATCAATATACTTAACTGCCCCTCTAGCTCCAAAGACGCAGGGCGTGCCTTTATGAAATGCTGCGTCTCCTCTGTGGAGTCAATGAGCAAACATGTCCTCGGGGGCACTTGAGGCTCCCTTGTCCTGTCTTCTCTCCTTTCATATCACACCATGATGAAGGCAAAATCTGTCCAAGTCGGAATGACTGACCCGAAGCTCTGGGAAATCACTGGGGGTCTTTCCATTGATTCCAGCAAGGGCTCAGTCTCTGATGTCTGGTCCTGCTGCTTGCTTTATTGTGCCATTTGAATTAGCCTGCATCTCTCCCTCTGCCATGTCTTGGCACTCTCCTGAGTCACAGCCCTCTTGGCCCCATATCAATCACAGGTTCTGTTTCCACCTCCTCTGAGTTACTGCTGGTTCCCGAAGCTGCTGTCTGAGCTTCTCTGATCTGGAGACATTGATTCATGCGCTGATGTTTCCACCGTCACTTTCCGTCATTCTCTCTGCTTTCCATTCTTTTCTGCTGTGTTCAGAAAGGGTGCTGCCCTACCACTGGCCCCCCTTCAATGGGCTAAGCCTGTGTCCCCTGGACATGTCCCCCCATGTCCACTGGTCCCTTATGCAGTCCTGCCCCGAATTTAGAAGAACTTAGTCCAGGCTTTAATTGCATGTGTGGTTTGGCTTGCTTTCTCTGGAGTTTGATTTGGTAAAATCATGTTCTCTTGTGCCTTCTTAGATCATCTGACCAGGGCGTTTTGGTAACCCCATTGCCCAAACATAAGCCATGTTAGGCATTTAGTCTCTTTATGTGATTTTTTTTCCAGCTTGCTTATACATGCCACAGAAAAACCACTAAATCACCAGCAAACCTTAGATCAGAACTGACAGCCAGCTTTTTAGATGTGCCTATTCCAGTGTATGTAATTACCATGTCTTGTTTTCATCATTTATATTTTATTTATATGCTTTTATGTATTGTGAGCATCTCCAAGAAGGTTTTCTTTTTATGAATTATGCTTCATAAAACAACAGCACTGAGTTTGATGAAATAGTTATTACTGGTTATAGACTGTCTCCTGTACTGTACCCACCACCGAAACTGGCCGTCTGTCATTCTTCAGTATGAACCAACTACCTGTGACAGACATACAGACCACTCATTGGCAGTAACCTGCAAGCCAGGAGAGGAAGCAGAAAGCAATGATGATGTTGTGGCCGATAAAAAGAGAGAAGGATTCCTTTGCCACAAATCGCAGAAACAGAGTCTTCAAGGAGAAAAATAAGAAAGCTAAAAAGGTGGCTGCTAAAGAAAGGAACTTTTACTGATTTCAGGCTCTCTCTCTCTCTCTCTCAGTTCACTCTGCTGAGCGGCCCTACCTGGATGTTAGGACAAAAGAAATAACTCTATCGGTGTGTTTTGTTTTGCTTGCTTCTTTCACTGGTTTTCATTGAGTTACCTGGACATTTTTTTTGTTCATTTCAGTCTTGGCTTAAAAAAGGTTAACTGAAAATGGATCATTTAAAAATTAACCCTCCCCCCCACTCTCTGGCTGATTAATTCTCTGCCAAGCTACAGCCCCAAAGGAAGTTTTATCACTCCTTATAAATGTACCCCTGAAAAACACAGGTTTGCAAGGGAAGTGCTGAGACAGCAGCCTCTTCTCTAGGGCTGGAAATTGAGAGTGTAAACACAAAAGCTCTTTGCAGCAGCCTGACCAAGGAAAATCACTCCCAATTTGGAGGTATTCTTCCTAGCAAATACTTTGATTAAATGGGCAAACCATTTTCCTTAATAAAAGGAATGAGTCAAACAATTACAACTAGGACTGGAAAGTGAGGCAGCTGCAAAAGAAATTAAATTCATGCAGCATCCCGTCTAGATGATTTAGAAAATGTATTACATGAATCCCACTGAGGCTGCTGTTCAGCAGAAAGGGTGGAGGCAGTTTGCAGGGCACACAAGATTTCAGAATCGAGTTCTGATCCAGGGCCCAGCTGTATTGGGGAACATGAGCATGAGCAGAAGGTGCCTTGGCCCCTGTGTGTGGATGTGAACACAAAGGAGACAACAACTTGTTTTAATACCCAGGACCCAATCCAGCATTCCCTGCTGCCCAAACCCCTCAATGATCATGCTAATAGGCCAGTCAAAACTGAGTTGATTGATAATACTGAAATTAATGGGAGGGGCCCCAGCTTGCGTTAATGGTGGAATTGCCACTGAGTCCAAATGCAAGCAGAAGTGGGCTATAAAACACCATCTCACGACTGTGTGGCTGAGGGAGAGAAAAGGAGAAGGCTTCTAAAACTGTAGTTCTGTAAGTCCGGTTGGGAATCCAGCACAGCCATGCCTGTGATGTTGGGTTGAGCCCTACTTATCCAGGGGCTCTGTCTAGTGCTGCGCATGGTAGGGGTCAGGAGCTGGAGGTATAATTTCTAGCTCGAGTAGACATATCCATGCTAGCTCTGGTTCAGTTAGTGGGCTAAAATTAGCCGTGTAACCAAGGCTGCGTGGGTCGGGGGGAAGAGCTAGCTGTCCGACAACGTACCTAGTGTTTCAGATGGGCTTGTACTCAGGGCAAGTGGCTGGCACGGCTACGCAGTTTAAAATTACACCTCCAGCTCCAGTGTAGACATACCTTCAGTGGTTGTACTTTTTTTCTCAAGGAGCAACCTTGATTCTCATGCACATGCCATTTACTGGATGCCTCTGCTTGTATCTTCCTATTCGGCTGCTCACAAAGCCGTTTGGCTCACATGATGAGGAGGGAGAAAGGCAGCTGGCCAGAACAATGTTCTAAATGTCACTCTTCACATAGGAAATCCAGCCATTTTGATACTGCTGGTTCCGGCCTGATGACTCATGTTGACATTTACGTGACAGAGATGACTTATAGAGCAAGGAAGATACAGAATCTGCAGGGGCAACTGGGGAGGAGTTCAGTCTCACATGAGTCAAACAAACAGAGACCCAGATACGTGTGGGAAATTCCCTAGAGGTTGTCAAAGCCTGAAGTATGTAACAAGCCCAAGGTGAGTTAGGCCCTTTCATGAGTCGCAGCACAGATTCTGCTTTCCGTGTGGACTCCTTGTTCCCAGAAAGATGTCGAACAATGGGATGAGCAATACAAATTATCAGGAGCTGGAGGAGCTGGTTTACAAGGCAGGATTAAGTGAATCTAATACAAGTAGCTTGAATAAGTGACCACATTATTATTACTATTCCTTATTTGTACGTGGTAGCACCCAGTGACGCAGTCATGGCCTAGGATCCCATTGTGCTAGGCGCTGTACGAACACAGAACAAAAAGTGGTTCCTCACCCCAAAGGCCTAAGTAAAGCCATCAGACAAAACTGGCTGTAGTTATCTGAAGAGTGTAAACACCAAAGGTTGGAGAGAAATTATTCAGAACGGCACAAGAAAGTCTAGCAAGCAGCAATATGGCACAATAATTTATTTTTCTTTCTGTTTTGCCTTTGTTCAAAGGTTCTAGAAGTATTGACTAACGAAGGCTTATAACCAGTGGTTAAAGTATTATTTGATGGGCCCCGGAACCCTCCTAATCTCCGGGCCCCCTTCCCATATTGTCTGGGCCCCCTTCATGCATGTGTGGGCCCCAGCCCAGGTAGGCATTTGCAACCACTTCTCAGTCCCACATGCGTCAGTTATCGCTCCATAAACATATTTATAATTTTATATGGTGTTTATGTCTATAGCAATTATTGTCACAAACTAGCAAACACTGCATAACACAATAAGTATTGTGATTAACAGTGGTGGGGCATAGGACCTGCCAGTAGCCAGCGCAGGGCGGAACATGCGTTCCGCCGGATTTTTCTATTTTTAGGGGCCCCGGAACTCTCGCCCCTCAAATTTGGGGGCCCTGGAACTGCATTCCAGTGCATTCCACCTTACTTTAACCCCTGCTTATAACACCCCTCCCCAGCCTGGAAATGCTTTCTGCAGTATAGGAGAGCTGAGGAGCTAAACTTTGTACTTGCTGACATTTGGGGAGAGCTTGACAATTTTTTTGAATCCTTAAGGAGGAGCTCAGTCTTTAACACCCTTATTATTGAATAAATAATTAGGCCACACAAACAGGACTGGCTTTAGCTTTGATTTCACCCATGCAACTCCATTGACTCTCATGGAATGAAAGGCAAAATACGACCGTTCATGAGGAAGGGTCTGTAGGCAACATTGTGCCCATTTTACAGATGAGGAGACCGACACAAAGAAATTGAGAGATGTGGTACAGCCAGGAGCAGAAACCAGGTGGTTGTTCTTGTCTCCTACTCTCACTGCTAGACTGTTTTGAATCTAAAGTTCCGCTTCTTGATTCCAAATCAATTCCATTTTTCAAACGTTATCATTGCTACCAGCATAAACAGTGAAGGAAGTAGCCAGTGGGACAGTCATTTTTTATTTGATTCTGACTAACAGAAAGGAAAAGCTTGGGAATATGAAAATGAAAGGCAATTTGGGTGAAAATGAACATAAAATGGTAGCTTTCTTGATTTTAAGGAAAGGAAGGAGTGAGACTAGCAGAGTGAGTGCAATGAACTTCAAAAAGCAGGCTTTAGCAAACCCAGATAACCGGTAGGTAAGGTCCCATGGGAAAAAAATCTAAGCAAATAAGGAGTTCAGGGGAGTTGGCAGTTTCTCAGAGAGACCGTATTAAAGGCACAACAGCAAACTTCCCTGATGAAAAGAAAAAACAGGAAGAATAGTAAGAGGTCAATATGGCTCCTTCAGGAGGACTTTCATGACCTGAAAATAAAAAAGAAATCCTACACAAAGTGGAAACATGGACAAATTGCTAAGGATGAATACAAAAGAATGGCACAAGCATGACGAGACAAAATCAAAAAGGCTAAGGCACAAGTGAGTTACATCTAGCATGGGACATAAAAGCAATAAGCAGAGCTTCTGTAGATACTTTAGTAGTAAGAGAAAGAAAAGGACGTAGGCCCATCTCTGAGTGTAAAAGAGTGAATAGCTGATGATATCACAAAGGCTGAGGATTTGCCTATTTCACTTCAGTCTTTTCTAAAAAGGTTAATGATGACTCCGTATGCTCAACACCATCCATATTAACAAGGGAGAAGGCCACCAGTCAGAACAGGAAAGAATAGGTCAAAGAATATTTAGTTTAGTTAAATGTATTCAGATCAGTGGGGCTTGATGAAATTCACCCCAGGAAGAAACTAATGGAATCAATCTTAGAATCATTAGCAATTATCTTCAAGCACTCATGGCAGGCAGGTGAGGTCCCAGTGAGCTGGAGAAGGCAGTACCTATTTCTAAAAAGGAGAGGTAGGTGACCTGGGAAATAATGGACCAGTCAGCCTAGCTTTGATAGGTGAACCAAATTATTAAACAATCAGTTTGTAACCAGCTGTTATACAGGGGACTGTGATCAGTTGTTCTCCATGTCCAAGAAAGTAGGACAAGACGCAACGGGCGTAATCTGCAGCAAGGGAGATTCAGATTAGATATTAGGAAAAGCTTTCTTCCTATAAAGGTAGTTAAGCTCTGAAATAGACATCCCTGGGAGATTGTGGATCCTCCTTAACGGGAGGCTTTTAAGAACAGATGAGACAAACCTGTGAGAGTTGGTTTAGGTTGTCTTGGTCCTGGGTCGTTATAGAGGGCTAGACTAGATGACCCCTCGAGCCAGACATTTCTCTGATTCTAAGATTAATTTTGAAGACGGTCACTGACAGCACTTAGCAAGTAATGTGCTGGTTTCGTATCCCTCTGCCTGTTGGGAAGGAACATTCTTCGTGTTATTTGATTTTGTGTTTTTGAAAGGAAATGATGTTCCCACAGTTTTCGTAATGTTAAGACAGCCTCGCACCAGACAGACTGGGTGAATGCTCTGTGAAAGTCTCTACTTTGTGAAAGGTCAACGAGAGTGAGTACCAGAGGAACACGAGAGAAGGAGAGTCTGGGACACTTTTATTTTCCTTTCCAGCACTGGGCTTTTCAGGTTCTAGCTGCAGTGAGGCTAAAACAGAATTATTTGTCTAAATGAATTTAAATTTATTTGGTCCAGGCCAATCCCCAGTTCTAGCTCCCCCAGCAATAGAACTGAGCTCACTTGCAGCTGTGGCATTTTGCATTTTTACACAGGCTGTACATGCAGTTTGAAGTCAGGCCTCATCACAGTTCCTATAGGGTTGATGTCCTCTGTAACTGGGCCGCCCACAGACTGAGGGACCCAAGCTGGTTTCAGTTGTCTTCCAAGAAGTGTATTGAGAGGTGGTGGCCACTCTACCGATGGCCTTGTGGAACATGATAATTATCTGGTGCCCATGACCATTAATACAATGGCTCTTAATATCCGCTCTGCCTGCATCTTCCTCAGAGGTCCTTTTCTCGACAGGGAGAACTTAGCACCTCCTGGAGCCCCTCCTCATTCTGTCTGAGGAGCTCTTGCTAACATTCCCTAGATGGGTACGTCTGGGTCCTGAAGAATTATCAATCTCATCATCTCAAATTAGGAATGGGCCCAGATAAGATCTGATCTTCCTCTAGTGGTGTTTGGATCTGAGGGTCCAGCTCATCAGGAGTTTGGACATGCGTTCCTGAGCGTCGCAGTGGAGGAGCGTGCTAGGGCTTGCATAGGGACCTAGCTGAGAGTGAAGGATCAGCCAGAACAGCTCAGCGGTGACGTGCCCCACAAGCTGTCCCTCGCAGGGAAAAGCACTCCACGCTGGTAAATCCTGCTTTGTTTCCCAGCTATCAGCCAGGCAGAAAGGTGATTCAGCCAAATGAAAGTATCTAACCCCACAGCTGTCCTTGTGATCTGCATCACATCGGTGGTGAGTGAGAATCAAACATGGGCTCTCGAAGCTTGGTTTCCCAAGCCCAGGGCTTTGCACACATACCGTTTCCATGCACAGTCATGGTGCATGTGCACATAGATCAGGTTTACAAATCCACATGCATTTTTGTGCATAACCCTAGGCTTCAGCCCTTTGAAAATCAGGAACTTGAGGCCCCAACAAAAAGAAAGGGACACTCCATGTGGTCCTTCTGACCCAAACCAGCCTCTCTCAGCTGGAGGTCATTACCATACATTAAACATGCGGTCTTCACTTCGAGGCCTCTTTATAGCACGTTGAGCAATCACAAATTTACAAATTGCCGTCTGCATCAGTAGTGAAAAAATAAGCCAGTCAGGTGGCAGAAACGTCATTCTGTAGACAGTGAGTGCTTTTAGCACGTTGCAAGTTTTCCTTTTTTCATTATTTGTTCTTTTGCTCCAAAAGAGAAGCCCAAGCCCCAAAAAGCATTTGTTCAAGGACCAAAGCAGCAGCTCTAGCAATTGTATTTGTCAATATCAGGAGAGTGGCCGAAAGTGATGTATTTGCAACATATATGGTCCATTGCCTGATTAACTCAGAATGAAAACCACCCGAGCTTTGCACTGAAATCAGTTAGCAATACGATATCGCCAAAGATTGTGGAATTACTTCTATTTTTTTCTGACTGGTTGCCAATAACTGCAACTTTCACAGAAGATAAAGATCTTTTCTGCTTCATTACTTTTCAGATGGCACATTAGGATCAAATGTACCGTCCTATTAAATAAAACTCCAGGAACACTATATATAGCACCATAGCAAAGGTGGCCTGGAGAGCAGTATTGATCACATTAGCCCAGAGTGATGTTTACATGTTGAGCAGTTAAAATATTCTTGCCATTAAAATTTATGCTCTTTTTGGTAAACGTGTGTGTTCATTGTGTACTGTAAACAAACACACCATTTACACCCCTCCTTTTCAATTAACGTTTATTTGTAGATTTTAACCTAAGCAAACTGGCCTGATTCCAAGGGGTCAAATTATATTCTACCTCTAATCTATTGTATTTACCAGATCCATTGTACCTAGACCTATTACTTACCTGGGTTCCCTCTGCAGCTTCAGTGGGATAAAGCAAAGAACAGAGAAGGGTGGAAACTGATATTGTTTGGGCAGCAGCAACCAGAGAGATCAGGGCCCCATTGTGCTAGGTGCTGTACAAACAGAATGAGATAGCTCTTGCCCCAAAGAGGTAACAGTTGAAAGAGACAAGAAAACCGTATCCCTGGTTTCCAACAGGGAAGTGAGACACTCAGCAAAGACACAGAGTAGTCTTGAACCCAGACTAGCCTTCCCTTTCCAATCCATGGCCCTACAGCCATGCCTCACCCCCACCCCAAACTGAACAGCAGCCCCTGCCCAGCCCCAGGGGTTTGGCCAGACACAGATCAAGCCTCATGCTCTTGTGTTAGCACCATTACCGGGGATCCTGGAACACGCTGATGATGCCCACAGTATGAGTGCTGAGTGATTGACAGGCATGGGGCATTAATGCCCAGGACTGCCGTGGGGAGCGGGAGAGAGCATTGGATGTAGCAGGCAGTGGCGCAGCAAGGAGATGCCCTTCTGCCCTTGATAACTGCAGTGGTACAGGCAGAGCCACTCCAGCAGGGCCAGCTCAAGGATAATCCTGGGAGATACCCCGGCTGCACAGCCCTCTGGCGGACCCACTCCCACTCCCTGTAGGAACAGGCAGAGCTGTGAGGGGGCGGTGCTAATTTCCATGGAATATACCTACAGTGGCTCGCAGGAAGCGTGGAAGACAGCAGCCCCTCCCTGGCCCCCTCCAAATATGACACCTGCCTGGGAAAGGCACGACGCAGTCCCCAGGCTGGAAAATGGGGTGTGTACTTGGAATTCAGCTTACAGAGCCACCGCTGGGATGGCTAAAAGGCCAGCCCTGCTTGATAACAGTCCAGCTCTAGTGGATTTGCCTCACTCCCTATAAGGCACAGAGTGATAGCAATCTGTACGCTAAGTGGATAGACATATTCCCCTTCTTGGGGCTCACTAGCGCTCACCCACAGACTCTGAATGCTGGGCACCCCTTTATTGCAGCTACTTCAGGGCAATGATGTTGCAGGTGAGCACCCGCTCCAGTTCCTCCTGCAGTAGACAAGGGATCAGGTGTGGACTTCATGAATACAAAGGATATTCTTTCCCGAGGATGCTGGACTCTGACAGACTCTGTGGTTCTCTTTGCTCCTCAGCTGCCAGACTGACTCATGCAGCCCGTGTGATTCATAGTCACTGCGGCCCATCTCACTACGTCCAGATCTTGCAGTTCTGTGGAGCTCACATCCCCCATCCTCCTGCTTATGAGGGCCACCCCGTGCTTCAGAGCCAATGTTCCTACAATGTGGACCCCATTTTTCATAGACATCTTGGGCACACGTTGCACTTTCCAGTCACATGAAGCCACTGTGCAGATCCACTTAGTTCTTGTCATATGATCCCACCACCTTCCTCATTCACCAGGTCCTGGGCCTCACCTCCCATCATATCACCCATCACCCAACCCAACCCTGCCTCCCCTACCATTCCTGAGCATTTACATGGCCACAGTGGACAAAGAGAGCCAGCTGCTCACATGATGCTAGCTCCTTCTCCTTGCTTTCAGCTGCTAAAAGACGCTCCACGTGCACCATGTCCTGTCCCCATGTGCCCCTGCTCTTTGCAAAATCCATACTGGCATAGCCTTCACAGCAACCTCAGTGGCAAGGGGAAGGGCCTGTCTCCTGTCCTGAGAGCCACATCACAAGGAGCCACTATTAGCTGAAGGTGGAAAGTTCTGTGCCAGCAGAAAACCTGTACAGAATTACATTCAGATGTGTGCAAAATTAGGCAAAGCAATTGGGTATCTATTTGCATGTAAATTGCCCTGATTTGCATACAAAATTGCACTAACTGCACACTCTCACAGATGTGCTATTGCACAAGCATTTCTTGCATTTACTTAAATGACTTTGCTTTACTGGGCTCCTCCTGCTCACATTCCCCCACAACTGGGAAAGAAGTGGCTGGGAAGACCACTCTCCTCCCACCACATCACTGTGCCCCACCCACTTGATGCATAGGACCTTACAATACTTTTCCCCCCTTTAACTACCAAAGGATTGTCTTGTCTCTGCGAAGTATTTTGTGGTGGTAGGTGCAAAGGACACAAAATAATAAACATGCTGGCTTGGATTTTTTATGCTGGAACCTGTTCAAATAGTAACATGAATCTTGGACCAAGAAAAGTTTAAAAGATAGTAAGTAGGAGTTAATGTACCTCAATAACATTTTTGTAGACTCATTACCTCTCTATTTACCCTTCAAGAATTTGCTTCTGGTTTATAGCACAATATGCATTGAGGAGAGACATAAACTGGGCAGAGAAATGCCAATGAAATGAGAAAATAGAAAGTTAATGGTGAAACTAGAGTAGGTTAAATTAATTTACTGATTATATGACCATATCCTATCAGTAAGACATGAATTATTTTGTTTACAGTCTTCAGGTTGTTGCCTGGCTCTGCTACCCTTCACTGTTTTCAATTTAAACTGCAGTGATTGTAAAGAGAAGAGAAAATAAACCAAATGTTCCCATTCCACTTATAAATTTTATGTTTATAATCTTGTAGCCATCCATGGAAACCATGCCCGTTATTCAAGTGCTTCGCCTCCCAAAGCTGAGCATAATTATTACTGATACATCTGGATGTTTAACTACCTACTACAGCCTCTTGAATTCCTTCCAGATTTAGAATATCCATTAACACAGGAGCAGAGCAATGTGAAATCATAGGGGTGGGAGAGAGGGGAGGTCTCCTGTCTATTACTTACATTCTTGGAGGATTTATGACTTGCTTTCCACCTCAGGAGGTTGCACACTGTTGCCTAACCTGGTGTCATTCACTTGGAAGAATGCAACAGGTTTCTTTCCTCTTCCTTTTACGCTGAGCTCTCTGTGAAGAGCTGGACAGCTCTCAACCGGCTTGGCATCTGGGAGAAAAGCAACTCACTCTTTCTCTCAAGATGCTTCCACACATACATTGATGCTGATTAGAACTTACAATCTGATTGCCAGCACTGTGGACCCATTTCACCTGGAGATGATGTTGTCCTGGCCAACAGAATACGCTGTAAAGTCCTAGCTTCATATTTCAGACAGTTCTGAGATGAACTTTTCTTTCTCTGTCGGTTATTTCTGATTTAAGTTATTCCACAGCAACAAAGGGACCCTTCTGCTGCAGGTGTTGTGGTGAGAAAAAGAAGGTGTCAGGAACAGGTGTTTGTGCTGTGTACATAAGAGGTTCTCCTGTATGGCTAAAGTGACCTCCAGTAGGTTTGTGCACCACACTCCCTAGACCTGTCTAGCCCTAGAAAATATATCTGAAACCTATGACTGAGGCTTTTGTATGTAGAGCCCTTTATGGATACAAAAATTTGTATCTGCATCTGATCCGCATCTGCAAAAATTACCTTGCAGCCAACCCATGATCTGCACTCCACCTTTTATATGTATCCATACCACACCAGCACCCTATCTTATTGTTAGAGCCCTGCATGGATACAAACATTTGGATCTGCATCCAATCCACAAAAATGGTAAATGGTACAACTGCATCCGGGAATGCAGCTATCTGCGGATATCCAGATATTTGGCTATCCAGAGATTTGCAGGATATCTGGAGATTTGCAGGGCTCTGTTCAGAAGCGTGGTGCTGGATATTCATCGAAGAGCAGCATTGACACCAGATTAAAACCAATACTGTATGTGGGTTAGAAAAGCAGCCTCAGTTTTAAGCCACCAACCTTAAATTGTCCAGTTTGGTTATATTTGAATTGTAGCTTCTCTTAATGTCTGAATGAGACTTGGCTAAAACGTTTCAACTTGGTTACCAGAAGTTAGGGCTTGATCCAACTCCTGGAGATATCAGTGGAAGTCCTTTCATGGGGGACAAATTGGACCTTGAAATTCATATCTAGACATTCAGCCTGATTTTCAGAGGGGAGAACTTGCAGTCTGTGCTGGAGTCAATTTGTGCCTGTTCATTTGAAAATGACCCTCCATGGCTTTGCAAAAATAACCACGATATTGAAGATTTCCTTACAACAACAAACAACTCCATCAGCACCCAGTCAGTCAGGATTCCATGCTTACGGACCACTTTTTAACCTGTGCCAATTAAATTCATCCAGACCACTAACACATACATGGGGAAAGTTATTTTTAACCAGTGCCCCGTTAGCTCCTATTACAAAGAACACAATAGCCATCCATTTATTATTGCCTCATTACCTGCAGCATATACCCAATCCGAGGCACACTGCCTTGGCTTAGGTCCTGTGCGGTACATTACAGATCCATCATCAAAAGCGAGGGCTGACTCTTTTCCCTACATGTAAGGTTTGTAGCATGTTTTAGGAGTGCTCTGTTTGTGAGACAAACACTTAGTGTCCGATGCCTTTCTGTGAACCCATTATTTGCCTCCAAAGAGAGGGGGAACCCACATCTCTTTGATCAGAGTAGTTCCTTTAAAGTAACAGAGTGGAGGGATAAGTGAGCCAAATTAAACTGTGAGAGAGAGCTTTCTAACAAGCAGTTCACTAGATTTGGTCATGCCGTTAAGTACAAGGCTTTTAGTCCCTAATTGAAGTACAGTAGCTGACCCAAAAGACTCCAATTTAGCACATCAGGTCAAATATCATCTCCCATTCTAGAGTCACCTACCAAACACGAGATGTTCTATACCCATGATGGCAAGGCTGACCACGTCCTAGGAGGTTCGAGAAAAAGGTAGTTCTCGGAGAATCTGGATGGTTCCACAAGATTCTACAAAGGCCCAGAACATTCTAGAAGGTTAGTGAAAATAAGGGAGTAACAAATGCAATCAAAAAATAAGGTATTCAAAAGTTTAACAAACGGAGCGGGGATGCCAAAGACGCTCCTCACCTGGTGTGCCAATTGGTCTAGTCCCAGGGCAAGCCCCGGTGCTGGCCTACCCTTCTGGGACACATGATCAGGGCCTTGATGTCATATGCATGCACTGTGGATGCACCTTCCAGTGGGGGTTCCCTGCGTCCATCTGTGGTGCCTGTCCAAATAAAGGGGAAAAGCTGCTTGGCTTCTAACAAAAAGAGGGGGTCTGATGTCTAATGCTCAATGCAGAGGCCTGGACGCTGTCAATGCTGGATTCTAATCCCACCTCTGGGTAGAGAGTGTGATCTGTGCTTAGAGCACACGAGGGGGCGCCAGGATTCCTGGGATGGCAGGAAAGTGCTTTCAGATCTTGTGGTGAGAGGTGCCATCTAAGTGCAAAGCTTTATTCCTTCTCCTCAGAACAGAGGCTGTAATGCCCAAGGGCTGCATTACAGGGGCTGCTGGAAGTTCAGTGACTGCTCCATTGGGGCTCTCTCACCAACCCACATCAGCTCAAGCCACATCAGGGCACTGGCTGATCTCAATTTTAACATCTCAGCAGAGATTCTGGGAGGAATTGAGATATGCACTTCAGAGAAGAGAGGGTGATGCTGGCTCCACTCAAGAGCGGCCAGGAGTGGCCAGTGTACAAACCCTCCTGTCCACAGGAATGCTTTGCAGGCAGGTCTGGCTCTCACATCAACTGACCTCACAGCCCAGCAGGGAGGGGATATACACAGCTATCCTGGGGCAGGCTAGGAATGGGGACATGGTGAGGGCATAGCGGAGCAGAACTCCAGGATGCCTGAGCATCCGTTGGCATATAAGGTCTGTGATGGGGTGTTTACCGCACACAGGTGGTGAAAAGGTTAATATGGGCCCAAGAGGCCAATTAACCTGCATGTGGAGGGTGGTCCAGGCTCAAGGGAAGATGAAGCTCAGCCGGGGAGGAGCTGGGTGATGAGCATCAAGGGAGGAGACCTGGAAGAGAGGTAGCCAGGAGCTTCTGCTTTTGGGCTAAAGGCTGAGAGAAGCCTGAAGTTTGGACCAGGAAAAGGAGGGTCCTGAGCCTGGAGAAAGCCTGGAGGGCTGTCGTGCCTGGGGCAGAGGAAACAGGAGCCCAAGAGGCAGCGATGGTAAAGCCTAAGGGTGTTTGGCTCAGCCCTTGGGGGACTGCAGAGGGAGCGGGAACCCTGTGTCCTTTGCCTGGTAGGAGGGAGTGAAGAGACGTGTTGGAGACAGGAAGGGTCTGGTCGGGAGAGGAGAAAGCCCAGGGAAAGGTTTGGTAGGAAGAAGTCCAGGGTGGTGGTAGCCAGGACGTATTGGAATGAACCCAGAATTCCTGTCCTAAGGACCCTGGACTGGAACCCAGCATAGAGGGTGAGCACTCCCATCAGCAACTGGGAAGGTGCCCTGAAGCACCTCAGCAGGGGATGTGGATGACTGGAAGCCTTGAGAAAAGGGGCCTGACCCCTGGGCCCAGAATAGAGGACATCAGCCTGGATGGAAGGATCAGCCATTTGCTTTTCTTGGACACTCTGTGACCCTGAGAGTGACCTGGCCAGAGGCCTGACTCGTGAGGAGAGACAGACCAGTGCAAGGCCAGAGTGACCATCAGCCAAGGGTGCTAGACAAGAGAGAGCTGCCAGTTCATGGCCAGTCAGGTGCACCGGGGTGAATTCACCCTTCTACAGGGCCATACAGCACCTCACTCTTGCACCAGCTGTCACTTCTCACTCACATTCTTACACTTCTCACACACTCACGCTTCAGCTGGTGTGAACCCAACTCCCAATGGCCATCACTGTCTCTGACGGGCACTTGGGCAGGGCAGAGCACCCAGGCCACTACAGCCGGTGGCAGAGAATCGGCTGTCCGAGGCAAACCTTCAGTGGCTCTCCACCTCAGACATTTGGGGGTGGGCGCAGCGCGTTCGATGGTGACCGTAGCAGCGGGCGGGGCCAACTGACAGGTCGTGGAGCCAGTTGCTCAGTTTGGTGTGGTTGCCCATTTTTCATGATGGGGGAGGCTGGGCCGAATTCCGGTTACTGGCATTGTGAGCTGTTTGATGGGCTCACAGCGTCACCCCGATTTGGCCTGGCCACCTCTGGCTTCCTAGGCAGAATCTACCACCCTAGGTAGCTCCTATCAAATGGCCTCTGTATGCCGAGTATGAAAGATACACCATTTGCTGACAGCTGGAATCGGAAGCTGGAGAGCAATTCTGTTAGGTACACATTTCAGTCCAACAGTGCAGGTGGAAAAGTGGCTCCACCTACCTAATCCTGTATCTGCTGAGAAATTAATTAAGTGCATTTTATTCTCAAAACAATTATGAGGCTAAATTTAACATTTCTTCCTCTGATAGAAAGAGAAAGGCAGATCTGAGCTATGAACAGAGTAGCAATTTATTTATTTTAGGAATAAAGCCTGGGGTGGCATCTGTTACAGGTAGAGGCAGCACATAAGCATCCTTAAGTCAACCTAACTTGCCAGTGTAGAGACACCCTATGGGTGCATCTACACTTGTAAATTAAGTCGACTTAAGCTTGCTTAAGTCGACTTAATTTACCCTGCGTCTACACTACAGTTTTCTTAAGTCGACTTAAGCAGCTTGCTTAAATCGACTTAAGGAAAATAAAGTCGACTTAAGGAAAATTAAGTTGACTTTATTAAACCTAGTTTTAATTCAACTTAAGGCTTAATTCGACTTGAAAAAGTCAAATTAAGCCAGTGTAGACGTGGCATAGCCCTAAGTCGACTTAGGGCTACCCCAGGACTACACCAATGCCCTCCCTGCCGGGGGGGGGAGGCACAGGGGAAGCCTGGCATGCCCCCCCACAGGGCAGGCTGAGCCCTGCCCGCCCTGCCCCTATGCCCTGCCAGGGTCCCTGCCCCCCTTTGCCCCATTGCACCCATGTACAATGGGGCAAAGGCTGAGCCCCCTGGCACTGGGCAAGAGGTGCCCCCTCTGCCCCCGTGGACCTGTTCTAGGTCCCCCTAGCCCCTATAAGTCGACCTAGGCATCAAGTGTGGACGCTCTAGGTCGACTTTGTAAGTTCCCCCCAAAGTTGACTTCAAATTTAGGTGTAGACTCAACTAAGTCGACTTAGTTAAGTCGACTTAGTTAAAGTCGACCTAAATTTTCAAGTGTAGACATAGCCAAAGGTCAGAAGGGACCAGTATGATCATCTAGTCTGACCTCCTACACAATGCGGGCCACAAAACCTCACCCACCCACTCCTGCAATAAACCTCTAACCTATGACTGAGTTATTAAAGTCCTCACATCATGGTTTAAAGACTTTAAGGCTATGTCTACACTGGCAAGTTGGTTCGAATGAAGGAAGCTTAATTTAAACTAATTTAAGCCTTGGCTACACTAGGCTTTCATTAGTTCAAATTAAGGGCTTCCTTAATTCGAACTAATAAATTTGCTTATACTTTTCGAAGTAAGGGTTAATTCGAATTAACCCAATGTGGCCATGTTAGTTTGAACTAACTGGCACATTGAGCTCAATGCAATTGACTAATTCAAACTAAGCAAGACCAATCCCTGAAGAACTCCACTAGTAACCCCCCTCCAGCCTGACAGTTCACCTTTCAGTATGAAGCATAGTCTCCTCTTTAATCAGTTCCTTATCCACCTTTCAATTTGCATATTATGATGTGAGACACCACTGAAATAAGACAGGCCACTGTCTTTGTGAAACCAGACAACCTTCAGAATGGTATGACCCACAAGTTTACAACCCAAAGGAGCTGCTCCTCTGGCAGCCCTAACCCTAAACTCAGCAGGAAGACCATCCTGGGTCTTGGCCCTGTGCTGTGGGGCTGGGGTTGGCTCCTCTCCTTCCCCATCATCTCGTCCTGGCCAGGGACATTTCTGGAACTCTGGGGACACTTTCTGCATCTGTGTGCATGCCCCTTAATTTCCTTTGCCATCACCTGCCCCAGCCCCAAAGCCTGTGGGTTTGCCAGTGTCCTGTGGTGCCTGCTTCAACACTGTTCACCCTTTCAGGCAACGTTAGCAAATAGGAGCCAGTCATTTACATATGTTAGCATGCCCTGAGCAGGCATTTCCTCTCCTCTGAGCACCTAGGGAACCAGCCCGAGCACTTTAGAAACCCTCTTGGCACTGAGCACTCAGCCACCCTGGGCTTGAGACGTCCCTAGGGACCAGAGTCACGCTAGATGGTGCCCAGATGGCTGTCTGTGCCAGCTGCCCACCACTTTGGGTTTATTGTTAGCCTCGGAAACACAGACACCAAAGATTTGTGGGGTCAGGGCACAGGCACCCACTGAGAGGTGGAGATGACCCCTGTGAAGCTTGTGGTTTGATTCCAGGTAGGAACACAGGGTTGGCTTATTGGGTATGTCTACAGTAGCGACTTAGATCAACGTAAGGAGGCTTAATTCGACCTACAGAACGCCGCGTCCAGACCTGGCTTTCATTAAGTCGACTTCAACGCTTCCTTAACTCGACTTAATAGCTACCACTTTTTAGGTCGACTTAATGCTTAACTCGACCTGTTAAGTCGACCTAAAGCCGGTGTGGATGCCCTAGGTCAACCTAATTCCTTAAGTCGACTTAAGGGGGATGGGCTTGGGAGAAGGGAGCCACGGCTCCCCGGGACAAGGGAACTGTGGCTCCCTTCTCCTGGGGGAGCTGTGGCTCCCTTTTGCTGGGGAACCATGGCTCCCTTCTCCCCGGGAGCTGCCGCTCCCTTCTCCCCGTCGACCTAGCACCTATGTGTGTGGACGCAGGCAGTCGACTTAAGTTTCTAATGTAGACTCTCTAAGTCGACTTAACAAGGTCGACTTTAAGTCAACTTAACAGAGTCGACTTAGCTTTTCAGGTGTAGACATGGCCACACAGAACACAGAGAGGCACAGGAGAGGATGGAAAAAGCAGATCCAAAACCAAAAAGCTTTGCTCCCTCATGCTTTGTTGCAGTGTTTTAGAGCCTAACAGCTCCCTCGCTCTCTCTGGCTCTTGCACCTGGCAGGCTGAAACACAAGCAAAACTGAAAAGGTGTGACGAGAGTTCTAGACAACACATGCATTGCTGTTCTATGATTGCTGCATCAGATGGGGCCCGATTCTACATTTGCAGAGAGGTGGACCCGGTCCCCCTAACAGAATCATCTCTGTGTTAGAGAAAGGACATCACCTATGTTTCGCACAGCCTCAGCGGCATTGTCTAGGAATGCTGATTTTCTGGCTTCTCGTCAGATGACTCCACAGCTGGCAGCTGATGTAGATGGAACTTTCTTGAGTGTGCGTAGGCAACTGCCCTACTCTGCTATTTTCCACTGCCCTAGCTCACGTACACATGAGTACACTCTGCTCCCTTTTATGTGCCTGAGAATAGAACCCCACGCAAATGGAACCATATCAGACCCATGCAAAAAACAAAAAACCCCCACAACCACCTTAATCCTAGAATCTTCTAAGGTAAAAAGATGCTTCCCCCCACTCCAAATTCAAATTCTGGCACAGAAAAAGTGCTAAATCTTACAGAAGACAGGATCTTTGCACAATCAGACAACATGGGCCTCCAGGCATTTTACGCTGAAATTAAACTATTTTGCTTCCTCATAGTAGCTCTTGGTTCTGGCTTTATGGTCTTTTTAGTAAATCTTTATTGGAAAGGAAAATCTTTAGAATCCCAACACGGAGGTGACCATGCCACTCTACTCCTTAATTAACTATTTTTGTTGCCGATGTTTCCGCTGATCTCCTTCTCCATTTCTGCTTAGCCTTTGAGGACTGTCAGGGATCGGTCCATAGCTGATCCTATTTTCCTCTCTCCAGGGCCTTGATATTTCAACAGCACCTTCAGCATGGACTTACCAGTCCAGGACTTGTTATTATTTGATCACACTTTATCCTAAGGTTTCATTTATAAATGGTTTATCAAGGGTTAATACATTGTTAATAGATGTTATAAGCAAGTTACAGACATGAGTTACAGACCTAAGTACTATGGTTTATAGACAGTTAATGGCACATTAGGAGATGGTGTTATAGGCAGTTACAAGCATCCCAGTGATCTGTTGGACTCTGCAGTAAATCTGTAACAATTAATTAACTATTTATTAAAATATCTATTACTCATTTATTAACTCATTATAAACTGGATATAAATAGAACCTCATAAACTGTTACAGTAGAACCAAAGAGAGGTGGGCAGGAAGTGGCTTTGTAAAATGTTCCTGAATCAATCATCTGGGGAAAAAATGGTGCAGGTTAGTTCAAATGTTTTGTTTAAACAATCTTGGGAGTTTTCATTTTAATTTTGACCTTTTTAATTTTTTAAGTATAAATTAACAAAAAAAAAATCCATTCAAAATGTTGTTCTTAATTTTTAACAAAACCCAAACTTTTTGTTTTAGAAATAATTTCAAATCTTTTTTCAAAACATTTGAATATCCAGAGATTTGCTGAAATGTGTCCTTTCCTGCAACCAGATCTGTTGGGACAAATCAACATTTTCAGACTAAGAAAAGTTTTGTCAGAAAATTCCCAATTACCTCTTCTGCCAGGATGCTCCAGCTAAATTGTGCTTTAATTCTAAGTGGGCAAGATTAAGGGTGAGATGGGAAAGACAGGCCCAGGGAGATGAAGTTATTTGGCGTAGGTCACTGGCAAAGTGGGGACCAGAAACCAGGTCTCCTAAGCCTTGTCAAGTGCCCAAGCCTCTAGATCACAGAGATTTATAGATTTCAATCCTGTCTGAAATTTCCTGTCATCTCACTTCTCCTTCCAACCTCCTCACTCATTTTTTGTCAGCGAAACAGTATTAAGTCAGAGATTCAGTTGCTTACCAGAACTATTTAAGGTGGAGAAATAACTAGGGAGTCCTTCTTCTTGCTGTGTAGTGAGGGACATTTCTGAAAAGATGAACTTCCTTCACAAAACCAGAGCAGAACTATTCCCAAAGTCCCCACTCAGATTACTAGTATGGTGATTTTCCCCACTAGCATGTTGCCTTTGGGCATTCTGGTGCACGCTCATAATGGAGTAAAGACTTTTCTCAGCTTCCGTCACCATTTTCTACGTAGCTGATGCCAAGTCAGCAGCTATCTGCAGATTTTAGTCCCCGGCCCCGCCTCAGATCAGCAGAATACCCCATGCTAAATAGTCAAGAGACGGGAATGCAAAAAACAGCACATCTGCTGAGCAGGGCTCCATACATAATGCTGCTCTGCTCTCTGACTCCAACCCAAATAGGTATGGCATAATCAACTAGCTAAAGATGCAGCATACCACCATATTACATATGCTCTCCCACCTCCTGTCTCTTTCCTATCCCCTTATTAATGTCCCTCACTATGTTCTCCATACCCTCAAAAATAATGCCAGTCCGTTGGAGGGTCCCCAAAAGAGTGTCATTGAGACCCATCCCTTTGAGAAGGTTGTTGCACGACAAAGGTCTCTCTGTGTCTCTGGATTGTCAGAAAATGGCATTGCTTCTGCGGCTCCTGCTGTCACACTGTCCTGCGATTTAATTTATGAATCTTGGTTTACATGGGCCATGCTCTGCTTCCACCTAACATGGAGATTCTCCCAGTTCTGCAGGTTACGCACCCAAAGATCAGATGCTTGACCTGAAGCTCTGTGTACTGACAAATAGGCTGGAAATCTTGCACTAGCATGCTGACATGATGGGAGGTCTCTGGTGCTTATTCATTCCAGACAGGTATATTGTGGGGACAGGCTTCTTTTGGTATTTCTGTTCCTGATCCTGGCAGATCCATGTGAATATTTCATAAGGAAGAAAAAGTGAAATTAGCTTTCTTCCATCTCCCCCAAAAGGCTGGAGCTCTGGGCAGATCCTTCATGAGCTGACGTGGTTTGGCCATGTGTTCCTGGCATTCCTTGTGATGAATCAGGTGCGGCTAGCTAACCATTCAAGATATTGAGTTTGGTATTTAGACTGAATGTCAGTGGGCGAGATCTGCTAGGGTGTGGAGGAAGCATCCAGGCTGGAGATTGCACTATGGGAAACATATGCCCTTTGTTGGCTGGGGTTAACTGGAGTATTTGCAGTTGCTCACTAAGATTGTTGTTGTTCTGCATTGTTCTGATCTCTCGTGGCTAGTCTGTGCCACAAGGATACAGCCCTAGGCCATGTCTACACTAGAAAAAGTTAGGTCGACTTTGTTAAGTTGACTTAATAAGGTCCACTTTAAGTCGACCTTATTAACAAAGTGGTTACCCTGAACGGGGACTTAGTAAGTTGACCTAACTGCCCTTAAGTCGACTTAATAAAGACAAGTTAAGGGTTAATCCATGTCCACACTGTGCTGGAGTCGACTTAAGGGCTAGGTCGACCTAACCGGTGGTTCTTATTAAGTCGACTTAAGGAATTTCTTAAGTCAACTTAATGAAAGCCTGGTGTGGACAGAGACTGTTAGGTCGACTTAAGCCTCCTTAAGTCGACCTAACTTGCAAGTGTAGATGCACCCCTAGTGAGGAGTGACACGATGCTCTGCTGCTCTACAAACAAGCCTACAGGGAGGGTCGAGAACTGTGCTACTGGCTGATAGCAACATCAAATGACATCTCTGCTCGGCACCACGTTGGAGGGCTGGAGTCAAGACTCCAGGAGACCCTACTCCACTTACCAACTGCTCCCCCACCTGCTCAGCAGCTGCACCATGTCTGCTGAGCCCAGCACACCCCCACACGATCTCAGGGCTGCCAGTGCATGGGTGTAAAGGTGCAGGAGTGACTTCCCACCTTGCTCCCTCTCTGCAGATCCCTTCTTAGTTTGCAACATTCAGGTTCTCTGCCTCATGCGGGACTGGAGGCCAAAGAATGGCAGCTTTGCATTCGGGAGCCTAGCAAAATGTCTGGCAGGACCTGAAAAAGAGCTTTTCTTCTCCAGTCGTGAGCTGCATTGAGAAACCCTCTCTGCATTTTACACTCAATAGTTAATTTCACACTCTTTGTTTCAGGCAATGTTGCTTGATAGGAGCTGACACGCTGCTACCTTCAGCTGCTAGTCTCACCCCAGGAACGAATTCTGAGCTATCTACGGACTTTAGAAAAATTTCTATTAATACCTGGAGAGCAACACCCAAACTCCCTCTTCTGTAGGAGGTAGAGGGAGCAGAGTTACAGCCATCAACCAGCGCAGCAGCTCCCGAAGTCTGCAAATGAGCCGAGCCACTGGAGAAAAGTGTATAGTAAATGGACTAAGAACTGACTGAGTGACAGATCTCAAAAAGTAGTTGTCAGTGAGGAACCATCATGGATGGGGATGTTTCCAGTGGGTTTCTGCAGGGATTGATTCTGGCCCTGATATTGTTTAGCATTTTCAGGAGTGATCTGGAAGTCAATATAAAAATAGCAGATGACAGAACTGGGAGCAGTGGTCTCAAGTTGTGTTGGAGGAGGTCTAGACTGGATATTAGGAAAAGCTTTTTCATTAGAAGGGTGGTGAGGCACTGGAATGGGTTACCTGGGGAGGTGGGGGAATCTCCATCCTGAGAGGTTTTTAAGGGCCGGCTTGACAAAGCCCTGGCTGGGATGATTGAGTCGGGGTTGGTCCTGCTTTGAGTAGGGGGTTGGACTAGATACTTCCCACGTTTCCTTCCAACCTTCATCTTGTAAGATTCTATGATAAAATCACTGCAGATAAAAGAGTACTATCGTGGTAATGTTGAGGACAGGGCACCATACTGAGTGATCTAGATTGCAGGGTAAGCTGGGCCATTGAAACAAAATGTATACAGTTGCAGCTAGCTGTATTAAAACACATCTAGGTAGAAGGAGTGTGGACCATCCCTACAGAATGGGGGACTGTGCCATGGAAGCAGGGGCTCTGCAAAGGATCTAGGGGTCACAGTGGACAATCAGCTCAACAAGAGCTTCCAGGGCAATGCTCAGGCACAAAGGACCTGTGTGCTCCTTGAATGGATAAATGGGGGAGGGAATCAAAGCAGAGAGGTGGTTTTCTACCTCTTTATATGGCACTGAGTGATCCTGGAATATTGCATACAGATCTGCAGCTCTCATTGAAAAAAGGATGGTCAGTAATGGGCAGGGTGCAGAAAGGAGTCACACGTATTTGAGGGCAGGAGAAAATGCCTCATAGCTAGCTGGAAAGAGCTCAATCAGTTTAGCTTATCAAAAAACCTGAGAGGCAATTGTTCACAGTGCATACAAATTTTCCTTGGCTGAAAACGTCAGGCAGGAATGGGCTTTTCAGTCTCTTGGAGAAGGCAGAACAAGAACCAATGGCTGGAAACTGAAGCCAGCTGAATTCAAATTAGAAATAAGGCACCAATGTTAATGGAGAGGGTGAGCCACTAAAGGAGCAAACTACCAAGGGAAGTGGTGGATTCTCTTGGTCTGGACTTGAGGCCTTTCTGCAGGCTGTCGCCGCAGAAACAAAATTCGAGACAGAGTCCTGGACCCACCCACCTGCCCCAAACCACCCGCCTGGGCCCGATCCAGTGCCTGGGCTGGATTGGGCACCTGCCACAGCCCCAGGTCCCCGGCCAGGGCCAGATCTGGCACCTGTTACTGCCGCCAGCGACCCCGTGTCCCCGACCAGTCTGGGGTCAGCGCAGTTCCTGCCACCACCGACTCTGAGTGCCGGCCCTGGATCCAGGTCAGACCGGGCCAGTGCAACACTAAGGGTACTGGTCTGGACACTCAGGGCCCATGTCCCTTGTGTCCAGCGCCAGTGATACCTGGGCCTTTCAGGAAGATGCTTTAGCCAAATACAAGTTATTGGGCGCAATACAAGAGTGACATTTTCTGGCCTGGATTATACAGGTGGGCAGAGTTTGTGATCTGACGTCCCCTTCTGGCCTTAAATGCCAGGACTCTGTGCAGAAGATACCCACTGGGGTTACAGCTGCAAACCCAGGGCTCCTTACTGGGCCACAGATATGGCTGAGGTCACCTATTGTCTCTCTCAGCCGCAGCAGCCGCTAAGACAGCATTTCGCTCCACGGGGACAGGGCCCAGGGGTGCCTGACAGAGGGGGGACGGTCCAGCTGGAGTGTCACACACACACGCACACACATGCACACACACACACACGCAAACACACACACATGCACACGCACACACACGCACACACACACGCACGCACGCACACACACACACGCACACGCACACACACACACACACAGAGCAGGCTGGTCTGCAGGCAGCTCCCAGGGCTGAAAGCTCAAGCGCTGGCTCGCTGCCCACCTGTCTCTCCTCAGCCCCCATGGCACCGGGGGGAAGCTCTGCCACCCAACGGCATGTCGCCTTCCAGAGAGGGAGGCCTGGGGAGCGAGGTGAGGGCTTCTGGAGAAAGGGCATGTAAAAGAGCAAAGAGAATACGAGAAAAGGGGAATGAATAAAGCTACAGACAGATGACTGGGAGAAGGGGCTGAAAAGGAGAGAGGAGAGAAAATGGATAGCAACAAGGAAAGATGGTGCCATGGCTCATTGTGAGGGGACACATTGGGGGTGCCCAGGCAACAGTCATCCATAGGGGACCCTGCAGAGCCAGGCTGGGGTG